>JXCR01143403.1:41469-116541 GCA_002079205.1 Phalaenopsis hybrid cultivar
ATATATATATATATATATATATATATATATATATCGACAGGATACGTGATTCCACCTCCTATGAGGCGTCCACAACCCCGTAATATAAAGAGGCCTGTAGCAGTTGAAGCCACTTCTTACAGTTACGAGATACCAGAGCAACAGGTGGACATGCAATTTTATGAGCCTTTTTTTTTCATATTAATAAATATTTTTATTAATTTGTTGGAATGACCAAAGTTAATTTTTTTAAATTTACAGTATGAAGAAAATTTAGCAGCGGGTTGTCAGCTGTATATTTGAGTTTTTGATGGGGTGTTTGGGCTGCCCAACAACGGAAAAAGAAATTTGCACCATATGTCAGGTACCTTTTTTACTTTTTTTTTATTTTTTACCAGTAATTTACGTAATGAAATATAAATTAAATTTTTGTGTTTTATTGATCAAATAAAGGATGAGATGCAAGTTGAGGAGAAGATGGTGACTTTGAGTTGCAGTCATATGTATCATTTGAGATGCATCGAGAAATAACTGAGGATGAAGAATGAATGTACTGTTTGTAGAGCTTCTGTCATCTAGAATACTGGTGATTATGGAAGTGTTGGGAGAACCCTCTATATTTTTCAAAAACTTAATGATGTGTCAGAAAGATTTGTTATCAAAATATTAGATAATTTGTGTATTTTTATTAAATTGGACTGTGTAATATAACTCGGTACGTATATATTTTGAGTGGAAATTGGGTATGACATTCTTTTCATATGCACTTATGAGTTGTTTCATTTATGAAATTCAGACAAAATGATATATCAGGAAAAAAAAAAATTAATTTCATATAGTCATAGTAATATATGCACAAGTATCAATATTTTTATTTTATAGAAAAATATCCAAAAAAAAAAAAATCAAATATGCTTTTTATGTTAGATCATGAAATAATATAATTAACTAAAATTTTTTTCGTTAACCTCTCAACTAATGCGGTAGCTCAACATGCTCAATGAACGGAGCATATTTCTAAATTGTAAGACTTACAAACATACCCCTCAATTCTTATGCATTTATAGATCGACCTTCTAAGCTTTTAATTTTTTATATGCATAGCACTCGATTCTCTTTAATTTTATCGTGGGTTAACTATGTAACACATTTGTAAATGAAAAGGGTTTGTGTAGGAGAACTGACAAATATAGCAGTTATAAAATTCTAATTTACATATCTAGCACCCTACATCTTAAATTTACATATATCACACCTAAAACTTCCAAATCACAAAAACAATCTTGATATCCTTCTCCGTTTTGCCCATCTTACCGTTACTCTCCCCTGTGAACTTGATTTCTGAGGGCTTACTGTCATGTCACTTCTCCAGTTGGTAGCGCTAAGATTTATCAAATTCTATAAATTCAGATTTACGAAGAAAATTAAAAAAAATAAAAACTGAACCAACTTAATTTTTTCTTATTATCCCAAAATTACAACTTTTAGTTATATTGTAGATAAGCTCATATCAACAATTACATTTCAATGTTCAAATAATTGCATTTATTACATGAATTCGTGAGCAAGAAGGAATTCAGTTGCTGGATAACTGTTTTTCAATTGCATTTACATGGATCAGCTCTGGTTGTCATATGACGAATCGAACTACTCGTTTTTGGGTGATAGAATTGCGGTGCACTAAGAAGATGGAATCGGTTGTATTACCAAATCAAGAAAATAGTCATATGTACACGACTTATTAAATGCATTTAAGCCAATTAAATTACAGGTATAATTTGTCTTATGAATTCCAGCTTCACCTTTTGCATACAGCTCTCTGTAACAGTACAGTTTCACCATAATTCCAGTGAATCGAGCAACCAAGTTCTGCTCATAACTGGATGAAGAATCATTTCTGCTTGAATCATCCCTCCAAGCTTTGAGTTCCACTATGCGCTGGACTTGGGCAGAAGAACTATCTTCACACTTGATTTCACATAGGCAGCTTAAAAGATGTGCAAGAAATTCAACTCTTCCAGGCCTAGTCTCATGGGGCTCCACCATAAATCCTTTCTAAAATGTGTGGATCTGAAGAAGAAATTATGAGAAAGTTGTTATAGATAGACTATCATGAAAAGCTGCAGCCGCTACCAAATTGAACCTGAAATAAATCAAACAATTTCATTCAATTAAGGTTGAATTTTTATCAGGCTTGAAATGAGACAATAAAATATTTCAGTGTGATTCAATTTCTTGCCATAATAAATTTGAATTCAATTTGTGTCACGCCTACAGTCGGTTCAAGGCAACTTCTGTTTGATCCCTGGACATGATTGTATTTTTCATATTCCAAATATAAGTAAATGATGTCAATTCTGTGTAATTTGTTTTAGAGCCACTATATACATGCCAAATTAATGTCCAAGTAAACCAATTTTTGAATGCAGCAACCCAGCATATCGTCCGGACAAAAAATAAACAACCTAGTTAATGTTCTTCGTATAAGTTCATTGATATGCTTAAATGTAATGTGATATGTATTGCATAGAAGCATCATGAACATATTTAAAGAAACGTGAAAGGAACTAAAGGATACCAGTTTTCCCTACTAGGAAGAGCAGAGATGCATTCAGGTTTGTCATGATTTTCTTAGACAGCATTTGTGGCTAGAACTAATTTTCAGGTTACATGGAAGTCAATAAAAAAATACTCTCGCCTAACTTCTATGGGAATAAGATGGCCAATTATGAATAGAACAAGAAAATCAGCACATCCATCAACAATAACATCAANAGACAACAGCAGTGTTAGAGTTAATTTATTTAGTATGAAAAAAAAAAAAATTAAGTTAATGTCATAATTAAATGATAAAATAGAATGAATCACTTCATTAAAAAGATAAAATATCAGTTTTTAAATATTTTTAATATTTTTTGGATGTTAATATATTTTTAAATATTTTTTTTTAAATACTTGTTTACCTAACAAACGGAGTCGCGGCTGGTTTGATCCCGTCATGTTAGCATCACTAATCACTTATCAAGTGAGCTCGGGCCGGCTCTTGAGTCTGCTTGAATCACTTACAAACCTAATCTCAAGTGCATGAGCTTTTATGTGCTAAGCGCGCGTAATATTTGTGTTTTTATGTTAAGTATTAATTAAATGATGTTAAATTAAAAATAATGCTAGGATCTTAGAGTTTAGTTGTCTGCATCAGAATTATTTTATGTATTTATGAAAATAATTTCTGAAAGTCATTTTTATGAGTTATAATTATTTGATTTTCAAGAAATAATTATATTTATCTCTCATAAGTATATTTTTTGTGACTTTATAAGTAATTATATAATTTATTTATATATCTAAACGACTGTCTAAACGGCTCATTATTCTTGAACAACTAGTCGTTCGCTAAACAAATGAGACAAATATGATATATATATATATATATATATATATATATATATATANTTTTATTCTTAACATTCTACGGTTGAGTAACTACAAATGTCAAAATGACTTGTTGTTCGCGAAGAACTCATGTTCGACTCGCTAAGCAAACAAACCAAATATGAACAAATTTGTTTCGCTCGATATGTTAACGTGCCAAACATAAACTATGATATTTTTTTAACAAGCCAAATACAAGTTGAGCCTAAGCACACACAAACTTGACTCGTTTACTTTTTTTTTTTAGATCATTACACAGCACCTAAAAGATTGATATTTTTATAAATCTAGCACTAAAATGATATTTTGAACTAGGGAACTTATGCATTTACATATGACGCAATCAAACCATTGAAAATTTGATAAAAATGAAAATTTTTGAATTGAGGTTGTATGTGCTTGAGGGAGTCTATGTTTATTCGATGTGTGTATACATTTTTATGTCTATCGAAAATTGAAATTATCATAAATTCTATTTTCAAATACATACCATACATCTAAATTAACTATGAAGAAGAAAACTTCATAAATATTAACTAGTCATCAGCGGTGTTACAGACAAATAGTGTATTTAAATATCTAATGTCTATCATGAATATATTTACATGTATAACGCACAAATCCTTAACATCACATAAAAATAGCACTATTTGTTTGTTCTGGTGTTTAAGCGCTAATCACAATTATATTAAGGGTTACTTTTCAAAATGAAAGTTACATTTACATGCATAATTTTATAATAATTAAATGTTATGAATATAAATATGAAACTCTAAATGTTGGACATGTAAATGCATAAAGAAGAATGCTGCATGTATGTAAACTTCCCATAATATTATTCTCAAAGTATATCTAATGATTTTAGAACACATCTCATCTACATCAAGAAATCCATGCCAAGAAAGTATCATTATCACATGTATGGTTGCCTAGACTTTTTGTAATCTTACATGGATGCTTGTACATAAATAAATAAATAAAAATGTATGCAGAGAGAATCAATTTTAAGATAAACAATAGAAAAATCCTAATGCTCATCAAATTTAGTGTAGAAGTGTAACAAGTGTTTCATTTGCCACATATGCTTTTAGATGACATTTATCTTGCATTTGAATCCCCTAGAATCAAAATGAGCTACATATTTAGAATTTAAAACTCCAAGCACTCATACAAAATTATATATGATAAAAATGTGATCATTTCTAAAGTATTAAAGACAATCATACTCTTTAACTTTATATATAAGGTTTAGGACATTTAAACAAATCTTATTTTATGAATGTTAAGGAGGAATGAAACAAACATTCAAAATGGTGTACTTGATTTGATATCTGTGAAATTTACATAAGTTATGGTCCAATATTCTAATTGACACATCCTATTTAAATTTTAGTCATAATGGATTTCAAAATTATTGAATTTACTTTAAAATGAATTGAATATATGAATAATAAACTAAAAGTCACACAACATTCATTTTAAAATAAATTCAATAACTTCGAGAATCATCCATACTAAAATTTTGATAAAAAAATTCTTATCCATTTTTGTGTTTGATAACCTTAAGAGTTTTAAGTATGAAATTATACTTACAGATCCAAGGGATCATGCCATGATGACTTCTCTGTTTCTCTATTATTTCAAGGGGAGTATGAAATTTCTCTGTTATTCTATTATTCACATGAGATCAAACCAGCAATCCAAATTTTATAATTGGATATTCACTGATTAAATAAAAAGTAAAATTATTGGAATATTTGGCTCACATAGTAGTGTATTTTAGAGGGATCATGGCTTGATGACTTCTCTATTTCTCTATTTTCACATAAAAATTCTTACACCGCTAATGATATTTAATCTGACCTTCGTAACTCTTTGTGTGTGTGCGCGTAATTTTTTTTGTGATGGTAAGATAAAAAATGTGTCTTTTAGCAATGAACATTTTTTAGTATTACTGTGTGTCAAAACTTCACTGCAGTAAAGTAATAATTTAATGTCTCGACGTTGTACGAAAATCGAACACACAAGCAATAGATGATTCAAAAAGTAGGAGAAAAACACCAGGATAAGGAAATCAGCATAGGGTCTAGACCAGTAGAAATGATCCACTATGAATTCACAAGTACAAAAATATACCCTTATCTTGCAAAAGAAGGGTTGCAATGTTACACGAAGTACCATGTTTGTTTGCACACCATTTATAGAAAGATATGAGGTATTATGAATACAATGGTCGTGAGCAATTGCTAGTAGGAGATATCGTCAGGTATCCAATATATCATGTTGGATATGTCATTGCATAATATTTGAGATGTTTTGTTACCATCTACTTAGAACACTTTGTTATTGTGTACTTAGGATACTTTGTTATCGTATACTTATGACACTTTTTTATTCAACAATGTTCACTAGGATACTTTGGTATTCAATAGAGTTTTATCAAAATACTTTGTTACACAGCAAAGTCCATTAGGATACTATATTACATAATAGAGGCCACCAATATACTTTGCTGTTGAATAGTTTCCACCAAGGTCGGGGAGCAGGGGGGTAGAAGACGATGGACGAAGACGGCCGACAAATGATGATTGGTGACTATTGAGACCCTGAGTTATTGTCAGATCTAAAGTGCAGAATAACACTACAATTCAACCCCTCGCAGGCCCTCCTTCTCTTTCAAGCGAAGAAAGTAAGTTTATTGATAGGCTCTAGCTGAGAGTTATTTTGGTCTTTCTGCAAATCCTAACTGATCGAACAACCAATATTGATTCTCCCTGATTATAAAGGTTTTTTTATTTATTTGAGTTCATTAATGAACTTAGAATTAAGAGAATTTAGGCCAATTGGATTTCTCTCATTAAGGCTCTCGATTTGACAATTAGTACGTAACATTTGGTATTTATTTAACCCTCTAAAAACTCCCCAAGTGGTTCAAATGCTTAACCTGGCCTTGATTTGGCTCATATTTGGATAAAATTTGGTATTATTGGGCTCTTCTTATTGAGCCGACCAGTTTGACTTTAAGTTTGCTAAAATTAAACCTTTTAATGCTCATTAATTAAAATCGAAACATTTTCTATTTTAAAAGTATCTCGAGATGTGTGCTAAATAGTGAAATTAGTTTTTGACTCATAAAATATGCAAGATTGTTTTTATTCTCATATCATCATTGAAATATAATTAACAACTAAAAACATAAGTATAAGATGAATTTATGATTTATAAAAACACTTTAGCATCCCAATGATTTTACTCAATTTTAACAGGATTTTCGAACAAATTTTATTTATTTATATATAAATTTTTTTCCGATTTTCAAACGAAGTATTTCCTTATAAATAAGTTCCCCACACATGGTCGTCATATCAATCCCCTAGATAATAAGTGTTTTTTAATGATTTGAGGTCATTACAGATCTCATCATTAAGGGAGTTTTAGTTTTGTTGAACTTCTCTGCTTGAGATGCTTGATTTGACTATAGTTACATCATATTTGATGTTTATTTACTCTCCAATTAACCATCCAGAACCTCCAAAAGTGATTCAAAGGCTTAATCTAAGCTTTTATTTGGCTAAAATTTGAATCAACATTGGTCACAATGGATTCGTCTCATTGAACTGGTCAGTTTGAATGTAAGTTTGCTGAAATCATAACTTTGAATGATCATTAATTAAAATCAGAACAATTTTTGCTTAAAAAATTTCTCAAGTTCTTGTGCTAAATGGTGAAATTAGTTGATGATGCGTCAAATTTGTAATAAATTTTTTATTCCCGTCTTATCTTTCAAATATAATTCCATATTAAAAATATATGTATAACTGAGACTAATAACTACTTTTAGGCACAATTGATTCGAAGCAATTTTAAAAAGTTTTTCAAACTGCTTTTATTTTCATATATATAACTTAACCATTAGATTAGATGACCTGTATCGACCCCCTTCGATCATAGGATTTATTTTAATAATTTGAGGTCATTACTAACCTCTGAATTGAGGGATCTTAGGCTAATTGGATCTCACTCATTAAAACACTTGATTTGACTATACATACATCAAATTTGAAGTTCATATGACTATCTAATTAACCACTAAAAACCTCCAAAAATGATTCAACAATTTAATCCGGAGTTGATTTGTCTTAGATAGGATTAACTTTGGTGTCATTGAGCTCGTCTTATTGAGTTTGGTTATTAGTTTATTGAAATCAGAACTCTTGATGATCATTGATTAAAATTGGAATGCTTTTTTTAAAAAAAATATCTCAAAACCTGTGCTAAATAGTGCAATTAGTTGATGGCTTTTCAAGCATCTAATATTTTCTTATTCTAGCCAAATGTAATTCAATACAGAAAATATAAGTATAATATGGATTAAAAACTATTTTAGGCCCGGCTTTAACTAATCGAATTAAAATAAATCTCTGATCTATAAGAACAGTTTAGTTTCCACTAATCTGATCCAACTTTAAAAAAAGATATTCAAACAGATTTTATTTCCATATATAATATAATATAAATTCGATTTACAAACAGAGCATTTCCTTAAATATAAATTCATCCGTTGCTTCATTCTTGGGGATCTGCTACATATAAAGATGATACATTTTGCGAAAAGATTAATCCCTGCTNTTTCAAACAGATTTTATTTCCATATATAATATATATAAATTCGATTTACAAACAGAGCATTTCCTTAAATATAAATTTATCCGTTGCTTCATTCTTGGGGATCTGCTACATATAAAGATGATACATTTTGCGAAAAGATTAATCCCTGCTTCAGTCTTTCTCTCTCACTCATCAACTCACTGTTTCTCTCCCACTCCCACAGCCTTCCTCTGTTTGCAGATCGTTTGTTTTCCCACCTTCGGCTCCAACTATGGCGACTACAATTTGGGCGCAGCAAGTAGATCATGCTATCGTATTCACTTCCACTTTGGGCTATCCGTTACCTGAGATGATGGATGAGAGCTGCTCCGTGGCTTCTTATCCCCATTTCATGCTCCAACTATGGACACTACAAGTTGGGGCGCAGCAACTGGATCATACTATCATATTCACTGNATTTCATGCTCCAACTATGGACACTACAAGTTGGGGCGCAGCAACTGGATCATACTATCATATTCACTGACACTCGGGACTATAATTCGCCGGAGATACAGAGGATGAGAGCTGATCCTCGGCCATGGAGGAATCCTTGGAAGCCTTATTATCCTCCTTACGGTACATAAATCTGACGTGACATTTTTTTCTCCTCTTTCTCCATTCGGGTGTCTTTGACATATATATATCAGCATTTAATCATTTAATCATATATATATATACATATCGACAAGATACGTGATTCCACCTCTATGCGGCGTCTACAACCTCCTAATATACACAGGCCCGTAGCAGTTGAAGCCGCTTCTTACAGATGCGAGATACCAGAGTAATAAGTGATGCGACTGACATGCAATTTTAAGAGCCATTTTCTTCATATTAATAAATATTTTTATTAATAGTTGGAATAACGAAAGTTAATTTTTTTAAATTTACAGTATGGAGAAAATCTAAGTCGAAGAGGTAGCGGCGGGGTGTCAGCAGANATATTCACTGACACTCGGGACTATAATTCGCCGGAGATACAGAGGATGAGAGCTGATCCTCGGCCATGGAGGAATCCTTGGAAGCCTTATTATCCTCCTTACGGTACATAAATCTGACGTGACATTTTTTTCTCCTCTTTCTCCATTCGGGTGTCTTTGACATCTATATATCAGCATTTAATCATTTAATCATATATATATATATATATATATCGACAAGATACGTGATTCCACCTCCTATGCGGCGTCCACAACCTCCTAATATACACAGGCCTCCTAATATACACAGGCCCGTAGCAGTTGAAGCCGCTTCTTACAGATGCAAGATACCAGAGCAACAAGTGATGCGACTGACATGCAATTTTATGAGCCATTTTCTTCATATTAATAAATATTTTTATTAATAGTTGGAATAATGAAAGTTAATTTTTTTTAAATTTACAGTATGGAGAAAATCTAAGTCGAAGAAGTAGCGGCGGGCTGTCAGCAAATTTCATATTTGAGTTTTTGATAGGGTGTTTGGGCTGCCCAAGAACGAAAAAAGAGATTTGCACCATATGCCATGTGCCTTTTTTACTTTTTTTATTTTTTTACCTATAATTTACATAATGAAATATAAATTAAATTTTTTTGTGTTTTATTGATTAAATCAAGGATGAGATGCAAGTGGAGGAGAAGATGGTGACTTTGAGTTGCAGTCATATGTATCATTTGAGATGCATCGAGTAGTGGCTGAAGATTAAGAATGAATGTACTGTCTGTAAAGCTTCTATCATCTAGAATACTGATGATTATGAAAGTGTTAGGAGAGTCATCTATATATTTTCAAGAATTTAATAATGTATCAGAAAGACTTATTAGGAAAATATTAGATAATATGTGTATGTGTTCTTTAAGTGAATTGTATAATATAACTCAGTATGCATATGTTTTGAGTAGAAATTGGGCAAGATCTTCTTTTCATATGCACTTGTGAGTTATTTCATTTATGAAATTCGAACCAAATGATATCTTTGGACAAANGTTTGGGCTGCCCAACAACGAAAAAAGAGATTTGCACCATATGCCATGTATCTTCTTTACTTTTTTATTTTTTACCAATAATTTACGTAATGAAATATAAATTAAATTTTTATGTGTTTTATTGATCAAATCAAGGATGAGATGCAAGTGGAGGAGAAGATGGTGACTTTGAGTTGCAATCATATGTATCATTTGAGATACATCGAGTAGTGACTGAGGATTAAAAATGAATGTACTCTCTGTAGAGCTTCTATCATCTAGAATACTGATGATTATGAAAGTGCTAGGAGAGTCATCTATATATTTTCAAAAATTTAATGTTGTATCAGAAAGACTTATTAGGAAAATATTAGATAAATGTGTTTGTGTTCTTTAAGTGAATTGTATAATATAACTCTGTATGCATATGTTTTGAGTAGAAATTGGGCATGATCTTCTTTTCATATGCACTTGTGAGTTATTTCATTTATGAAATTCGAACCAAATGATATCTTTGGACAAAAAGAATATATATATATATATATATTAATTTCATATATTCGTAGAAATATATGCGCAAATATCAACATTTTTATTTTATAGAAAAATTTCAAAAAAAAATTTCAAATGTGCTTTTTTATTTTAGATCATGAAAGAATATTTTTAACTAAATATTTTCTCGCTAACCTCTCTACTAATACGGTAGACAATGAACGTGGCATATTTCGAAATTGTAAGACTCACAAACATACCCCTCAATTCAATTGCATTTATAGATCTACCCTCTAAGCTTTAACTTTTTATATGCATAGCACTCGATTCTCTTTAATTTTATCGTGGGTTAACTCTGTAACACATTTGTAAATGAAAAGGGTTTGTGTAGGAGAATTGACAAATATAGCAGTTAAAAAATTTCTAATTTACATATCTAGCACCCTACATCTCAAATGAACATATATCACACCTAAAACTTCCAAATCACAAAAGCAGCACCCCGTCAATGTCGATATCCTTCTCCGTTATGCCCATCTTACCGTTACTCTCCCGTGTGAACTTGATTTCTGAGGGCTTACTGTCNTAACTTCATATATTCCTAGAAATATATGCGCAAATATCAACATTTTTATTTTATAGAAAAATTTAAAAAAAAAAATTTCAAATGTGCTTTTTATTTTAGATCATGAAAGAATATTTTTAACTAAATATTTTCTCGCTATGTTGATATCCTTCTCCGTTATGCCCATCTTACCGTTACTCTCCCGTGTGAACTTGATTTCTGAGGGCTTACTGTCATGTCTCTTCTCTAGTTGGTAGCTCTAAGATTTATCAAATTCCATAAATTCAGATTTACGAAGAAATTTAAAAAAAAAAAGCAGAACCAACTTAATTTTTTCTTATTATCCCAAAATTACAACTTTTAGTTATATTGTAAGTAAGTGCATATCNAATAATAAAAAAAAAACAGAACCAACTTAATTTTTTCTTATTATCCCAAAATTACAACTTTTAGTTATATTGTAAGTAAGTGCATATCAACAATTACATTTCAATGTTCAAACAAGTTGTTGGATAACTGTTTTTCAATTGCATTTACATGGATCAGGTTGTCATATAACGAATCGAACTACTCGTTTTTGGGTGATAGAATTGCGGTGCACTAAGAAGATGGAATCGGTTGTATTACCGAATCAAGAAAATAGTCATATGTACACGGCTTATTAAATACATTTAAGCCAATTAAATTACAGGTATAATTTGTCTTATGAATACCAACTTCACTTTTTGCATACAGCTCTCTGTAACAGTACAGTTTCACCATAATTCCAGTCAATCAACCCAGCAACCAAGTTCTGCTCATAACTGGATGAAGAATCATTTCTGCTTGAATCACCCCTTCTAGCTTTGAGTTCCACTATGTGCTGGATTTGGGCAGAAGAACTATCTTCACACTTGACTTCATATATGCAGCTTAAAAGATGTGCAAGAAATTCAACTCTTCCAGGCCTGGTCTCATGGGGCTCCACCATAAATTCTTTCTGAAATGTGTGGATCTGAAGAAGAAATTGTGAGAAAGTTGTTATAGATAGACTATCATGAAAAGCTGCAGCCGCTACCAAATTGAACCTGAAATAAATCAAACAATTTCATTCAATTGATGTTGAATTTTTATCAGGCTTGAAATGAGACTACAAAATATTTCAGTGTGATTCAATTTCTTGCCATAATAAATTTGAATTCAATTTGTGTCACGCCTACAGTCGGTTCAAGGCAACTTCTGTTTGATCCTTGGACATGATCGTATTTTTCATATTCCAAATATAAGTAAATGATGACAATTCTGTGTAATTTGTTTTAGAGCCACTATATACATACTAAATTAATGTCCAAGTAAACCAATTTTTGAATGTAGCAACCCCGCATATCGTCCAGACAGAAAATAAACAACCTAGTTAATGTTCTTCGTATAAGTTCATTGATATGCTTACATGTAATGTGATATGCATTGCATAGAAGCATCATGAACATATTTAAAGAAACGTGAAAGGAACTAAAGGATACCAGTTTTCCCTACTAGGAAGAGCAGAGATGCATTCAGGTTTGTCATGATTTTCATAAACAGCATCAGTGGCTAGAACTAATTTTCAGGTTACATGGAAGTCAATAAAAAAATACTCTAAGCCTAACTTCTATGGGAATAAGATGGCCAATTATGAATAGACAAGAAAATATGCACATCAATCAACAATAACATCAAGCCCTGGTATGTGAACTCGTGCTAGGAAAGCAGGCAAGCTATCCAGTCCTCCAAAAAACAAGGCATAAAAAAATTGTAAGTTTGAGTCAAGTGAAGATTTCAAGAACTTATCCACTATGAATACCTAGGTAATGACACAACCGGGTAACTTTAATGCATTGTGAGACAAAATATAAAAAAATTGATAATTTTGCGGTCATAGAAAACCACTAAATACGTAGCACACAAAGAATGGTGTTATGCCATAGCAATTTCATGAACATCTCATATATTGCCACGAAACAGCACAAACTTTGCAATATGGGGAATTAAAATAGAAAAAAAAAAAAGAGGCATTTATATGCATACCACCCAATTCTATGTATTTACTTATCTAACACCTAAATTTTATTTCTAACATTTATACCATCCAAATCTTTCGTATCAAATAAAAAANCTCTGGTTGTCATATAACGAATCGAACTACTCGTTTTTGGGTGATAGAATTGCGGTGCACTAAGAAGATGGAATCGGTTGTATTACCGAATCAAGAAAATAGTCATATGTACACGGATTATTAAATACATTTAAGCCAATTAAATTACAGGTATGATTTGTCTTATGAATACCAACTTCACCTTTTGCGTACAGCTCTCTGTAACAGTACAGTTTCACCATAATTCCAGTGAATCAACCCAGCAACCAAGTTCTGCTCATAACTGGATGAAGAATCATTTCTGCTTGAATCATCCCTTCTAGCTTTGAGTTCCACTATGTGCTGGACTTGGGCAGAAGAACTATCTTCACACTTGATTTCACATAGGCAGCTTAAAAGATGTGCAAGAAATTCAACCCTTCCAGGACTAGTCTCATGGGGCTCCACCATAAATTCTTTCGGAAATGTGTGGATTTGAAAAAAAAATTATGGGAAAGTTATAGATGGACTATCATGAAAAGCTGCAACCGCTATCAGATTGAACCTGAAATAAATCAAACAATTTCATTCAATTGAGGTTGAATTTTTATCAAGCTTGAAATGAGACTATAAAATATTTCAGCGTGATTCAATTTCATGCCATAATAGTTTTGAACTCAATTTGAGTCTGCCTGCTGTCGGATCAAGGCAACTTTTGTTTGATCCTTGAGCATGATCGTATCCTTCATATTCCAAATACAAGAAGTAAAAGATGACAATTCCGTGTAATTTGTTTTAGAGGTACTATATATATAATAAATTAATGTCCAAATAAACCAATTTTTGAATGTAGCAACCCTGTATAATGGCCAGACAGATGTTCTTCGTAGTAGTTCATTGATATGCTTACATGTAATGGGACATGCATTGCATACAAGCAACATGAACATATAAAGAAATGTGAAAGAAACTAATGGATACCAGTTTTCCCTACTAGAAGAGCATAGATGCATACAGGTTTGCCATGCTTTTCATAGACAGTATTTGTGGCTAGAACTAATTTTCAGGTTACATGGAAGTCAATAAAAAAATACTCTAAGCCTAGCTTCTATGGGAATAAGATGGCCAATTATGAATAGAACAAGAAAATCAGCACATCCATCAACAATAACATCAAGCCCTGGTATGTGAACTCGTGCTAGGAAAGCAGGCAAGCTATCCAGTCCTCCATAAAACAAGGCATAAAAAAATTGTAAGTTTGAGTCAAGTGAAGATTTCAAAAACTTATCCACTATGAATACCTAGGTAATGACACAGCTGCGTAAATTTAATGCACTGTGAGGCAAAATCTGAAAAAATTGATAATTTTGCGGTCCTAGAAAACCAATAAATANAAACGTATCCACTATGAATACCTAGGTAATGACACAGCTGGGTAAATTTAATGCACTGTGAGGCAAAATCTGAAAAAATTGATAATTTTGCGGTCCTAGAAAACCAATAAATACGTAGCACACAAAGAATGGTGTTATGCCATAGCAATTTCATGAAGATCTCATAAATTGCCACGAAACAGCACAAGCTTTGCAATATGGGGAATTAAAATAGAAAAAAAAAGAGGCATTTATATGCATACCACCCGATTCTATGTATTTACTTATCTAACACCTAAATTTTATTTCTAATATTTATACCATCCAAATCTTTCGTATCAAATAAAAAATACCACTATTTTAATCTTTAAAAGGAGAAATACACCATTTAGCCATAACCAAGGTAGCATTTATGTAAAGATTGAAGTTTGGGTGTTACAGATGTAAATACATCAGAATTAAGTGATATGTATGTTACGGAAAATGAAAATAAAATGATAAAAAAAAATCACAACAAACATTTCTTCTATTTCTGTTTCAAAATAAAAAAATCTACGGCATGGACCATAAAATTCCAACGGAAATTTCGTAAAAAAATATAGGGGATGTTTAGAATCAACTTTATTTCTAATTTTTCTATTATTTTTATCACGTTTTTATAAATTTACTTGTTTGGTATGTTTTCATGAGTTTATATTTTTTATTTTTAGAAAAACAAATATTTATTTTTAAAAATACACAATATAACTATTTAGGGTGCTCTTAAAAATAAATTGATTTGTTTTCAAAATAGGAAATATATTTTGTTTCAAATAAAAATAAAAAACAAAATAAAGTAAAAATATAATAGAAAATTGAAAAGAAAACAGAAATTATCCCTTGGTTAACCTACATGCTTTCCAACGAAACTCTGATATTACAGTAAAATAAACTAAGAAATAAGAAATAAAATGATATTAACACACATGATTAGTATTTCTAATGAATAAAGACGTTAAATATTGTATTATTTTGTTTGTTTTGAAAAAATTCAACTAAAATGAATTAAACATTTTCATTCAAGTATAAGCACAAATATTGTGCTCTTGCAAATTAATCCATAAATAATCAAAAAAAACTTTGTCAGCTCATGATACAAGAAACTTATGACATTCACCATCAATAGTCAACAAAAGACTTGCATAAATTTATAGAATCGGAGGAGCATGTATATCGGGTATGATGTTGGATGTGAAATCATAAGGATCGCCTGATATAAATTTCACATGAATTTAAAGACCTCCTCGTTAATAAATTCATTGAAACAGAAAAGCACTTTATCAAGAAATAAATCTAAAATCAATTACAATTTGACTTGCAGAGAATGATTTCATTTGAAACTTCTACAATTAAAATCATTAATATCTTCTATTGATTTTTCAATGTCAATAAACATGGTTAATTTAGGCTCATGGTTAAAAACCGGATCCAACTTTTACTAGATGGTACATATTTTAGGAGTTTTCATAGCAAGTTCAAGTTCAAATATATGAGTAGATTCAGGGCCCGTTTGGGGCAGCTTATTTGATGCGGTGGCATTTTGAAAAATCACTTAGCCTGTTTGGGTAAGCTACGTTTTGGTAGCTTGTGCGTTTTCAAAACGCTAAAAACAGCGTTTTATGCCGCACCTATCTAGGTGCGGTGGGAGCTTTCTGGCTGCGGTATGACTTTTCCAAAAAAAAATAAAATTTGTAATAGATATCGTACGTAGTTTATCAGCAGATTATTTTTAATCAGCTTATCAACAAATTATTCAATAAGCTACAGCTGTCCGAAACAGACCCTCAATTTCACATAAAAGCTCACATTCATAATCAGGATGAGTTTTCATATGCTCAATTTCAATTTATGCTTCAATTTCCAGCGAAGGCTCAACTTAAACTCAATTTCAAATTTGGGCTTTACTTCTTGTTTAGAGAAGTGTAAAATTTCCACCACATTAAAAGAATTAAATTACAATCATAAATCATCATTTAATTCATCTTAAGAAAATATTCTAAACTATATATAAGATCAGATTTAACTACATATGATTCTTCTGTCAATATATTTTGATAGGCATGAGAAAAGTATTTATCTATGCAAATCTAAGCATCTAAACCTTAATTATTTCATTGCTCCTTTGGTCTAATTTTGCTCGAATTTTCTTCAAATAGTTAAGTAATCAAAATTTTACAGTTTGGTGATCAGGTAATAATTAACTCAAAATGTTAAGCCTTGCTTCTAATCATTTGATAACATGTGTGAGAAGAAAAAAAAGGTAATGATTTTTCATAGAAACTTTAATTACATGCACATTAGTCTGACTAACATAGCACCGATAATAGGCTTGAACATTTAAAATTCTAGTTCAAGCCTTAGATAGCATTTTTTGGGAAATTTGTAGTTTTGTTCATCTCTGATCTCTTGTCAAATACTTTGAATGAGAAAAATAAGAAAAATAAAATATTCACGATGCAAATATTTTTAATCTACAAGATTTATAATCCATCATAAAATATGCATGCAAAATTCATCTTATTTACNCATGTGTGAGAAGAAAAAAAAGGTAATGATTTTTCAAAGAAACTTTAATTACATGCACATTAGTCTGATTAACATAGCACTGATAATAGGCTTGAACATTTAAAAATCTAGTTCAAGCCTTAGATAGCATTTTTTGGGAAATTTGTAGTTTTGTTCATCCTGATCTCTTGTCAAATACTTTGAATGAGAAAAATAAGAATAATAAAATATTCTTGATGCAAATATTTTTAATCTACAAGATTTATAATCCATCATAAAATATGCATGCAAAATTCATCTTATTTACAAGCTTTAATTTGATCATGTAATAGATCTCATTAAATGATAAACATTATTCTTTAAGTTTATATTTTAGGTAAACCTATTTAATGTAGTTCACCTGCAATAATTTGAAAAAAAATGATTGAGCTCAACCCACAAGCATGAATTTAACACATTTAATTTTTTTTTTAAAACAAATAGATTGAAATATTCAAAAAAACATTCTAAATTATAATAAATTTGAAAATTCCTAAAGATTATACATATCATCAAAAGTAGGAATGTAATTTAGATTATAATAGTTTCAACATGTTCATTAGAAACAACCAAAACTTGCATGATCATGTTTAACTTGCATTGTTTATTAATTTTTTATCAACCCAATTAATATATCTTATTTTTAATTGATATGATGATACAAATATAAGCTTAAATACAAATTTAATGTAGGATTACTAAGGGTTCAAGCTTCTCTAAGCAAAACTATGATAACATACAAAAAAAAAATAAATAAATAAACACGCGCACGCATAAACACACACACACACACACAAAATACACATCACAAATTATCAACTCAAAATTTTAGCAAAGATTAGTTCATTCCCAAAAATAATATAATAATTATCAAAATCTATAATCAAACTTAAGACAAAAATGAAAATTGGCATGCATCACATTTAATTAAACTTCAATCGTACGCATACACCGATAAACAAAGAAAGAAATAGAGAAAATAGATCATGAAAGTGTTAATCCAAGTCTCATGCCATTACAAGAACAATTCCGTTCAATGGCGTGCACTCACACAAAAAACTCAAAGGTCAGACTAAATTTCTTTCACAAAGAAAAGCTACATATTTTTATATGCTTAAAGGGTCCTATATATGACCCAAGAAACGGCCAAAATAATAATTTTTTAATGATCCTCCAATGTTTGAGCTAAAACTGCAAGTTTCAATTCAATAAACCTATAACACTTCTCTTAATCTAAAAGAGGAACATTGAAAAGTTTGGAGCATAAATTTAAAAGATAAAACCATAGGAAAGTGGTTTGCAGTTAGCTACAAACCATAACGAAATAGAAAGATGATACAAAAAAAAAAAGATTTGATAGAGGCACCTACTAAAGGGTAACATGCAATTCTTTATATTATTAAGTTTTTCTATGTTGATTCTTAATTTGCGTTATTCCAAATCCTGAGGCTGTGGAGAGGAACTTGGCAAAATTTTACAGGAAAACACAATTGTTGGTTTGTTAAATATAATATATAAACAATTCCATTACAGAGCTTACGAATACCTTTAAAAAACNATCTACGGCATAGACCATAAAATTCCAACGGAAATTTCATAAAAAATATAGGGGCTGTTTAGAATCAACTTTATTTCTAATTTTTCTATTATTTTTATCTTGTTTTTATAAATTTACTTGTTTGGTANTCTACGGCATAGACCATAAAATTCCAACGGAAATTTCATAAAAAATATAGGGGATGTTTAGAATCAACTTTATTTCTAATTTTTCTATTATTTTTATCTTGTTTTTATAAATTTACTTGTTTGGTATGTTTTTATGAGTTTATATTTTTTATTTTTAGAAATACAAATATTTATTTTTAAAAACACACAATATAACTATTTAGAGTGCTCTTAAAAATAAATTGATTTGTTTTCAAAATAGCAAATATATTTTGTTTCAAATAAAAATAAAAAACAAAATAAAGTAAAAATATAATAGAAAATTAAAAAAAAAACAGAATTTATCCCTTGGTTAACCTACATGCTTTCCAACGAAACTCTGATATTACAGTAAAATAAACTAAGAAATAAGAAATAAGAAATAAGAAATAAGAAATAAGAAATAAAATGATATTAACATACATGATTAGTATTTCTAATGAATAAAGACGTTAAATATTGTATTANGAATAAGAAATAAAATGATATTAACATACATGATTAGTATTTCTAATGAATAAAGACGTTAAATATTGTATTATTTTGTTTGTTTTGAAAAAATTCAACTAAAATGAATTAAACATTTTTCATTCAAGTATAAGCACAAATATTGTGCTCTTGCAAATTAATCCATAAATAATCATAAATAACTTTGTCAGCTCATGATACAAGAAACGTATGACATTCACCATCAATAGTCAACAAAATACTTGCAAAAATTTATAGAATCGGAGGAGCATGTCTATTGGGTATGATGTTGGATGTGAAATCATAAGGATCGCCTGATATAAATTTCACATGAATTTAAAGACCTCCTCGTTAAAAAATTCATTGAAACAGAAAAGCACTTTATCAAGAAACAAATCTAAAATCAATTACAATTTGACTTGTAGAGAATGATTTCATTTGAAACTTCTACAATTAAAATCATTAATATCTTCTATTGATTTTTCAATGTCAATAAACATGGTTAATTTAGGCTCACGGTTAAAAACCGGATTCAACTTTTACTAGACAGTACATATTTTAGGAGTTTTCATAGCAAGTTCAAGTTCAAATACATGAGTAGATTCAGGGCCCGTTTGGGGCAGCTTATTTGGTGCGATGGCGTTTTGAAAACGCACCTAGCCTGTTTGGGTAAGCTACGTTTTGATAGCTTCTGCGTTTAAAACAGCGTTTTCACACCGCACCTATCTAGGTGCGGTGAGAGCTTTCTGGGTGCGGTCTGGCTTTTCCAAAAAAAATAAAATTTGTAATAGATACCGTACCTATCAGCAGATTATTTTTAATCAATTTATCAGCAGATTATTCAATAAGCTACAGCTGTCCGAAACAGACCCTCAATTTCACATAAAAGCTCACATTCATAATCAGGATGAGTTTTCATATGCTCAATTTCAATTTATGCTTCAATTTCCAACGGAGGTTCAACTTAAACTCAATTTCAAATTTGGGCATTACTTCTTGTTAAGAGAAGTGTAAAATTTCCACCACATTAAAAGAATTAAATTACAATCATAAATCATCATTTAATTCATCTTANGTAGCTTCTGCGTTTTGAAAACGCTGAAAACAGCGTTTTCACGCCGCACCTAGGTGCGGTGAGAGCTTTCTTGCTACGGTCTGGCTTTTCCAAAAAAAATAAAAATTTGTAATAGATACCGTACCTATCAGCAGATTATTTTTAATCAGTTTATCAACAGATTATTCAATAAGCTACAACTGTCCGAAACAGACCCTCAATTTCACATAAAAGCTCACATTCATAATCAGGATGAGTTTTCATATGCTCAATTTCAATTTATGCTTCAATTTCCAACGAAGGCTCAACTTAAACTCAATTTTAAATTTGGGCTTTACTTCTTGTTTAGAGAAGTGCAAAATTTCCACCACATTAAAAGAATTAAATTACAATCATAAATCATCATTTAATTCATCTTAAGAAAATGTTCTAAACTATATATAAGATCAGATTTAACTACATATGATTCTTCTGTCAATATATTTTGATAGGCATGAGAAAAGTATTTATCTATGCAAATCTAAGCATCTAAACCTTAATTATTTCATTGCTCCTTTGGTCTAATTTTGTTTGAATTTTCTTCAAATAGTTAAGTAATCAAAATTTTACAGTTTGGTGATCTGGTAATAATTAACTCAAAATGTTAAGCCTTGCTTCTAATCATTTTGATAAGATGTGTGAGAAGAAAAACAAGGTAATGATTTTTCATAGAAACTTTAATTACATGCACATTAGTCTGACTAACATAGCACTGATAATAGGCTTGAACATTTAAAAATCTAGTTCAAGCCTTAGATAGCATTTTTTGGGAAATTTGTAGTTTTGTTCATCTTTGATCTCTTGTCAAATACTTTGAATGAGAAAAATAAGAATAATAAAATATTATCAATGCAAATATTTTTAATCTACAAGATTTATAATCCATCATAAAATATGCATGCAAAATTCATCTTATTTACTAGCTTTAATTTGATCATGTAATAGATCTCATTAAATGATAAACATTATTCTTTAAGATTATATTTTAGGTAAACCTATTTAATGTAGTTCACCTGCAATAATTTGAAAAAAATGATTGAGCTCAACCCACAAGCATGAATTTAACACATTTAATTTTTTTTTTTTGAAAACAAATAGATTGAAATATTCAAAGAAACATTCTAAATTATAATACATTTGAAAATTCCTCAAGATTATACATATCATCAAAAGTAGGAATGTAATTTAGATTATAATAGTTTCAACATGTTCATTAGAACCAACCAAAACTTGCATGATCATGTTTAACTTGCATTGTTTATTAATTTTTTTATCAACCCAATTAATATATCTTATTATTAATTGATATGATAATACAAATATAAGCTTAAATACAAATTTAATATAGGATTACTAAGGGTTCAAGCTTCTCTAATCAAAACTATGATAAGATACAAAAAAAAAAAGTATAAACACGTGCACGCATAAACACACACACACACACAAAATACACATCACAAATTATCAACTCAAAATTTTAGCAAAGATTAGCCAAATTTAATGCAAAATCAATAAACACATTTATTTCATTCCAAAAAATAATATAATAATTATCAAAATCTATAATCAAGCTTAAGACAAAAATGAAAATTTGCATGCATCACATTTAATTAAACTTCAATCATACGCATACACCGATAAACAAAGAAAGAAATAGAGAAAAGAGATCATGAAAGTGTTAATCCAAGTCTCATGCCATTACAAAAACAATTCCGATCAATGGCGTGCACACATACAAAAAACTCAAAGGTAAGACTAAATTTCTTTCACAAAGAAAAGTTACATATTTTTATATGCTTAAAGGGTCCTATATATGACCCAAGAAACGGCCAAAATAATAATTTTTTAATGATCCTCCAATGTTTGAGCTAAAACTGCAAGTTTCAATTCAATAAACCTATAACACTTCTCTTAATCTAAAAGAGGAACATTGAAAAGTTTATAGCATAAATTTAAAAGATAAAACCATAGGAAAGTGGTTTGCAGTGAGCTACAAACCATAATGAAATAGAAAGATGATAAAAAAAAAATGATTTGATAGAGGCACCTACTAAAGGGTAACATGCAATTCTTTATATTATTAAGTTTTTCTATGTTGATTCTTAACTTGCGTTATTCCAAATCCTGAGGCTGTGGAGCGGAACTTGGCAAAATTTTACAGGAAAACACAATTGTTGGATTGTTAAATATAATATATAAACAATTCCATTACAGAGCTTACAAATACCTTTAAAAAACAAGTATCTTGGCTGAGTTCCTTCCACCAAAAGGTCATAACTAAGAACAAAATCCTCTAATAATGAAAATGAGATGCTTACAGTTCATTCAGATTAATAAGGGAACGCCTTGCGTATAATCTTTTTCTTTGAAGACTCTGCCAACCGCCTTGAAACCATGGAGCTGTTATAAAGTTCCATCAGGGATTCAGCAGCTGCATTCTCATGACATTTTACAAAAGCCTTGAGGAATTGCNTATTCAGATTAATAAGGGAATGCCTTGCGTATAATCTTTTTCTTTGAAGACTCTGCCAACCGCCTTGAAACCATGGAACTGTTATAAAGTTCCATCAGGGATTCAGCAGCTGCATTCTCATGACATTTTACAAAAGCCTTGAGGAATTGCGGCTCTCTCATTCTCATGGCCGACACCACAGTTAGCTCCTTTCCACGAGGCTTCAGCCCTGCCTCCTGCAATCGTTGCCAGATCAAAAACCGAGGCTTTAAACACCTATCCAAACTAACCGAGAGCAACTTAGGCTCCTCAATGACAGCCCGGACTGGGAGTCTCATTATCCCAAGAACATAGGTCATGTTCCTCTGAACCTTTTCCACAGAGAAAGTAAGCACACTGGGATAACGAGCGAATAAATCGCTCAAAACCTCATCTTCGGATAGCCCGAACCTCTCAAGATTGGCGATCTTGCTTTGAATCGTGTCAAATCTGGATATGGCAATGATGGAGACGGCGTATTTGTACAACGCGGCGTCAGGCTGGAGGCCGATTCGGCGGATTAGGTCAAGCTTCTGGTCGTCGAGAGAGGAGCAGGGAATGATGGTGGGCCGGGAGAAGAGAAGGCGGCCGAGAACATGCCGAGGAATGCCGACGCGCTCGTAGAGATCCGTGCAACGAAGGAGAATTGAGTCGACGTCGAAGGTGAGAAGGGAGGGGTTGCAGATGACGGCACGGAGGAGAGAGCGGGGATCGGAGGGAAAAAGGGTGCGGAGAAATTCGAGGCGACGTCCGATGCCGGAAGCGAGGGGACGGGAGAGGAAGAGCGGGCGGCGAGCAACAATCTTGACGAGGTCTGGGCCACGGGCGCCGAGAGTTTTGAGGATCTGTAGCTTGTCGTGAACGGAGCGAATGTTTGGGAGGGGAAGAGAATTGCAGCTGTGGAGAATGGTGGAGACCTCGGCGGGAGTGCAACCCCATAGGAGTAGAGCATCGGCGGCGGCGGGATCGGAGGAGATGGAGGAGAAAGTGGAAGAAGAGAAGGGGGGTCGAGGGGAGAGAGATGGACAGGTGATGGTACAGAGAGTGCGGCGCCGAGCGACGAGGAGAGAGGATGCCGCCACTCTCATATCCTTCCGGTACTCGTTTGCAAACAGTAATTTGAACGAAAGATGTCCTAGAAACTGAGAGCTGCCTTTTGTGGAGTAGAATTTTATTTCTTTTGTACTTTTTTAGAACAGGGATGGTTCTAATTTGAATCATAATAAAGATGTAAATATTATTATAATTTAACTAATTTTTTTTCCAATACATTATAATTTTAATTCTATATGTATATATAAAATATAGGGTGTGTTTGGAGCGCGTTTGGCGTCGCGCAACAATTTTTGTTGTTTGGCAAAACTACGTTTTGTCTGTGTTCTAAAAAAGCTGCAGGTGAAAACTGTGTTTTCCCATTGAATCTGGCTACCAGCAGTTGTTGCTAGAAACTTGTGGTCTGACTTTTTTTTTTTAAAAAAAAAATTATAATAGCCACCACAACACAATTCTCGAGAAGATCTAATGATCCAAGAGACTGAAAAATACAACTAAGAATGACCTACCAGCAAAAGACCAAATATCTCTCTTATCCAACTAAACATAGTAGTCCGAACTAAATTCAGAGCCAAAGCCAAAACTAGATCCGACCAGACATAACCATCGAAGCCAGAGTTTGTATGACAATAGACATCCAGATGATCTTAGTCCCAAATTGAGGGAAAAAAATCAACTCCTCAATACTATAAGTCATTAAACAAGCCTTCCTAGAGGCTCCTTATCAGGGATCGAGAGATAATCATGTAACAAAAAATCTAAATCATCCCTTCAACTCTCCTTGTTAGAGAGTGAACTATCTTTTGAGTTAAAGTAATAGANTGACTGAGCTCAACCCACAAGCATGAATTTAACAGATTTAATTTTTTTTTTCGAAAACAAATAGATTGGAATATTCAAAGAAACATTCTAAATTATAATACATTTGAAAATTCCTCAAGATTATACATATCATCAAAAGTAGGAATGTAATTTAGATTATAATAGTTTCAACATGTTCATTAGAACCAACCAAAACTTGCATGATCATGTTTAACTTGCATTGTTTATTAATTTTTTGATCAAACCAATTAATATATCTTATTTTTAATTGATATGATGATACAAATATAAGCTTAACTACAGATTTAATGTAGGATTACTAAGGGTTCAATCTTCTCTAAGCAAAACTATGATAACATACAAAAAAAAAAAGTATAAACACGTGCACGCATAAACACGCGCACGCATAAACAAAATACACATCACAAATTATCAACTCAAAATTTTAGCAAAGATTAGCCAAATTTAATGCAAAATCAATAAACACATTTATTTCATTCCAAAAATAATATAATAATTATCAAAATCTATAATCAAGCTTAAGACAAACGAAAATTGGCATGCATCACATTTAATTAAACTTCAATCATACGCATACACCGATAAACAAAGAAAGAAATAGAGAAAAGACATCATGAAAGTGTTAATCCAAGTCTCATGCCATTACAAGAACAATTCCGATCAATGGTGTGCACACACACAAAAAACTCAAAGGTAAGACTAAATTTCTTTCACAAAGAAAAGCTACATATTTTTATATGCTTAAAGGGTCCTATATATGACCCAAGAAACGGCCAAAATAATAATTTTTTAATGATCCTCCAATGTTTGAGCTAAAACTGCAAGTTTCAATTCAATAAACCTATAACACTTCTCTTAATCTAAAAGAGGAACATTGAAAAGTTNAAAAACATTTCTCTTAATCTAAAAGAGGAACATTGAAAAGTTTGGAGCATAAATTTAAAAGATAAAACCACAGGAAAGTGGTTTGCAGTGAGCTACAAACCATAATGAAATAGAAAGATGATCCAAAAAAAATGATTTGATAGAGGCACCTACTAAAGGGTAACATGCAATTCTTTATATTATTAAGTTTTTCTATGTTAATTCTTAATTTGCGTTATTCCAAATCCTGAGGCTGTGGAGCGGAACTTGGCAAAATTTTACAGGAAAGCACAATTGTTGGTTTGTTAAATATAATATATAAACAATTCCATTACAGAGCTTACGAATACCTTTAAAAAACAAGTATCTTGGCTGAGTTCCTTCCACCAAAAGGTCATAACTAAGAACAAAATCCTCAAATAATGAAAATGAGATGCTTACAGTTCATTCAGATTAATAAGGGAATGCCTTGCGTATAATCTTTTTCTTTNCCTTAATCTGATTCTATTTTCACAACTATATTTACAAGTATATTAATGTGTTTTTTTTTCTCTTGAAACTATTATGGATAAATTATAAACTGTGGTTCGATTTTCAGTTATTGAGGGATGTGAATCCTTTCACCATTACTAATGTAATTATACACATTATTTAACTTAAAAACTATTGGCTTCTATCAAAATTAAATTATAATTTTTGAACTCTTAATAATGAATAATAAGGATCCTTTAAGGCTTTGATAAATCCTTATTATTTCATCTCCTACTCTGTAACAAAACTCTACCCCCATCAACATATGCTAGACCGGGTGCTAAACCCTACACATTCTTCAAAAACCTTTACAATTCACTAAAGGCCTCAACTCCCTATTAACCTTAAGATATCCAAGACAAAAGCCTATTATAGAAGGGCAATTGTCTATGGTAAGCAATAAGGTAAAAAAAATCACAATTCCTTAATTACTAATTCAAAAGATATTAAAACACCTTCATTAATTCCTTAATATCCCACACTTATAGTATATAGCTCCTCACATTCATTTTTCCTTTAAGAGAAATTTACCCTTTCAATGCCAAGAAGTTCTAAATTTGTTCAAAACAACCACTATCCTAAGGTATCAACAAGTTGCTAACTCCACCAAATNTGATGGTACTGAGAGTGCGGGGAGGTCTAGAACTGTAGCGCGAAGCGACGAGGAGAGAGCATGCTGCCACTCTCATATCCTTCTGGTATTCGCTTGCAAACAGTAATTTGAACGAGAGATGTCCTAGAAGCTGAGAGCTGCCTAGCATTCAGTTCTTCTGTACTTTTTTAGAACAGGTATGGTCCTAATTTGAATCATAATAATGATGTAAATATTATTATTTAACTAATTTTTTTTACAATATATTATAATTTTAATTTTATATGTATATATAAAATATAGGGTGCGTTTGGAGTGTGTTTGGTGTCGCGCCACAGTTTTTGTTGTTTGGCAAAACAGCATTTTGTCTGTGTTCTCAAAAAGCTGCAGATGTAAGCCGAGTTTTTCCACTGGACTCGGCTACCAGCGGTTGCTGCTAAAAAGTTGTGGTCTTATTTTTTTCAAAAAAAAAAAATTATAATAGTCACCACAACACAATTCTCGAGAAGATCTAATGATTCAAGAGACTAAAAAATACAACTAAGAAGGGTCCACCAGCAAAAGGCCAAATAACTCATTTATCCAATTGGACATAATAGTCATAACTAAATTCAAAGCCAAAGCCAAAACTAAATCCTCAGCATGGCCGCCCAAGCCAGAGTTTGTATGACAATAGACATCCAGATGATCTTAGTCCCAACCTTAGGGGAAAAAATCAACTCCTCAATACTATTAGTCATTAAACAAGCCTTCATAGAGGTTCCTTATCAGAGATCGAGAGATATTCATATCACAAAAAATCTAAATCATCCCTTCTCAACTCTCCTTGTTAGAGAGTGAACTATCTTTTGAGTTAAAGTAATTGATAATCTACCCAACAGCCTAGCATCGCTGAGCCAACAAAATCTCCTTTGATACCAAAGTTACCCCAAATTACGACAAAACGACAAATAATATTGTTGACTTTCAAAGAAAATACAAGCCAACTCTTCAACTGAAAACCCACAAGGATATGCAAACAATAATCAATAATGATGACCATCAAATAAGAAAATAATAAAAAAAACATAAAAGACAAAAACACCCCCCTCTAGAGGAGAGCTGTAGATCTGGGAGGTAGAAAGGAAACTGTTGTAGGCTAGTCGTTAGCGGGTAGCAGGTTGGTGGTTAGCGGCCAGTGGGAAAGGCAGTGATGGTCGACACCCTGGTGGAGGGAGCATGGAAGATTGGTGGCCTACTGGGATGTGCAGGGGAATGTGGACAAGAATCTGGAATTGGGTGGCAATGATCAGGACAACGCTCAGGAGGAAACAACGACCTGGAAGAAGTTATTGGTGGTCGGGACAACACTCAAAAGAATGAACAACAACCTGGAAAGCGTATGATGAGATGGATGCACTAGGATATCTGTTGGAGCTGGCGAACATTAACAGGAAAGGTGCACGAGGTGGCTTGCGGTTACTGGACTACGACTAGATGTCAAGCGTTGGGGAAAATAAGTATCTTGAGGGATTGATTTACAACCAGAGAACCTCTTAAACCATCAGATACGATCACCATCTCGGACTAGTTACGGTCGGAGCACCTCCTTGTTGTAGGATACAACCCTCGGAAGGGAAGAACACCACAAAGGCATCGAAACTCTGAAATTATAAAAAAAACTAACTCCAAAACACTCAAACATCACATATATAATAGTTTCTAGTAGTTAGAAAAGGAAGGAATATGAATTGGAAAGAAAAATAAATAGGAAAGGGGATATAAGAGGTAAGTAATAGAAGAAGAAGGAGATCCTCCTTTTAGAAGGGAGTGAAATACGAAAGTGGGGGAGAGGAGGGGTGGTAATTCCAGACCCATTAAAAGGCTGACTGGTCCAACTCTCTGCTGGACCGACACCCATATGTTGGGCTGACTGGTCCAGCTATAGCACCACGTCATCCTCACCAAGGATTAATGGTCGACAGTCAGCTAATTAGCAATGCTAAGTCAATCAAGCCAATCCTACCAAACTGAAGTTAATCAAAGGCTAATAGGAAACCTCAACTCAACACAACCGAATGAGCATGCCTTACTAAACTAAGGCTCATCGAGCTCCTCCGAACGAGTTAGAGGGTAGCCAAGTCATAGGTCTGTTGTTGTTGCGAGATCTAGATATACCAGTTGATGTGGTATATATAATATATATAAAAGAAGAACGATCTTTGATGAAACAAAAAATAGAACGAGAAAAAATCACACCATAAAAGAACTCACAGCGGAACACAGATTTACGTGGTTCGGCAAATTAACTATGTCCACGGAGTTGCAGAGGGTTTTACTACTTGAGGAATTTACACTAGTTGATCACCTCGACTTACAAGAGGAATCTCTCACTCTTCGTTACTCTCTATTCTTCTCTCTATGTTCTTATCTCTCTACACCGAGATACACCAAAGAAGAAACACATACAAGAGAAACAAACTCAATTTCTCTTCTGCACAAGTCACCACAAAGAAGCCTAGGGAGAACAATCTTTTTCTTCTTTCTTCTTCCTTCTGCCGGAAGGAACTACCTCTTGCACTTCTTCTCTTCTACTGCCCCGTGGAAGCCCGAAGAACTCTTCCTCTGGATCGAGAAAGCCTAAAGAAGAGCACCGTAACTTCACATAACTACTAAATTTGAAGAAGAGCCTCTTTTTTTATCACGAAGAGAAGGGAGCGAAGGGGTGCTTCGCTTTGCGAAATAGAGAAGACGGGAATGGTTCGCGGCAATAGGGAGGTGCGACTCTTCGCGATCAGGAGCGGGATCGGGTGCCGATTTGTGAAAAATGAAAGGAGAGGCTAGAGCGGGAGATGAGAACAAATACGCCATTTTGCGAGGAGGTGGGAGCGTGACTTCACGAGAGATCGCGAACGTGATTGGGGAAGAGATCTCCAACGCCTAACAATCTCCCACTTGGAGACCGATACACATGCTAAAATATCTCCTTCCTCGAACTAAATCTCCATTGGCGGTGTCGCCCTTTTCTTAAACTGAATCCTCTACCATGAATTCTTCATTGAATCCTCCACCTCTGCAACTCAAAGTCTCCGTCTTCACTCCAGAAGACCAACTGAAGCTATACACAACTTTAGTTTCTCAAGAGTAACACCTTCAGTCAACATATCAGCAGACTCCACATAACTTTGCACCTCCAAGCTATTTCCTGGGTCACTCTTGTCTCTTATTACAACTCTCACGGCATGGGCAACATCCTGTCTTTGCTGAAAGTCTTTTCCAACAAGTTTAGTCTTGTACCTTTTACTGACATCACGCTCAGTCTTCATCTGGTACACCTACTTGTTGTGCAATGTCGTCTTCCCTGGTGGAAGTTCTGTCAGCTCCTACTTGCTCGAACTTTCATCTTGCAAGATTTCTTCCTAGCTCCGTGGTTCTTCAACAGCTGTCTGTGGAACAAAAGGAATGGGTGCCCCGGAATTCCTGCTCTGCATTGTGGCCTCTGTTAGATTTCCTACCGCATTCAAAGCCCTTGAATCCAATATCAAGTCTTCAACAGAACTATGAACTGCCAACAATAGTGCATCCTGTGATTCTTCAGATATCACATCTGTGATATTATTCTCTATCTTCTTAGGATTCTTGTAGCTCTTATTTATGTGGCCAGCATTGCCACAATTCTAACAGGTTACCTGCATACTAAACTTTGATTTTGATATCCCTATTCTTGAGTTCCTGTCATGCCATCTCCATCTGAAATCAACATTCAGTACCGAACTCGAACCTGAGACCTCGCCATAATCTTTCCTGCAAACTTCCTCAGCAAAATCAAATCATGAATATCATCGTATTTCAATTTATATTTATTCGTAGAACTGCTAACTGCTATCCTCATGGCTTTCCAACTGTTTGACAATGAAGCCAACAAGATTAGTGCACATATCTCATCATCAAAAATCAATTTTCACAGACGACAATTGATTTGTGATAATATTGAAAACATTCAGGTGTTGAGCAACAGAAACATCTTCCGCCATCTTTAAATTGAATAACTTCTTCATCAAGTGTATCTTGTTATTCGCCGATGGTTTTTCATACAACCTGATAAGGCTGCCTTCAAATCTACAATCGTCTTTTCCTTGACAATAATGTGTGCAATGGACCTCGATAGGGTCAATCGAATAACCCCTAGAACTTATCAATCCAACAAATTCCATTCAGCATCATCCATCCTTTCAGGTCTTTTTCCCTAATAACGGAAGATGAAGTTTCTTCCCATAAAGATAATCTTCTATCTGCATTCTCCAGTAACCAAAGTCTCTGCTATCAAACTTCTCAATTTCTGAAACTTTCACTTCATCTGCAGCCATCATTCTTCCTCAGATCCGAACCTGGCGCGCTCTGATTCTAGTTGTTGTTGTTACGAGATCTAGATATACAAGTTGATGTGGTATATATATACTATATAAAAGAAGAACGATCTTTGATGAAGCAAAAAATAGAACGAGAAAAAATCACACCAAAAAAGAACTACACAGCGGAACACAGATTTACGTGGTTTGGCAAATTGCCTACGTCCACGTAGTTGCAGAGGATTTTGCTACTTGAGAAATTTACACCAGTCAATCACCTGGACTTACAAGAAGAATCTATCACTCTTTGTTGAACTTTCTCTCTTCTCTCTCTGTTCTTCTCTCTCTACACCAATATGCACCGAGATATACCGAAGAAGAAAAACAAACAAGAGAAATAAACTCAATTTATCTTCTTTCACAAGTGACCACGAAGAAGTCTAGAGAGAATAATCTTCTTCTTCTTTCTTCTTCCTTCTGCCCCAAGGAACTACCTCTTGCACTTCTTCTCTTACACTGCCCCGTGGAAGCCCGAAGAACTCTTCCTCTGCCTCGAGGAAGCTTGAAGAAGAGCACTGTGACTTCACATAACTACCAAATCTGAAGGAGAGCCTCTCTTTTTATCATGAAGAGAAGGGAGCGAAGGGATGCTTTACTTCACAAAATAGAGAAGGTGCGAACGGTTCACGACAGCAAGGAGGTGTGACTCTTTGCGATCGGGAGCGAGATCGGGCGCCGATTCGCAAAAAAACGAAAGGAGAGGCGGGAGCGGGAAATGGGAACAGGAGCGCCATTTCGCTAGGAGGCGGGAGCGGGAGTTCGTGAGAGATCGCGAACGTGATCGGGGAAGCGGTCTCCAGCGCCTAACATGGCCCATATAAGTAAAATACCTAAAATATCTTATAGTGCATCATTAAAGCATGGATAAATATGTAACATCAAATATTATACCCTCATCCTTATAAGTAAATGATCATTTTATTGGAGAATGGATAATGGAAAAGACATTTTAATCATTACTGTGCATTTCACTCTCTGCATATATATATATATATATATATATATATATATATATATATATATATATTATTTCTTACACTCTAACCCTTGAGTTGCGATTCAAGAACATATCAAGATTTGAAAATACACACACTTATTGGTGATAGTACTTGAAGGTATAATTTCCCACAGTGAGGTCGTAGGTTTGAATCAAGCATGTTGCCCATTGAGCTTAACTTTCCTCTCTCTCTCTCTCTCTCTCTCTCTCTCTCTCTATATATATATATTAACCATGAAATAAGTTTAGAACATATCATGTTCCAATATCATTTTGGAATTGGTTCATTGGCTCTTGATTTTATAGTTTAAGTTGGCCAATTTTTATGAGTTTTTTTATTGAACCAAATTGATTTGAGACCTGATTCACATTTCAACTAATTGAACTGCTTAATCTGATTCTATTTTCACAACTATATTTACAGGTATATTAATGTGTTTTTTTTTTCTCTTGAAACTATTATTGATAAATTATAACATATGGTTCGATTTTCAGTTATTGAGGAACGTGAGTCCTTTCACCATTACTAATGTAATTATACACATTATTTAAATTAAAAACTATTGGCTTCTATCATAATTAAATTATAATTTTTGAACTCTTAATAAGGATAATAAGGATCCTTTAAGGCTTTGATAAATCCTTATTATTTCATCTCCTACTCCTCTGTGACAAAACTCTACGCCCATCAACATATGCTAGTCCAGGTGCTAAACCCTACACATTCTTCAAAAACCTTTACAATTCACTAAAGGCCTCAACTCCCTATTAACCTTAAGATATCCAATACAAAAGCCTATTATAGAAAGACAATTGTATATGGTAAGCAATAAGGTAAAAAAAAATCACAATTACTTAATTACTAATTCAAAAGATATTAAAACACCTTCATTAATTCCTTAATATCCCAAACTTATAGTATATAGTTTCTCACATTTTTTTCCTCTAACAGAAATTTGCCCTTTCAATGCCAAGAAGTTCTAAATTTGTTCAAAACAACCACCATCCTAAGGTATCAACAAGTTGCTAACTCCACCAAAAAGATCATCTATACCCTACATCATATATATGTGATCATTAATTTCAAGACATACTATTTGAGTGTAATTATTAATCTAAATTTTTTTTCTTGTATATTTTACGTATTCTATTTCTCCTATTTTCTACTGCAAGTTGTATAAACTTTTTAATTTACAATTATTTTTGCAATAAATAAAAAAACCTAAGAGAAAAAGGGGGAAAAAAAAAACATTTCAATGCTCCTAAGCCCAAATTTGTCATCGGATAGCATCCAACCAAATACAAAAATGATATTTTATCACTGTCATCTTCTAATTTATTTGGACCATTATGGGAAACATTTTTATCTCAATATAAGCAAAAAAAAGTTACTAATCAATTGAAAAGGGCACTGGCATGATAAGTGGCTATGTTTTATTTGGAAAATTTATAAATATTTACACCGCACAATTCTTATGTATTTAGTACTTGCATATCTAACACCTAAATTTTGATGCTTGCATTTACAATACTTTTGCATTGAAGGCCTAGATATGAAATGGTTGCATGCATGTATATATGAAGGTTAAGCGTTAGATATTATAAATATATAAGAATTGTGTGGTAATGCATGTTAATACCCCTTTTTAATTTCTTTGAAGTTTCATTTTTTTTTTTAATGGAGCAAATTTACGTGTAGATTAGTGGTACTGTGATGGTATTGTGGTTAGTACCCCCGAATTCACATGTATCGCACTGAATGAAACTCGAAGGTTTTTGTATGTAATTTTTAAAAAGCGGCTTATTTGAAAATAATAAAAATTTTGGATTTTGAAGAGAACTTGCATGATCATATAAACTATCCTATGGACCTGATATGATATCCTCTAATGGAAGTATAAACTATCCTAAGGATCTGAAAGCTACCAGTCAAGCATAACGGTAAAATAGACTAGACTTCGAGGCCACCGTGCATCGAGATCAAGCAAAGGCATCAGCACTTGCATCCATATCAGCATAGTTTAATATAAAGTGCTTGGGCGAAGGCAAGCCAGCCACCACATCATCTTCAATTCCACACTCATTTGCTCCCCTTAAGATCTTGAAATAGCCATCCTGCACAATGAAAATTAAGTAATCTAATGTAAATACTCAGAATCATTCCGATAAAATTGAAATTTCTTGTAAAAGATTTTGCAGAGATTCAGACAGAGACATACATCGCCCCATCCTCTATTCCATTGATTAGCAAGAAGCTGCATAGAGCAACAATATCAAAAGAAGGCTGTTAAACTATTCTGAAGTAAGAGTATTAGAACAAGAGAGCATACCCAGTAATCTTCGGCTTGCTCACTAGTGCCCCATCCAATTAACTTCACAGCATGTCCACCTAATACATCACCTGTGATGTGCTTATAGACTCCTGATTTATAGTGGGCAAAATCCTACCAATTTAGGTGAGAATATTGTATAAGTTCATTTTGTACATAAAAACTGACTTGGCAAAAAAAATGATAAATTTAAACTTCTATATCAGTCAAGTTGATATTTTCGTAATTTCATACCTCATAAACGGTGAAGGAGACTTCCACGGGGCCATTTTGGTAAACCTCTGCCATTATATTATGAGGATCAGAGTTTATTCTATAAGCGTTGATACTAAAATGCTTTGCCTCTGCCCAGACTTGGTTATGGACCTTGCAATGCTTCTCACACTTGGGTGTTATATAGGAAGGCTCACAACCTGGATGAGCGCATCCAATCTGATCAAAGTACGGGTCACACTGCAATTAATGGCATTGTCAACTCAGCTTCATATAAGACAAACATAATCATAAAATCCTTTTAATTAAAAGGAGAATCGAAGAAAAAATGCAAGAGAACTAAACGCTTCAGGTAACAGTTAGTAAAACCCAAGACATTAAAAACAAGGAAATTTACACACATACCAAAAGATGACCGATTCTAGTGCTTCTTGAAAGTTGTGCAACGCATAAGAACAAGAGAATCTATTTTACTAGTAATAAAATACGAAAAATATAAATGACATAATTACTCAATAAATGACATCCCTGGCTACTATAAATAGGTCATAGAGCTAGAGAGGGATTGTGCGGCTCTCCCTTCTCCTATCTCCAATCTTTTCCCCTTCTTCTGCTTGAGCCTGTAACAATGTCTGTTGAGAGAGCATTGTCTGTTGACATAGATGCACTCCTTAAGGCTCTTGGTGGTATGCAGGCAAAATCACGATGATCGGGTTGGTTCCTCCGATTCTCTTGCAGGCTCGTCGCAAAAACGAGATATGGAACGGACCGAAGGTCAGCCTAACGATCGTTTTACTATGCACCATTGACGTTGGATGTTCCTACTGGAGAGAAAGAAGCTCTCATTCATACTGATATGGGGTTAATAACCCCTCATGCTAGCATGGAGGAGGTGACGACTGAGGCAGGGATATCGCTCCAGTTGCCAAAAGATGACCCTTCTTCTGTGGAAGGAGAGGCAAGAAAAATAGGTGAGAGTGCTAACTCTTTCATCACGTCTGAATGGGACTGGGTTTTGGGTGTGTTGCTTAAATCGCTAGCCTTGAATGCTAGTATTTCTTTCTTTGGTGCAACTATAGATGTCCCGACAATCAATTCTCTCTCTTTCGTCAGATGCTGATGTCGATCCTATGGAGGATGTGGCCGTCGTAAAACAGACTGCTGCAAAGGATGCGGTTGTTGCGGAGGATGCGACCAGTGGGACAGGTTGTTTTGGACTAGAGGATAGTAGATAATAATAATACTTTTGTTATTAGATTAGTGACAGAAGAGGTTAGTAAGTCTAAATCTCAATCATAAAATTATATGAAAAAATAGAAGAAAGAAAATAAATAAGTAAATAATAAAAAGAGAATTTTAGATTCTATTAATATTGCATTCTAATTATAATATCTTATTTTTCTATTCTATTAGATTTTCTTGCTGCAGCGGAAGTAAAGGAGATTCAAGATCTTTACGTACATGATCCCTCGATTCGCCCTTGGTCGGCAGCTAGTCACGAGCAAGCAATGGACCACTTCGCCCCTGACTTGGCTTTTTGCAAAGATCATTTCAAGATGGATATTCAATTGTCATTCTGCAGGGAGCTGTGGTCGATCTTTAATCGATATGGGATTGTCCCTGCTTAGGTTTTTCCATACTCGATGCTACTATCATGACCTTCGTCCTCTTATGTCGAAGGATGAGGATTTTCTGGACGATCGAGTTGTTCAACCACTTCTTTTAGTTCAGAATCAGTCGGGATGGTTACGTCCAATTCGCTGCTAGTCCCAAGTTTCATCTACTAGGTTTTGAAGATAAGATCAAGGATTGGAAAACAAAATTATTGGTTGGCTCCTTCACATGCGGTTTGGGGATACGCGTTTCTTCAGTAGACTGCGGGGTGAAGAAGGCGACAACCTTACCTGGAAACCTTCAAGACCACGAGATGTTGATCAAACGTCAACGCCTCTCGCTATTCCAATACCTCGACCTGAAAGTGGTCAGCATATGATCCGTCTGGACGGTACTGAGACAATGACTGAAGGACTGTGGATCTCGTCCGATAATCGAGAAATGGCTCAGGAGATGCCTGTTGAAGAGCGGGGGGCTTTGAAAAAGCTGCGAGGAAAAAGCGGTCTTCCCCCATCTGACAGAGGCAAGGGTCGGTTAGACCCGCCCAAGTCGACAGAGGGAAAAGCCGAAGGTGATAATCTTTTCACACTTATCATTGATTATCTATGTATATATAGCACTTGTGTAGTTTGGTTAGTTCTTTTTAAGGGAGTGAGGATGATCCTTATCAAATTTCGGTGCTTCGACGACTCATCCATCAGCGACTGAGTTTCAACGATGACTCTTGCTGGGACATCGTTCGTGGGTTTGCAGGAGCGAACAGAGACGAGTCACACCTCCCATCCTGTTTCGATCAAGACTTACTCTGAGGGAGAATCAAGGTTGTCGAGAGAATAGGGAGAAAGATCTCCCGGTTGGAAGGAAGCGCTCATGCTCTAGCCACATATTCGCCCCCTCCTCCAAAAAAGGGAGAAGTTTCGTCTCAATGGTTTTTCACACACGGTCGAAGAGCCGGAGTATGGATGAGCGGCCATTATGCGCTCCTTGATAGGGAGGAGTGTTTTCCCAGTTCTCGACTAAATGGGGATTACCCTTCGACCTTGGTAGAAATGTTTTGTTCTCCCACTTTTGAGCTAGTGCATGATGCGCAGCGTGTTCGAAAAATGTTTAAAATGTGTCAAATGGCGGTTTTTGAGGTTTCTTCTCCATATAACTCCTAAAAATCGACTTTAAACCATATTTTAAGGGGGAAAACGAGGGAAGAGTCACCACTTTCAATTCCTATGGCTTCCTACTCTAGAAACTCCGCTAGATTTGGAATTTTCAACCGGAGAAAGTTCGTTAGTTTCAATGCACAAAAATTACATGATCGAGTTCTAATGAAGAAAAGGCTTATTAAACAAAGGGGAATTGTGAATCGAGGATTCAGCAAGCCGAATACTCGAGTAGAAGAGACTATTGCACAGAGGCGTTGGGAAGTGTTTTGCTATACTACTGCTGTTGTTATTGTTCCTTTAGTAAAAGAATTTTATGCAAATATTCATGAGATCAACCAAGGAATGGTTGACAAGCGGGGTAGGTTTGTGTATTTCACTCATTCAAGAATAAAAGAGATGTTTATGATTAAAAATGTGTCTATCTGCCATTATGCAAACTTTACCCCTACAAGAGAGAATATGAATGAACTCTACCGTTACCTTACAGCTGAAGATGCTAATTGGGAAACAAGATATGATGGAAATGTAAGTTTTCCTTCGTCATATTTAAATCCAGTTTCAAAAGCATGGCACTTCTTTATTGCATCAAAATTACTGCCTACGATAAAAATTAGTAAGGTCACTAAGAAGAGTCATTCTGAATTATTGTATTCAAACTGAAAACTTATTGATGTTGGAGCTATTATTGTGGAATTAGTTTTGGGTTTGATTGTGAATAGATCTGCAACTGGATTGGGACATCCAACAACTATTTTTCTACTTTGCAGTCAATCGCAAGTACCTTTTAAAAATTGGGAAAAAGTACTACTTTCTTGGAAATCGATAGAACCAGAAGTCTACTGCAACTATATTGGAATGAGAGATGAAAATGATATGAAGGTACTGATGGATCAAGAATCTAAGAATTCATCACCTGTTCAGTCTTACTTCAACTCGAGTGCGCTTTCAAAGAGGATCAAGAAGATAAAAAAAGATATGCAGAATCTCATGCACGTGATTGGGAATATTACTGAAATGTCGGATCATCTAGATTGGAGACTGAAGGAACATTTTGAACATACAGGGCGTATTGAAGATTGATTGGTATGTTTATTCAAGAAACATGCTTGAATTGAGGAAGAAAATTCAACTGATAAATTTCCATTTTGACCCTTCTACAATCTGTAGGTGCACTACCAATCAATGGGAGATATCCAAGAGGACGTTAGTGAAGATGATGCTTGATCTTAATTTATGCACGGAATGTTTTATGCAGTACTGTTTGTTTTAGTTTGTTGTGTTGAATTGCATTTCCTTTCTAATGAACATTATCTATGTTTATGTTTTGAATTTTGATGTTTAGATTTCAGTGTTAGGATATTGGTTTGCTTTAGAACACTGAATTTGATGTTTGTTGGCTTGAAAAATGTTAGTTTGTAATAGCACGGATTATATTTATAAATGTGAGTTTTGTGTTGTTTGTGAATGTGTGGTGTTAGTGTGATGTTTATATATGCTTAGAAAGGTTTATTTAAGTCAAATAGAGGTCAACGTAAAGTGGTACGGAGCAGATTTCCACATAAATCGAAATCTGAAAAATTTGAGCTCTGACGCATGATGCGCCAAAGGTCTGAACATGCTATATTACCTAGAAAACCGTGAAATCGCACGGGCAAACTCTATTTTCGCTACTTGGGTCATCTTCTACCATAAGACCTTGGTCTAGGACATCACATTGTGGGAGAAAGAGAATGATTCAGAGGCTAAAAACTATAGATTTTATCTTCTCTTAGTAAAAGCTTCACTTTAACTTAAAAATTTTTTATTTTCACCATGGATCTTGGGGGATCCGAAAATTGGGATTTTTGATAAAAATACTTGAAGAAAACTCATGATGAAAAGTTTCTTACTAAATAACTTTGCTTGAGGAGTTAGATTTTTGATTTAGTAACTTATTTGGACTATATTTGGATTTTTGTAGAATTTTCAAATGGCTCCTCAAGTTAAGAGAGAAAGACTGTCTGAGGACTTTGATGCATGAAGATTTGTTAGTTTCGAAGCCCAACATAATTACAATACTCAAATGGAGACCAAGAGAATGATTCAAAAGCAGGTGTTTGCAAACCTGGGTGGTGAGGTCGAGAGACTGATTATTATCAGAAATTGGGAAAGATTCCGCTACTTCACTGCCCTTCTCCCAAGTGGAAACTCCTGGACAGGAGATCAACGATTTGGTTTTCTTCTCTCTGGCCGATCTCCACCTTTACCTTCTCAAAGTATCTTACCATTGCCTCATTTCTCGCTTCGAATACGTCGTTGACTTGGTTGACAGCTAGCTGTTAGTAAGCCTTTACTTGTATGTGCAAGGCTTCCATTCCCAAGGTTTAGCGAAGAACTACAATCAAAGCTTCGTACTCTGCTTAATTGTTAGTTACTTAAAAATTTACCTCGACCAAGTGGTAGATGTTTTCCCCCATTGGGGCTGCATAAAATACTATGAGTTCAGTTACCGGTCGCCTAAAGGCACCATCTGTGAATAAAGTCTAAATGGACCCGTCGATCGTCGACTCTCCCTCAATTACTTAGGGTTTGGAGAATCACTGACGAGTTGTGCCTTTATTGCCATCCAAAAAAAGTATAAAATATCAAATTCGTTGAGATCGACTGCCCATTTGAGCAGTCAGTCAGAATTCTCTGGGCGAGTGAGGAGCGAGTGAGGACAGGCTTCAGCGGATGGTCTGTGATAACTTGTATGGAGTATAATTGAAAGTATGATCGGAGTATGTGTGCTGAAATCATCAAAAGTTAGTTTCTCCATTATTGAGCACTTGAGTTCTGTCTTTGCGGACTCTACTGGTGTAGTACACTGGATATTGTTTTTCGACTTCTTCTCGAACTAAAACTGAACTGACGACCTCCGAGCCAACCCCCAGTGAAGGGAGGGTTTTTCCTTTCGTTTCGAGCTTGGAGAAAAAGGGGAGTGGCGAGGGATTATTTGAGGTTTGCAAGGCTTTTTTGAATTCGAACGTCCCTACGAAATACTTGGCTTTCCTCACATTTGTCTCCTAATTTGGAAATGAATCTGCTAAATCCTGATTGTCGGTCTGTTAGTTATGGTATTTCTTTGGTGTTTCTGGGAGATGACATATCTACGAGTTCTTGAAATTTTTCTGGTTGGATTTTATGCTCTCAAAGAATTTGCAAGGCTCGACATAATCAGATGACTGCACCAACGGGTCCACTGTATGGCTTCTCGGGAGAGTAAAGAACCATTTGGAATAATCGAGCTCCCAATCAGCTTGGGAGAAAATGTGAAACAGCTTACATCAACAGAGGACTTCCTTGTGGTGGATTCTCCCCCGACGTACAATGACATATTCAATCGGTCGCACAACATATAGAACTTAAGAAAAAACCTTTCAAACACTTAAAAAATTTAACTTGAGGTTGAATCCATTAAAATGCACATTTTGAGCCTTGACACACAAATTCTTGAGATACTTACAAACCCCAAATGTGCATTTTAATGGTGCCTTGACAGACATATCTACAAGTGTTTGTAAGTATCCCAAAAATTTGTCCGTCTAAGACTCCAAATGTGCATTTTAACGAATTCAACCTCATGTTAAATTTTTTTAAGTGTTTGAAAAGTTTCTTTTTAAGTTCTATATGTTGTGCGACCGACCAAATAGGCATTATACGTCGGGGGAGAATCCACCACAAGGAAGTCCTCCGTCGATGTAAGCTGTTTCACATTTTCTCCACTCTCATTGGGAGCCTGATTATGTTGAGCGCTTCTTTCCTCTCCCGAGAAGCCATACAGTGGCCCCGCTGGTGAAGTCATCCAATAAGACTCAGCTTGTCAAACACCTATTTTAACAGTACGTTCAAGGAGCTTCATGCATCAATCAGAATGCTTTCACTTAATAGTTATTGACTATAACTGCTATTACAATAGCATCATTATGGGGGTTCCCTTCGAGGGCAGAACGTCGTGGTTGAAATAGATAGGTAGACGGTTTCTAGGTTTTAGGGCAAAAGCTGCGGCGCAGAGTCTCCCAATTTGTTGTCTCTTCCGGTTCGCTCACCTGGGTGGTTTGTTTCCATTGAATCTGGCCGGTACAAATCCTGCAATGTGGATGGCATTTGTGCAAATTGGCCCGTCGGGTGTTCCCCCATTGAGGCTTCACCCTGTCTCTGAGTCCCAGCCCCTGGGGCGACAAATTCCTTCAACTTTCCTTTATCAGTTCCTCAATCAGGCTCTGGAGGTGTCTACATTTCTCTCTGGAGGTGTTTACATTTCTCTCCGTATCATGGTCATGATCTCTACAGGACTTAAAGTACTTCCTGTTGTCCCGGAGAAGGGCCCAAGTCCTCATTGGCGGAGCCTTCCTGAAGAAACTTGACTTGAATGGAGTCTACTATCTCTACGATTGATGCCCCCGAGGAATGGCTTTAGGGGCCTCATGGTCATGTCGAGGTCGTTCGTGGTACTGGATCAACCACTGATCATAGGACTTTGCTTGTCTTTTTCTGGTCGCTTTGACGATGAGTTGAGTTATTGCAGGGGTGACTTTCATGGTGTGGTTGAACGGATCGTCGCGCATTTTCCCTTACTTTCCACTCATTTTGCGATGGTCGCTTCTGATGCCTTTTTTTGAAGAACTCAGGAGCATTTTCATAAGAGTTGACGTATTTATTGGTATCACCAGTATCTCGATTAAACTATGGGGCTTTGCAAGGTCGAGGTTAAAGTGAAATCTCTCTGACCTCAACCCCTATGTCAAGGCGGCCTGAGCCATGTCAGATTTCAAATCCTCACATCCAGTGTTTATCTCTGGAAACGTGTGATGAACGAGCGTAAGCTCTCGTTGGGTCCTTGTTTTAATTGACACTGAGATCGGGCAAACTTCTTTAGTCTCACTGCACCGACAAATTGTGTCAGAAAAAGCCTCCTAAATTCTGCGTAGCAACTAATTACCCTCACTAGTAATGTGTTGAACCACCTTAGAGCAGATGATCTCAATGTTGTAAAAAATAGTTTGCATTTGAAGGCATCAGATATCATTAGTAAGCACATTGAAGATTCAAAAGGCGCGAGGTGGTCGTTGGGATTCGGTCGTCCCTTATATAACTCCAAGGCTGGCAGCTTAAACTTCTCCGGGGATTCAGCTCAAGAGATCTGTAAGGAGAAAGCGTTCTTTGGTTTTCATGTCACCTTGACTCGCCCAATTCGTTGTCTTTCTACCACCGGGGCGGGTCTGGCGCTGTCCTGATGCATCACATCTTCAACTCTCTCCTGCAAATGGTTTGTTCTCCTTCCATTATGTGCCAGAGGTTCCTCTCGAGGGGGGTCATGTGTCTCATGCTGAGCTTGTTCTCCCCTGGAACGGGGCTCCCCTAAAGGCTGTAACTGCTCTAAGTACTTCTGCAAATTGTCTCGACATCTGATTAGTGATCTGAGTTTTCAAGTTTTGCACTCATGTTATACAAATCCTTCCATATACTCTCTGGTGCATCCCGCTTCTACTATGTTTCTTTAACTGGTTTCTCCTTACTCCTCTTCTTGTTGACGGCATGGTTTCTACGCTCACCATACCTAACAGAATGTTGAATCCAAAAGTGTCCAACAACACACAAGGGATAGAGCGTACCATTATAAAAAAAAAAAATAGTGCGTACCGGAAGGAAGAAAAAACAGTAGAGAACAGTGAAAGTGTGTAACATTTTATTATGGAATGACCCTTATTTATAGACATGAGCTACACGTATTATTATTACAATTTTTCCCCATAATCATTAGCTTATGTGATGGTCCCTTTAGTAAATTACGGGAAAAATACAATAAAATATTACAAGAGCCGCCTCACTGATTTTAGTCTGGCAACCATTCAACTCGGCCGAACGATTGCTTTCGAGTCGCGCATTGGTACTCGATCGTTGATGCATGATCGGTCGTGTCAGAGTCATGTCAACCATTTGGATTCTCTTTGAATGATCCTCAGACCTTCTGGATCGCTGGTCAATCGAATGGTTCGATGCCTAGTTGACCGATCAATGATCATCATGCAAGCCGATCACCTTTCTTCCTCTGATCGTCATGATTCCTAATATCCACGTTGTAATTAGTTGGTCATTTGATCTTCCAACGATCGTCTTCCACCCCGGCCGTTAGATTGTTTCGAGATTCGTGTTGTCATATTTTTTTCATACAATTTCACTTTTAAAAAGGTATTCATGGTGATATTTTTGATGTATTGTTAAACATCTTAGTGGTTTGTATGTAAATATGAATATGTAGGTGTTAGGTAGGTAAATATATGAGAATTGTGCAGTATGTGTCTAAAAACAAATAAAGCAATTAGAAGTTGGCAGCATCTTGAATGACCAATAAAATGCTTACTAGGGTACTTCAGAAGGCTTAAGACACCAGTATAATCATTATTATAATGCAGCTTGATGTACACTTCTTATTTTCTAACTAGATGTAACTTGCAAATCGACTCAAGTCACGTTCGAGTAGACTTGACAGTGTGAGTGATTTAATGTCACTCGCACACTTACTCATGCGCTTGCTCTTGCATATGTATGCACACAAACGCATAATATGCATAAATTCAGTTTAATTGAACATAATTCAAAAAATCCATGTTAACAGTGAGAAAATTAGTTTTGAGATTCTTGAGCAAATTTTGAGCTCCGGCCATAATTATCAGCCTTATTTCTAACCCAACTTAAGAATAAATAATATGCTTCTGTCATATATATTTTGTTATTCTAATGAAACGAATGATCTCTATACCAAATTCTAGTGATGCAACTAGGTCTAATTCTTTTTTAATAGCTTGCTAACCAAAGTGAAATTTGCTAATCAAGACAAGCATAACTGAATCTCTGTCATCACAACCAATGAAATACATTTGTAAGTAAAAAAACTGTGGTAAGATAAACTGAACGTGAACAGACTGAGAAAAACACGGACAAAATTATTTTATAGAGTTGCTTTGTGCTTCTAAATTATGGTTTCTCTTGGAAGCTGTAACTGCTCAAAATTATTTATCCAATTTTTGCACGTTATGAAGAAAGTTGTGGCCATAGTAGAAGACAAGAAACTCTTGTTATGTCAAGCTTCTTTCTCAATAGAAAAATTACAATTTTATCCACAACGTAAGAATAAATTTGAAAAAGAATTTTAATATATAAAAAAAGGAAAGGTTAAATCTTCTGAAACTATCCTTAAAATAGGCATCCAACAATGGCATAACATGGTCTAGTTTAGATTATTCAGAGTAAATGCTCAAGGAATTCAGATGAACTAAATTAAACCACTTTCATAATATAAAAACTTTGTTAAAATGTGATTGTTTCTATACAAAATTTTATCTAGCCTTGCGGACCTTCACTAAAATATTCTACAAACCATCAGTCTCTATCATAATAAACCAAAGACTAAAATATACAAATTTATTAAGCATCCAACAAAAGTATGGAAGGCATTCCTGACATCTATAGCCTTAAGCTATTAAATTAAAAACCTAAGTATCTTTCTACTGAAAATTAAATCAAGGATAGCTGTTGATTAATAGCTGAGATGGTAGAAGCAGCTAGATAGATAGAGACAACAGCTCACCTCTTCAGTAACAACACCGCTCTGAACTAAGTATTTCCAAGCAAATATAGGATAACCTCCATCACAGCCATCTCCGCACATAAATCCGCAGCATGCCAAAAGGTCATTAACAGACAGTGATACATTCTGCAATGATGGTTCAGAGATTAGTAATTGAAATATTCCAAAGAAAACGAACTTTTTCACAAAATACCAGTTCGTATATTAGTTAAGTAGTTCTCACAACACCAAATCTAATGCAGAAACGATCAGATAAGGATTCCACTGCACCAAACGCCCAGCAAGAACCACAATGTCCCTGAAAATAAAGAAAAATGGAGTTAGCATGCGATTATGAGACCTAGCTGAACAGCTACTCTGCAAATAACAGAAGAGAATAACATACCTGATCTTTTAATCAAATTGGTGATGGAATGAGAAAGGCAATAAGGCAAAGTTTTAGGTGTCAGTATAATTTCAAAATAAGAATTTTCTTAAACAAACAATTATGTAATTTACCAAGTATTCTTCCAATGGAACTGCAGTGAGACCATGTTGTTCTAGCATCAAATGCCTTTGGCAGTTTCAAAGATTTCGGGTAAGTTATGACAGGAATGTCAACAATGGCATTGCTAAGCGTCTGTTTGACCCCAAGTAGATATTTGAATTGGCCAACCTACAGAGGAAAAAAGAGTTAGTGGTTGAATCAATCTTTTTTCTAATGATTGTCATCATCATCATTATGCTTACCCCAACTATTTGGGGATGGATTTACAAATCCTCAATCTGCATTCATCATAATAATGGCTAATGAGGTTTTAATTATATTTGCACGTGTCTAATCAAATTCTAACAATATTGATGTGGGCAAAAATTCAAATTTGTATTTTTTTTATTTTTTGCCAATGATGATTGAGTTATTTTATTTTTTTTAAGCTTTCAATTTTATGAAAGATATACAAGTCAATCATTAAGTTTGTTAGCAATTTTTGAGTTGTTTTTTAGCGTGTATTGGTTGTTTGTTTGTTGTTAGTAGTTCGTTAATAGTTTGTTATTTATTCCATCTAGGAGTTAGTCATTTAAGAAAGTTTTAGTAGGATTTGGGAGAGCAAAAATAATTATTCCTTTTTGATTTCATAAAAGACGTTTACAAGATAAATAGCGGGAGAAGGCTACCATGTGAGGTCTTCTAAAAGAGTAAGCACTTGTTTGGTGTATCTTTTAACTATTTGAGAATCTCATTAACTGCTTCAAGATGTTTCTCATATGGTGAATGCATAAATTAACTTACTAAACTCAAAGCAAAAATCATATCTAGCTAGGTATGTGATAAGTATATAAACTTTCAAACTAAATTTTGATACTAAATTGTATTCATTGGGTCACCTTCTTTCTCTTCCCAGTTTCTGATTTGGATCAATTGGAATGTCTGTAGGCCTACACTCACTCATCCTAGTTTCCTTTACTAGATTAGAACATTTTTCCATCGTAAAACAAAAATCCCTTTCTTTGATCTAGCAACATTCATGCCAAAAAAATATCTCAGAGGCCCAAAATCCTTGGTTTCAGAAACAGATAAGGAAGTCTTCAAATGGTTCATCTCATATATGTAATCTCATGTGAGAATTATATCGTCATATACACAATCAGAATGATTATCCTCCCATCTTTTGAATGTCTAAAGAATATTGTATGATTTCATTGCCCTTGAGTATACCCCCAACCTTTAGAAAATAGTGTAAATTTCTCAAACCATACTCTTGGTGACTGCTTAAACACGTAAATCTAATGCCAGTTATTTAAATGTTAATATCATTTGACGACAATTCCGAACTTCGTTAATTTTAAGTTATCAGGCCGAGTTGTGACAGAAATAGAGAGGGAAGAAGCAAGATTGCTACCTAAAAAAAAGATTAAGAGAAAGCTGCAATAACAACACCTAACAGTCAAGATCGTTTCTTGAGGAACTTATCAATGGAGAAGTATACAATGGAGTTTATGCAACTTAATCTGAAATGTGATTTGACGGAGCCAGAGGAGCACATGATAGCTAGTTACTTGGGAAGCTTGAGACCCTCCATCGACAAAGTTGTCTAGCTACAACATCACTGGTTTTTGGGCAACGTCTAGACCCTGACATTGAAAGTGGAGAGAGAAGAAGTCACCACTATTTAAACAACCACCCACAGTAAGAGACATCGATAGAAGCACGCCTCGGGATGTTGAGAAGTGTCGGTCACCATGCGGTTGGGTGCGGTTTAATTTAGCGTAATCTAATGTTTAGAAATTATGTATTTTAATTTAAAGAAAATGGGATCAAACTGATCCCATTGATTCCTACAGTTTGGATAATCGAGCTAACCACGAGTAATGTACTATCCTAAAAAGTAATACACTACTTGATAGTAAGCACAATTAAATAAACTATAGAAATAAATGACTTCCGTTTGATCTGCAAGTTTGCATGATGACCGGCAGATTCCCCTATTCAATATGGGAGTCAAATAGGGTTTATTTTAAATCTCGGTTCTTTTAAGTTCCCTATAAAGGCAAACCCTTATAGTTAATTATATCTTAAGTGAACAGATCTCTTAAGAAAACACTCGATAAAGATCAGAAATCATTTGTTTTCATGAGTTCAAGAGGAAGAGTTTTCAACGAACATGATTGTGAAATTTTCAATAGGGGGTAGTTCAAAGGTGAAAGATTTTGTTTTAAGAATTAAAGGAAGAAAAGTAGGGGAGATTAAAGATCCAGAATAGGTTCTTGGTAATCTCCCAAGCTATCCTAATGTTTGGCTCAATTTAGGATGATATTAATTTAAGTTAATTCTTGTCAGTTTTATTAATTAGGACTTAGATTTGTGTAATGGTGATTTACACAAAAAAACCTAGAAAGATAGGAGGTTTTACGTCGAGTGACTACCTCAGAATCCTAAAACAAGTTAGGACATACTGCATATCGGGATTATGCAGGAGCCTAATAAAAAGAGAGGTTTATGTCAAAAAAACAGCCTCAAAATCCTAAGGATTGTTATTTAAACTAAAGAAAAGGTCTTGAACGAGCTGCCCACGAAGTCTGCTCTAAGTTTCATACTGAAATGTCTTCAAGTCTTCAAGTCTTCAGGTCTTCCAATCTTATTATTAAAAGTTTTATTTATTCCGATAATTTTATAGTGAATTAATTAAAGGGTAGTGGATGTATAGTTCAAACCTAGGCCAATGCTAAGTTTACTTAAGCTAAGTAATCACCTAGTGTTATGATTTCTAGGTTCTTCCTAATCTAAACAACTTTTATTTCTTCATTATTTGTCCTTAACACATGCATTCTATATTTGATAAAAACAGTAAAAGAACATGCGTTGAGATACATAAAGCAATAAATAGAGAAAATAAAGAAACAATGTTTTATCAAATTTTAATTAAATTTTAATTATTTAATCAGTGGTAACTCAGTCAAGATGTCTATGGCTCCATCGTCCTGGGTCGCTAGATGCTCTAGCTTACTTAGTCCGAAAGGTGGTTGCCTACCAGAATCAGAAGATTCTTGTCAACATTTACAGAATGCATCGTCCAAGAAATCTTCGTAAACTAGAACAAAAAGGGGTTTAAGTTGTGTTATGTGATCTTTGTGATTAAGATTTGATTAATTCTTGAATTACTTCATCAATTTTAGGGTTGGAATATTTTAGGTTATTTACATCTTGTTGTCGGATTTTAGATGTTTTATTTTAGTTATTTTGGTTCACCTGTTATTAATTATGTGAAGTTGACGACTTCGAAGCTGACTTAACCTCAAAGCCATGCTTTAAAGCCTTGTTGTATTTGTTTTCGTTTAAGTTTAAGTCTTAATGTGTTTTATGTAAATTTTACCCCTCCCAATGTATTTTATTTTTATTTCTTAATTGATGTTCAAGTTTAGGGGTTTAGGTTTAACTTAGGCTTAAGGTTTTACCTAAAAAGTTCTCTTGTGTTCAACCTATGGATTAGGTTCTTAACCTAACGTTTAAGGAAGGTTTAGCTTAAGGCTAAGCTATGATTCAAGTTTGTTTAGCCTAAAGATCAGGGTTGGATTAGAGTTAACTAACCTAAGGTTTAGGTTCATTCATCCTATTGGCTTAGGGTTAACTAACCTAGGGTTTAGATTAACTAATCCTATTTCTTTAGGGTTAACTAACCCAGGGTTTAGGTTAGCTAATTCTATTGGTTTAGGGTTAACTAACCTAGGGTTTAGGTTAACTAATCCTAGTGGTTTAAGTTAGCTAATTCTATTAGTTTAGGGTTAACTAACCTAAGATTTAGGCATAGCTAATCGTATTAGTTTAGGGTTAACTAACCTCAGGTTTAGGTTAACTAATCCTATGGATTATGGTTAACTAACCTAAGGTTTAGGTTAACTAATCCTATTGGTTTAGGGCTAAGNGCGGTGTGTCTTTATTATCACCACCGTACGCCCCAAAACGACTACTTGCGACCTTGCTTGATGGTTTCACGTATAGCAAAAGGCTATAGGTGGACACTTATGCATCGGACATAAGCATCGAAAACCGAACCAAGAAGCAAGCAAAAGAAAAGAACAAAAATGGGGTGAGAGAGAGGAGAAGACAATCCATGAAAAACCCGAATCAAGAAGCAAGAAAAAAAAAGAACAAAAATGGGGTGAGAGAGAGGAGACACTGATCCATCTAAAACACCGAAAAGGAGCTCGCATCGAAACGACTTGGAAAAGTAGGGCCCAAAGTCTTTCCTAATAAACGTAATAGACAAGCTCGCGCTAATTTTCCCAAACCCCAAAGACATGGGATTGATCAAGTCCACCAAAGTCCACCAGGTNTAAAGAGTTTTAAAATTTTTATAATTTTTATAATTTTTAATTTACATAAATGTGTCGTTTCATTCAAAAATCAAAATACAAATGTAGAGAAACTAAAATGTCTTGGAAAAATCAGAGAATCTTTCCCCAATGCCATTTAATATTTCTGCCAAATTTCATATTTTTCCCGCTTATATTTTAATTTTTATGATTTAAATACTCCAGAACTTCAAAAATTAATTTAAAAATATTTACTTAATGANGGACCTACCAGCAAAAGACCAAATATCTCCTTTATCCAACTGGACATAGTAGTCCGAACTAAATTCAGAGCCAAAGCCAAAACTAGATCCGACCAGACATGGCCATCGAAGCCAGAGTTTGTATGACAATAGACATCCAGATGATCTTAGTCCCAAATTGAGGGAAAAAAATCAACTCCTCAATACTATTAGTCATTAAACAAGCCTTCCTAGAGGCTCCTTATCAGGGATCGAGAGATAATCATGTCACAAAAAATCTAAATCATCCCTTCAACTCTCCTTGTTAGAGAGTGAACTATCTTTTGAGTTAAAGTAATAGATAATCTACCCAACAACCTAGGATCGTTGAACAACATCTCCTTTGATACCAGAGTTACCCCAAATTACGACCAAACGACAAATAATATTGTTGACTTTCAAAGAAAGTACAAGCCAACTCTTCAACTGAAAATCACACAGGATATGCAAACAATAATCAATAATGATGATTGTCAAATAAGAAAAGAAAAAAAAAACATAAAAGACAAAAGCATCCCCCTCTACAGGAGAGCGGTAGATCTGGGAGGTAGAAAGGAAACTATTGTAGGCTAGTCGGTAGCCGGTAGCCGGTAGCTGATAGCAGGTCGCGGTGGTGCTAGAGGGGCAGCTGGTGGTTTGCGACCAGTGGGAAGGGCGGGGATGGTCGATACCCTGGTGGAGGGAGCATGGAAGATAGGCGGCCTACTGGGATGTGCAGGGGAAGGTGGACAAGAATTTGGAATTGGGCGACAGTGATCAAGACAACACTTAGGAGGAAACAACGACCTGAAAGAAGTCATTGATGGTCGGGACAACACTCGAAAGAATGGACAACAACCTGGAAAGCATATGATGAGATGGCTGCAGTAGGATATCTGTTGGAGCTAGCGAACATTAACAGGGAAGGTGCACGAGGTGGCTTGCGATGACTGGACTATAACTAGATGTTAAGCATTGGGAAAAATAAGTATCTCGAGGGATCGAGTTACAACCAGAGAACCTCTTAAACCATCAGATACGATCACCATCTCAGATTAGTTACGGTCTGAGCACCTCCTTGCTATCATATACAACCCTCAGAAGGGAAGAACACCACAAAGGCATCAGACTCTGAAAGGATAAAAAAAAACTAACCCCAAAACACTCAAACATCACATATATAGTAGTTGCCAGTAATTAGAAAAGGAATGAATATGAATTGGAAAGAAAAATAAATAGGAAAGGGGATAGCAGAGGCAAGTAATAGAAGAGGAAGGAGATCCTCCTTTTGGAAGGGAGTTAAATACGAAAGTGGGAGAGAGAAGGGGTGGTAATTCTCGACCCATATGTTGGACTGACTGGTTCAACGATAGCACCGCGTCATCCTCACCAAGGATTGATGGTCGACAGTCAGCTAATTAGCAATGCTAAGTCAATCAAGCCAATCCAACCAACCTGAAGTTAATCGAAGGCCGATAGGCAACCTCGACTCAACACAGTCGAATAAGCATACCTTACTAAACTAAGGCTCATCGAGCTCCTCCGAACGAGTTAGAGGGTAGCCAAGTCATAGGCCCATACAAGTAAAATACCTAAAATATCCTATAGCGCATCATTAAAGCATGGATAAATATGTAACTTCACATNCCGAATAAGCATACCTTACTAAACTAAGGCTCGTCGAGCTCCTCCGAACGAGTTAGAGGGTAGCCAAGTCATAGACCCATACAAGTAAAATACCTAAAATATCCTATAGCGCATCATTAAAGCATGGATAAATATGTAACTTCACATATTATACCCCCATCCTTATAAGTAAAGGATCATTTTATGAGAGAATGGATAATGGAAAAGACATTTTAATGTTCATTACTGTGCATTTCACTCTCTGCATATATATATATATATATATATATATATATATATATATATNAACCATCAGAGACGATCACCATCTCAGATTAGTTACGGTCTGAGCACCTCCTTGCTATCGTATACAACCCTCAGAAGGGAAGAACACCACAAAGGCATCAAACTCTGAAAGGATAAAAAAAAACTAACCCCAAAACACTCAAACATCACATATATAATAGTTGCCAGTAGTTAGAAAAGGAATGAATATGAATTGGAAAGAAAAATAAATAGGAAAGGGGATAGCAGAGGCAAGTAATAGAANATATCATGTTCCAATATCATTTTGGCATTGGTTCATTGGCTCTTGATTTTATAGTATAAGTTGGCCAATTTTTATGAGTTGATTTCTTCTCCTAAAAAATCTAATATTTTTATTGAACCAAATTGATTTGAGACCTGATTCACAATTCAACTAATTGAACTGCTTAATTTGATTCTATTTTCACAATTATATTTACAGGTATATTAATGTGTTTTTTTCTCTTGAAACCATTATGGATAAATTATAAACTGTGGTTCGATTTTTAGTTATTGAGGGACGTGAATCCTTTCACCATTACTAATGTAATTATACACATTATTTAAATTAAAAACTATTGGCTTCTATCAAAATTAAATTATAATATTTGAACTCTTAATAAGGATAACAAGGATCCTTTAAGGCTTTGATAAATCCTTATTATTTCATCTCCTACTCCTCTGTAACAAAACTCTACCCCCATCAACATATGCTAGACCAGGTGCTAAACCCTACACATTCTTCAAAAACCTTTACAATTCACTAAAGGCCTCAACTCCCTATTAACCTTAAGATATCCAAGACAAAAGCCTATTATAGAAAGACAATAGTCTATGGTAAGCAATAAGGAAAAAAAAAATCACAATTCCTTAATTACTAATTCAAAAGATATTAAAACACCTTCATTAATTCCTTAATATCCCACACTTATAGTATATAGTTTCTCACATTTTTTTCCTTTAAGAGAAATTTACCCTTTCAAGGCCAAGAAGTTCTAAATTTGTTCAAAACAACCACTATCCTAAGGTATCAACAAGTTGCTAACTCCACCAAAAAGATCATCCATACCCTACATCATATATATGTGATCAGTAATTTCAAGTCATACTATTTGAGTGTAAATATTAATGTAATTTTTTTTTTGTATATTTTAAGTATTCTATTTCTCCTATTTTCTACTGCAAGTTGTATAAACTTCTAAATTTACAATTATTTTTGCAATAAATAAAAAAAACCTAACAAAAAAAGGGAAAAAAAAACATTTCAATGCTCCTAAGCCCAAATTTGTCATCGGATAGCATCCAACCAAATACAAAAATGATNTAGATCATCCATACCCTACATCATATATATGTGATCATTAATTTCAAGTCATACTATTTGAGTGTAAATATTAATGCAATTTTTTTTTTTTGTATATTTTAAGTATTCTATTTCTCCTATTTTCTACTGCAAGTTGTATAAACTTTTAAATTTAGAATTATTTTTGCAATAAATAAAAAAAACCTAACAAAAAAAGGAAAAAAAAAAAAAACATTTCAATGCTCCTAAGCCCAAATTTGTCATCGGATAGCATCCAACCAAATACAAAAATGATATTTTATCACTGTCATCTTCTAATTTATTTGGGCCATTATATAAGCAAAAAAAATTACTAATCAATTGACAAGTGCCCTGGCATGATAATTGGCTATTTTTTATTTGGAAAATTTATAAATATATACATAGGGCTATCAAAACGGCTCGTTGTTCGCGAACAGCTCGTGTTCGGCTCGTTAAGAAGTTCGTGTTTGGCTCNACATAGGGTTGTAAAAACGGCTCGTTGTTCGCAAACAGCTCGTGTTAGGCTCGTTAAGAAGCTCGTGTTTGGCTCATTCACTAAGTTAACAAGCCGAACACGAACAAATATACAAATATTTGTTCGTTCGTGTTCGGCTCGTTTTGGCTCAAAATACTACTAATCAATTATATACATATCTTTAATGATTAGTCTTTTTTTTAAATTTAATTGACTACAAGACTACAAAGGTTTGGAATCAATCAAGTGTTAATGAAGAAAATATAATAAAAATTATTAATTTAGATTCAAATGATGTTTTAAATCTTGCCCCAATCCTTAACATCTGATGGCTACGTGATTAGGGTTGTCAAAATGACTCTTTGTTTGTTAACGGCTCGTGTTCGGCTCGCTAAGCAAACGAGTTGAACACAAACACACATTTTGAGCTTGAAATATAAACGAGCCGAACACTAGCGGAGCTTAGGCTCGCTCTTGTTCGGCTCGTTTACACCCCTATATAAACACCGCATAATTCTTATGTATTTAGTATTTACATATCTAACACCAAAATACAATACTTTTGCATCAAAGGCCATGTATATATGAAGGTTAAGCGTTAGATATTATAAATATATAAGAATTGTGTGGTAATGCATGTTAATACCCCTTTTTTAATTTTTCAATACAAAAGCGATTCCCCTTACACATGTATGACTCGATGGCACACACATGAGCTTACCGTAGTTTTCCTCCTTTCATTTTACCATGAAGCTGATTGCATGTGAATTCATGGTGACATTTCTTTGAAGTTTCATTTTTTTTTTAATGGAGCAAATTTACGTGCAGATTAGTGGTACTGTGGTGGTATTGTGGTTAATACCACCGAATTCACATGTATCGCACCGAATGAAACTGGAAGGTTTTGTATGTAATTTTTGAAAAGCGGCTTATTTGAAAATAATAAAAATTTTGGATTTTGAAGAGAACTTGCATGACATATAAACTATCCTATGGACCTGATATGATATCCTCTAATGGAAGTATAAACTATCCTAAGGATCTGAAAGNCGAATGAAACTGGAAGGTTTTGTATGTAATTTTTGAAAAGCGGCTTATTTGAAGATAATAAAAATTTTGGATTTTGAAGAGAACTTGCATGATCATATAAACTATCCTATGGGCCTGATATGATATCCTCTAATGGAAGTATAAACTATCCTAAGGATCTGAAAGCTACCAGTCAAGCATAACGGTAAAATAGACTAGACTTCGAGGCCGCCGTGCATCGAGATCAAGCAAAGGCATCAGCACTTGCATCCATATCAGCATGGTTTAATATAAAGTGCTTGGGCGAAGGCAAGCCAGCCACCACATCCTCTTCAATTCCACACTCATTTGCTCCCCTTAAGATCTTGAAATAGCCATCCTGCACAATGAAAATTAAGTAATCTGATGTAAATACTCAGAATCATTCCGATAAATTTGAAATTTCTTGTAAAAGATTTTGCAGAGATTCAGACACAGAGACATACATCGCCCCATCCTCTATTCCATTGATTAGCAAGAAGCTGCATAGAGCAACAATATCAAAAGAAGGCTGTTAAACTATTCTGAAGTAAGAGTATTAGAACAAGAGAGCATACCCAGTAATCTTCGGCTTGCTCACTAGTGCCCCATCCAATTAACTTCACAGCATGTCCACCTAATACATCACCTGTGATGTGCTTATAGACTCCTGATTTATAGTGGGCAAAATCCTACCAATTTAGGTGAGAATATTGTATAAGTTCATTTTGTACATAAAAACTGACTTCGCAAAAACAAAAAAAATGATAAATTTAAACTTCTATATCAGTCAAGTTGATATTCTTGTGTTTTCATACCTCATAAACGGTGAAGGAGACTTCCACGGGGCCATTTTGGTAAACCTCTGCCATTATATTATGAGGATCAGAGTTTATTCTATAAGCATTGATACTAAAATGCTTTGCCTCAGCCCAGACTTGGTTATGGACCTTGCAATGCTTCTCACACTTGGGTGTCAGATAGGAAGGCTCACAACCTGGATGAGCACATCCAATCTGATCAAAGTACGGGTCACACTGCAATTAATGGCATTGTCAACTCAGCTTCATATAAGACAAACGTAATCATAAAATCCTTCTAATTAAAAGGAGAATCGAAGAAAAAACGCAAGAGAACTAAACGCTTCAGGAAACAGTTAGTAAAACCCAGGACATTAAAAACAAGGTAAATTTACATGCATACCAAAAGATGACCGATTCTAGTGCTTCTTGAAGTTGTGCAACGCATAAGAACAAGAGAATCTATTTTACTCATAATAAAATACGAAAAATATAAATGACATAATTACTTTATAAATGAATTCCCTGGCTACTATAGATAGGTCATAGAGCTAGAGAGGGATTGTGAGGTTCTCTCTTCTCCTATCTCCAATCTTTTCCCCTTTTTCTGCTTGAGCCTGTAACAATGTCTGGTGAGAGAGCATTGTTTGTTGACATAGATGCACTCCTTAAGGCTCTTGGTGGTATGCGGGCAAAATCGCGAGGATCGGGTTGGTTCCTCCGATTCTCTTGCAGGCTCGTCGCCGCAAAAAAGAGATATGGAACGGACCGAAGGTCAGCCTAACGATCGTTTTACTAGGCACCATTGACGGTGGATGTTCCTACTGGAGAGAAAGAAGCTCCCATTCATACTGATATGGGGTTAATAACCCCTCATGCTGGCATGGAGGAGGTGACGACTGAGGCAGAGATATCGCTCCAGTTGCCGAAAGATGGCCCTTCTTCAGTGGAAGGATAGGCAAGAAAAATCGGTGAGAGTGCTAACTCTTTCACCACGTCTGAATGGGACTGGGTTTTGGGTATGTTGCTTAAATCGCTAGCCTTGAATACTAGTATTTCTTTCTTTGGTGCAACTATAGATGTCCTGACGATCGATTCTCTTTCTCTTTCGTCACATGCTGATGTCGATCCTATGGAGGATGTGACCGTCGTGAAACAGGCCGCTGCAAAGGATGCGGTTGTTGCGGAGGATGTGACCAGTGGGACAGGTTGTTTTGGACTAGAGGATAGTAGATAATAATAATATGTTTGTTATTAGATTAGTGACAGAAGAGGTTAGTAAGTCTAAATCTCAATCATAAAACTATATGAAAAAATAGAAGAAAGAAAATAAATAAGTAAATAATAAAAAGAGAATTTTAGATTCTATTAATATTGGATTCTAATTGTATTATCTTGTTTTTCTATTCTATTAGATTTTCTTGCTGCAGCGGAAGTAAAGGAGATTCAAGATCTTTACGTACCTGATCCCTCGATTCGCCCTTGGCCGGCAGCTAGTCACGAGCAAGCAATGGACCACTTCGCCCCTGACTTGGCTTTTTACAAAGATCATTTCAAGATGGGTATTCAATTGTCATTCTGCAGGGAACTGCGGTCGATCTTTAATCGATATGGGATTGTTCCTGCTTAGGTTTTTCCATACTCGATGCTACTATTATGACCTTCGTCCTCTTATGTTAAAGGATAAGGATTTTCTGGGCGATCGAGTTGTTCAACCACTTCTTTTAGTTCAGAATCGGCCGGGATGGTTACATCCAATTCGCTTGTAGTCCCAAGTTTCATCTATAGATAAGATCAAGGATTGGANGTCTTATGTTGAAGGATAAGGATTTTCTGGGCGATCGAGTTGTTCAACCACTTCTTTTAGTTCAATATCGGCCGGGATGGTTACATCCAATTCGCTTGTAGTCCCAAGTTTCATCTATAGATAAGATCAAGGATTGGAAAACAAAATTATTGGTTGGCTCCCTCACATGCGATAGGGGGATCCGCGTTTCTTCAGTGGACTGCGGGGTGAAGAAGGCGACAACCTTACCTGGAAACCTTCAATACCACGAGATGTTGATCAAACGTCAACGCCTCTCGCTATTCCAATACCTCGACCTGAAAGTGGTCAGCATATGATCCGTCTGGACGGTACTGAGACAATGACTGAAGGACTGTGGATCTCGTCTGATAATCGAGAAATGGCTCAGGAGATGCCTGTTGAAGAGCGGGGGGGCTTTGAAAAAGCTGAAAAGCGGTCTTCTCCCGTCTGGCAGAGGCAGACGTCGACAGAGGGAAAAGCCGAAGGTGATAATCTTTTCACACTTATCATTCACTATCTATGTATATATAGCACTTGTGTAGTTTGGTTAGTTCTTTTTAAGGGAGTGAGGAGGATCCTTATCAAATTCTAGTGCTTCGACGACTCATCCATCGGTCGGCTGAGTTTCGACAATGNCTGAAAAAGCTGAAAAGCGGTCTTCTCTCGTCTGGCAGAGGCAGACGTCGACAGAGGGAAAAGTCGAAGGTGATAATCTTTTCACACTTATCATTCACTATCTATGTAAATATAGCACTTGTGTAGTTTGGTTAGTTCTTTTTAAAAGAGTGAGGAGGATCCTTATCAAATTCTAGTGCTTCGACGACTCATCCATCGGTCGGCTGAGTTTCGACAATGACTCTTGGTGGGACATTGTTCGTGGGTTTGCAGGAGCGAACAGAGACGAGTCACACCTCCCATCCTGTTTCGATCAAGACTTAATCCGAGAGAGAATCAAGGCTGTCGAGAGAATAGGGAGAAAGACCTCCCGGATGGAAGGAAGCGCTCCGACTCTAGCCACATATTCGCCCCTTCCTCCAAAAAAGGGAGAACTTTCGTCTCAATGGTTTCACACACGGTCNAAGGGAGAATCAAGGCTGTCGAGAGAATAGGGAGAAAGACCTCCCGGATGGAAGGAAGCGCTCTGACTCTAGCCACATATTCGCCCCTTCCTCCAAAAAAGGGAGAACTTTCGTCTCAATGGTTTCACACACGGTCGAAGAGCCGGAGTATGGATGAGCGGCCATTATGTGCTCCTTGATATGGAGGAGTGTTTTCCCAATTCTCGACTAAATGGGGATTACCCTTCGACCTTGGTAGAAATGTTTTGTTCCCCCCGCTTTTGAGAAGAAGTTGAGGTCGATGGATAAGAAAGACATGCTTCAAGCGACCGAACAGTACCATGNACACACGGTCGAAGAGCCGGAGTATGGATGAGCGGCCATTATGTGCTCCTTGATATGGAGGAGTGTTTTCCCAATTCTCGACTAAATGGGGATTACCCTTCGACCTTGGTAGAAATGTTTTGTTCCCCCCGCTTTTGAGAAGAAGTTGAGGTCGATGGATAAGAAAGACATGCTTCAAGCGACCGAACAGTACCATGCCCTTGCCTGAGAAGCCTCACATTTCCAGGCTCTTCTCCTGGACAGAGCTGAGGAGCATGTTGAGAGATCTACCCTGTTGGTTCAGAGTTGAAACGAAGGCCTGTTGTGGCCGAGGAGAGATTGAAGTTGTCCATGGAGAAGAGGAAGCTGGAGGCCCAGGAGCACGAAACTGAAGTGGCAACTCTTATCAAAGAGAACGAGGAGCTAAAAGAGAGAATGTCCTCGATGATTACCAGGGAAGAGCACGTCGAGGGTCTCTCCTGCCAGATTGAGGTCAGCACTTCACTTGCCATTGAAAGGTTCGTGAAGCATAAATTAGTCTACCCTAAATGGCAGGAGATGGAAGAATCTGGCACGCTCCTTTTGGATCCTGATGATGAGGAAGAAGACCGAACAAGCGGAAAGACTGAACATGCCAAGAGAGCGGAGGAAACCAGAGAGAAGGGTGTCAGAATGTCCTTAAACATCTAGAGCTGTGGAGATGTTTTTCTCTTTTTATTTTGTGTTGTAAGGAAGATTAAAATTGAATTTTGTAATTGAGCTTTAAAGTAATACAAGGATTTTTTGAAGTCGAAGGTTTTGTTCCTCGCACTGCGTCTTTCTTTTATCTAAATGTCAGTCATGCTCTTGAACAATATGTCGTTTGCCATAAATTTTTGGCGAGAATATATATATATATATATCTATATATATATATATANAGACTTTGTTTAATTTGACATAAGGGACAATTCGTCATATACCCTTCACGGAGCTTGTCGTTGTTGGGTGTTGTGTTTTTGTGAGGGCCACAAGCAATTGTTTTCACACATCTCGCGGAACTTGTCGTTGTCGGGTGTCAAAACATCCTACATGCCACTGACGATTGTCGTACACCCCTCGAGAAGCATGTCGTTGTCGATTATTTTCTACACCCCTCGCAGAGTTTATCGCTGTCAGGTGTTCGATTATTATACGGGTCACGAATAATCGTTTTCACACTCCTCATGGAGCTTGCCTTTATCGGGTGCCAAAACATCCTATGTATCNGTCGATTATTTTCTACACCCCTCACAGAGTTTATCGCTGTCAGGTGTTTGATTATTATAGGGGTCACGAATAATCGTTTTCACACTCCTCATGGAGCTTGCCTTTATCGGGTGCCAAAACATCCTATGTATCACTGACGATCGCTGTACATCCCTCACGGAGCTTGTCGCTATCGGGTGATGACCGTTTTACAATCCTCACAGAGCTTGTCGTTGTCGCGCTGACGATCGCTTTCACACTCCTCGCGGAGCTTGTTGTTGCAGGGTGTTGGGTAATTATAGGAGCCACAAACGATCGTTTTCAAACCCCTTGCGAAGNTTGTACATCCCTCACGGAGCTTGTCGCTATCAGGTGATGACCGTTTTACAATCCTCACAGAGCTTGTCGTTGTCGCGCTGACGATTGCTTTCACACCCCTCACGGAGCTTGTTGTTGCAGGGTGTTGGGTAATTATAGGAGCCACAAACGATCGTTTTCAAACCCCTTGCGAAGCTTGTCGTGGTGTCGAAACATCCTATATGCCACTGATGATTGTTGTACAGCCTTCGCGGAACTTCTTGTTGTCGGGTGCCGATCCGTTATATTTTTGGAGAATCAATTCTCCGAGCGTAGAACGCTCAAAGTCTCTTTTTTCTTTTTCATTCACTTTTTGATATGTGACAACAATGCATTTCAGAATCTCAAAGCAATCACATTTTATTTATCATGTAAGGTATCTTAAAGAAAAAAGCTAAAAAACAGAAGAATAGAAGGCAATTCATCTTGTTTATAAGCAACAAAATACAAGAGCATAAAATGTATTATGTTCTTTAATGAATTTTAAGGAAAAAATCTCTTCAAATCATTATCGTTCTAAGTACGAGGGACCTCATTTCCCGCAAGGATCTTGAATTTGTATGCTCTGGATCCGACCTTCAGGTGGATAATATAAGGACCATTCCACGTCTGATCTAGTTTCTTAACTACCACGTTGGTTCAATTTCCTCCGTCAGGTCTAAAGTAAGCATTATTCCTTCATTGTTTGTCTCGCGCCAGTCCTCCAAGTTCTCCTCATCGAAGACCAAGGCGGTGAGCACCCTCTGACTGTAAATTGTTGTATTCAACCGACAACATAGCTTTCATCCCATGGGAAAGCATGAACAGAGTTTAGCCCGTGGATGAAGATGACATTGTTCGAATTGCCCATAACACCTAGGAGATTAGATATGCCCATTTCCCCTCTGCTCCTACTTTCATCTTTGGCAGGTTCAAGATGATTTTGTTGATGGCATCCGCCTACCTGTTAGTTCAATGGTGATGCACAGAGGCGAAGTTAAGGCTAATTCCTCGGGTTTTGCAGAAATCCCAAACTCTTTTATCAACAAATTAAGTTTCGTTCTCTGTGACGAGGACAAGTGGCAGTCTGTATCAACAGATCAAGTCCGTCCAAATAAAGTTTTGAACCACTTCTGCTATTATGTGGGCGATGGGCTCTACTTCTATCCACTTAGAGAAATAGTCAAAGACCACCAATAAAAACTTGTGTTGTCCCTTTTGATAGGGGAAAAAGTCCTAAAACGTCAAGCCCTCATACAGTGAAAGGCTAGAGACTGACTATCTCTTTTGTGTCTTTAAGTAAATTTGGCAAAAAATACCCGTTGCTAGATTCGATGGGCTNAGTCCCTTTTGATAGGGGAAAAAATCCTAAAACGTCAAGCCCTCATACAGTGAAAGGCCAGAGACTGACTATCTCTTTTGTGTCTTTAAGTAAATTTGGCAAAAAATACCCGTTGCTAGATTCGATGGGCTAGCGTTTTTTACTTCAGAGTGACTTCCACACCCCTCGACATGAACATTTTGGAAAATATCTTCTATCTCATCCTCTCTAACGCACTTCAGGTATAGAGATGTGGCCAACTTCCTAAACAAATTTTCTCTCCACCATCAGATACCGGGCATCTTTAAACTAAATCTCTTATAATTAGTGACCTCTTTATTGATTTTAACTGTTTCAAGGTAATGAATGAATGGGTCGACACGAGTTTTCTTTCCTAAACATGAATTTCTATTGCTTGTGGTTCTTCAATTATAGGCCGATTGAGACTTTGGGGCTGCTGATACACCAAAATAATATACTATTTTAAGTACTTATTTATACTTATTTTTTTATATTGCACTTTAAATAAGGATATTTTTATGTTTTTGTTGCAAATATATCATTTTTATGAATTTGAAGTAAAATGACAAAAAGGTCGAAATTTGAAGCAAAAAGAGTTAATTTTAGATTCTGGCGCATGATGCGCCAAAATTCAGAGAGCTGACACATGATGCATCAGAGACGACTTTTTTAATTTAAAGTGGTTCGAAATAAATTTCGCATGAATTTTCAAAGGGACACTTGTTCTACACATCTCTTGGAGTAATTCAATGCATTTAGACACTTTGAAAGGTTCNCCGAGTTTTCTTTCCTAAACATGAATTTCTATTGCTTGTGGTTCTTCAATTATAGGCCGATCGAGACTTTGGGGCTGCTGATACACCAAAATAATATACTATTTTAAGTACTTATTTTATGCTTATTTTTTATATTGCAATTTAAATAAGGGTATTTTTATATTTTTGTTGCAGATATATCATTTTTATGAATTTGAAGTAAAATGACAAAAAGGTCGAAATTTGGAGCAAAAAGAGCTAATTTTAGATTCTGGCGCATGATGCGCCAAAATTCAGAGAGCTGACACATGATGCATCAGAGACGACTTTTTTAATTTAAGGTGGTTCGAAACAAATTTTGCATAAATTTTCAAAGGGACACTTGTTCTACACATCTCTTGGAGTAATTCAATGCATTTAGACACTTTGAAAGGTTCTTTTATGAAGGGATATGACTCTTGGATCAAATGACATAACTTTTGAATTCAAAAGAGTTGACTTTTGGAGGGAATTCTTTCAAGAGGCAGCCCAAATTAAAGGAGAAGACTTCATAGAGAAGAGGATATTTTTGTGTGTGACGTGAGTGAGAGAGAGAAAGTGGCGTGAGTTAGAGAAAGAGAGAGAGAAGAAGAGATTTTCTTCTAGGGTTGTAAGAGGAGAGAGAAGGTGAGAGATTTCTTCTTCATTNCTTTTGTGTGTGACGTGAGTGAGAGAGAGAAAGTGGCGTGAGTTAGAGAGAGAGAGAGAGAAGAAGAGATTTTCTTCTAGGGTTGTAAGAGGAGAGAGAAGGTGAGAGATTTCTTCTTCATTAAATTTCTAAGATAAAATTAAGAGTGATTGTAAATAGAGAAAAACTTGGAGATAACTTCAAGGGATTTGCTTAGGAATGATTGTGAGATAAGTTGTGTCATTTATTTCTTTTGTTTTGTAAACTTGTTTTTATATATAAAATTCGTGTTTTCTCGTATCATTCTCATGAATTATGAGTAATCTTCTTTATCCTTCTCCCTATTTTGAAGATATGATTTTGTGAATAATAGATTTTGTTTTCCACGGTTTTAAATGATAATAATTTGTGATGATTTGAACTTCGATCTTCATTTACTTTTCGATCAGGTCAATTGAAATGTTAAAAATTTTGAAAGACATATTCTTGAATGAGATATGATTTCTACAACATAGAGAGAATCACATTTAATTTCATAGGAGAGTATGTCATCCATGGGATTAGGTGCAACAAAATAAGAAAATATACTTTTGTTGGATGCANCTTCTCATGAATTATGAGTAATCTTCTTTATCCTTCTCCCTACTTTGAAGATATGATTTTGTGAATAATAGATTTTGTTTTCCACGGTTTTAAATGATAATAATTTGTGATTATTTGAACTTCGATCTTCATTTACTTTTCGATCTGGTAAATTGAAATGTTAAAAATTTTGAAAGACAGATTCTTGAATGAGATATGATTTCTACAACATAGAGAGAATCACATTTGATTTCATAGGAGAGTATGTCATCCATGGGATTAGGTGCAACAAAATAAGAAAATATACTTTTGTTGGATGCAAATTTGGAGATTTTAAGGTGACAGTTTTAAATCCCTTATTTTGGTTCAATTGATTGAAAACTAATGCGAGATTGTTAGCCCTCAGAGGAGAGAGTAGTGAGAGCTCTGAAGTGGCAGTCGGTATCCTACCAGCCTAATCACGGAATTAGGGACCAAACTCTAGNGCAGTTTTAAATCCTTTATTTTGGTTCAGTTGATTGAAAACTAATACGAGATTGTTAGCCCTCAGAGAAGGGAGTAGTGAGAGCTCTGAAGTGGCAGTCGGTATCCTACCAGCCTAATCACGGAATTAGGGACCAAACTCTAGATTAGTCAATAATCTTTATATCACTCGGAAGAGGGTAAAAAATAGAATTGTTCCTATTTGGCACAAAACAATTTTTATATATATTTTTTCAAATGATTTCAATTTCTTCACAAATCATATACTCATTGTATAGAGGAATAATGTTTTCCTAAATTTGGATTTTCCGTTATAACAAAAATTTTGTTTAATTTTCGCAATTTTCTTTTTGAAAATTTAGTATTTAGTTTAGTTTAATTTCTATAATCTTAAATCTGCATTTTAATTAGCATCCACCTGAGTAGTCAATTTTCAAATCGCACTTTGCTTTTATTTTTTATTTTTATTATAAAATAATTTTCATAATTTACTTTAGGATTTTCCAACTTACCTATGGGATCGATATCTAGTACTTCATTAGAACCCTATTTGAACGATATGTATACATGGGTTGATATTAAAAGAGATTTGACAGTTTGAAAAGAGATTTAAAAGATAAATTATTTTTATAAAAAGTATTTTTGTTGGGATTATATTGCAAATTTATTATAAATTTGTCTGCATCAAATTTTTGAAGCGTTGAGTGGTGTCAACTTCTTAAATATTTGCATATACAAATCTCGTGTCAAGTTTTTGGCGCTGTTGTCGGGGAAGTAACGAAAAATATTAACATTTTATTTTATTTTATTTTATAAATATTAAAAAACAAAAAAGAGTGTTTCTAGTTTAATTTGAACAGTTTCTATTTGCTTATTTTTAATTACTCGCTTTTATTCAGTTTATGCGTAGTGAAAAATCTGAAAATTTAGTACCTTACGACTCTGAGTTAGAAAGAACTGTTAGAAAAATTTGAAAATAACAAAAAGAGAAATATCAGTTTAGCAAACTGATTTGCAATTTAAACAATGTTGGAAATGAAAATGAATATCATCAGAGACATTTAAGAGATTATGCAAATCCTACAACAAATGAAATTTATTTGAATATCCAAAACTCTGCTGTAGCTGCCAATTCATTTGAACTTAAACATGTTATTATATAAATAGTAAAAAATAATCAGTTTGGAGAAACACCTACTGAAGATCATAATTTACGTCTTGCTAGTTTTTTAGAACTGTGTGCTACATTTAAATATGATGGAGTGTCAAATGATGCCGTCAGACTTAGATTTTTTCCTTTTTTTCATTAAGGAATAAAACTAAGATATGGTTAAACTTATTAGCACCTGGATCTATCAGAACATTGCGAGATTTATCACAAAAATTCTTATCTAAATATTTCTCACCTTCAAAAACTGCTAAGCTTAGAAATGATATCACATCTGTTTGTCAGTTTGAAGGGGAATAATTTATGAAGCCTTGGAACGATTTAAAAATCTCCTTGGAAAGTGTCCCCACCATGCGTTGCCAGATTCGTAATAATTCAAACTTTTTATAATCGGTTGGTTGGATCTCTTAGATTGATAATTGACGCTGCTGCTGGTAGATCATTAATGCCAAAATCACGATGAAGCATATTTATTAATTGAAAAGATGACTACTAATAATTTTCAATAGCCCTCTGAAAAGGTAAATCCAAAAAGAGTGGCTAATATACATGAGTCTGATATATATCTATTTTAGCTGCCCAAATAGCCGTTATATCAAAGAAGATAGATCAACATGGAATGAATTATTCTCAGACAACACATGTGCTTAAGGAAAACTCANAGATCGATATCCAGTACTTCATTAGAACCCTATTTGAACGATATGTATACATGCGTTGATATTAAAAGAGATTTGACAGTTTAAAAAGAGATTTAAAAGATAAATTATTTTTATAAAAAATATTTTTGTTGGGATTATATTGCAAATTTATTATAAATTTGTCTGCATCAAATTTTTGAGGTCGTTGAATGGTGTCAACTTCTTAAATATTTTCATATACAAATCTCGTGTCAAGTTTTTGGCGCTGTTGTCGGGGAAGTAACGAAAAATATTAACATTTTGTTTTATTTTATTTTATAAATATAAAAAAACAAAAAAGAGTGTTTCTAGTTTAATTTGAACATTTTCTATTTGCTTATTTTTAATTACTCGCTTTTATTCAGTTTATGCGTAGTGTAAAATCTGAAAATTTAGTACCTTACGACTCTGAGTTAGAAAGAACTGTTAGAACAATTTGAAAATAACAAAAAGAGAAATATCAGTTTAGCAAAATAATTTGCAATTTAAACAATGTTGGAAATGAAAATGAATATCATCAGAGACATTTAAGAGATTATGCAAATCCTACAACAAATGAAATTTATTTGAATATCTAAAACCCTGCTGTAACTGCCAATTCATTTGAACTTAAACATGTTATTATATAAATAGTAAAAAATAATTAGTTTGGAGAAACACCTACTGAAGATCATAATTTACGTCTTTCTAGTTTTTTAGAACTGTGTGCTACATTTAAATATGATGGAGTGTCAAATGATGCCGTCAGACTTAGATTTTTTCCTTTTTTCATTAAAAAAAAAAACTAAGATATGGTTAAACTTATTAGCACCTGGATCTATCAGAACATTGCGAGATTTATCACAAAAATTCTTACCTAAATATTTCTCACCTTCAAAAACTGCTAAGCTTAGAAATGATATCACATTTGTTTGTCAGTTTGAAAGGGAATAATTTATGAAGCCTTGGAAAGATTTAAAAATCTCCTTGGAAAGTGTCTCCACTATGCGTTGCCAGATTCGTTAATAATTCAAACTTTTTATAATCGGTTGGTTGGATCTCTTAGATTGATAATTGACGCTGCTGCTGGTAGATCATTAATGTCAAAATCACGATAAAGCATATTTATTAATTGAAAAGATGACTACTAATAATTTTCAATAGCCCTCTGAAAGGGTAAATCCAAAAAGAGTGGCTAATATACATGATTCTGATATATATCTATTTTAGCTGCCCAAATAGCTGTTATATCAAAGAAGATAGATCAACATGGAATGAATTATTCTCAGACAACACATGTGCTTAAGAAAAACTCATTGGGACGAATGATAAAATTTCAATCTTCTTATGAGAATTTAAATGCAATAAACAATCGTTCTAATAATCCTTATGTCAATTATTATAATCCTGGTTGGAAGAATCATCCAAATTTTAGTTGGAGTAACAATAATTCTAATGCCGGAAATCCGCAATGGTGAAACAACACTGCAAACCCATTGGGAAACTCTAACAATCAAAGGAACCCAACTTATAAACCTTATTACCCCCCAGGTTTTAATAATTTGCAGAGTAAGGAGAAAAAGTTATCAATGGAAGAATTGATATTGCAGATAGGTAGTCAATTACAAAGTCAAGCAGCTGCTATCAGAAACATGGAAAATCAATTGGGATGTATTACTACTGCACTTAGCAATATACCTAAATGAACATTTTCTAGTAATATTGAAGTAAATCCTAAAGATCAGAATAAAGAATAAATTAAAGTTATTCAACTGAGAAGTAGAAAAGAATTAGAAAATAGAGTTCAACAAGAAGTTGAAGTTGGCAAAGAAGAGGTTGAAAATGAAAAATCTGGTGAGATTTTCATTTTGAGTCAGAAAATCCTATTAAGCCAATAANCTATTCAACTGAGAAGTAGAAAAGAATTAGAAAATAGAGTTCAACAAGAAGTTGAAGTTGAAAAAGAAGAGGTTGAAAATGAAAAATCTGGTGAGATTTTCATTTTGAGTCAGAAAATCCTATTAAGCCAATAAAAATCACTGTAGAAAAACCACAACCTCCATTTCCTCAAAGACTGTAGCAAAATTATAGATAATCAATTTTTGAAATTTTTGAAAATTTTGAGGAAATTCACGATAAATATTTCATTTATTAAAACTTTGGAATAAATGTCAAGCTATGTGGAGTTCATGAAAGATATACTTAATAAGAAAATGAAGTTTGTAGATAATGAGACTATTGCACTCAGCGAAGAGTNAAAAAACTTAATAAGTAAATGAAATTTGTAGATAATGAGACTATTGCACTCAGCGAAGAGTATAACACTATAATTCAGAAAAAACTTCCTGAAAAGCTTAAAGATTTTGAAAGTTTTACAATTTTATAGAAAAGCTTTATGTGATTTAGGAGCCAGTATTCATCTTATGTCGTTATCAATTTTCAGAATGTTGGGCTTAGGAGATATTTCACCTACAACTGAAACTCTACAGTTAGTTGATCATTCAATTACCTATCCTAAAGAAGCAATAGAAGATGTTTCGATAAAAGTCGATAAGTTTATCTTTCATGTAAACTTTATTGTATTAGATATAAAGGAAGATAAAGAAATTTCTATCATTTTAGGAAGATCATTCCTAGCCACTTGAAGAGTTTTGATAGATGTGCAGAAATGAGAACTAACTATAAGAGTTAGTGATCAAGATGTTACATTTAATATTGCAAAATCAATAAGATATCCTACTAAAGAGCAAGAGATTGACTGCTTCAGAATGGATATTAATGAATATTTAAGCCATGAATATTTTAAGAAAACTTTTGAAAGAGAATTTAAAAAGAAATATATGGAATATCAAAATGAGGATAGAATTCAAGATGAATCTATGAAGGTGAGTAAAAAGTATATGAATTATGTTTAGGAAAGATTTGAAATGTTAGATCCTACAGAAAGTAACAAGAATTTGATTTCATCTATTGAGAAACCCCCTAAACTATAACTGAAAACGCTTCCTACACATTTTAAGCATTTTTAGGAGATTTATCTACATTACATGTTATAATATTCTCAAAATTAACTGATATGCAAGAACAATTGTTAGAAATTTTGAAAAGATATAAGAAAGTCTTTGGATGGACATTAGCTGATATTAAAAGAATCAGTTTTTCAATTTGTATGCATAAAATCTTATTAGAAGATCAACATGAACCGAGAGCTGATCCTCAAAGAAGATTAAATCCTATGATGAAAGTAGTAAAGAAAGAAATTTTAAAGTGGTTAGATGCCGAAATAATATATCTTATTTAAGATAGTGCTTGTGTTAGTCCAATTCACTGTGTTCCAAAGAAAGAAGATGTGACTGTAATGACAAATGAGCATAATGATTTGATATCAATAAGACCGGTCACTGGTTGGTGAATATGCATAGATTATAGAAAATTAAATTCTGTTACCATAAATGATCATTTTCCTTTACCCTTTTTGGACTAGATGCTGGATAGATTAGCTGGGCATAAATATGTTTGTTCTCTAGATGGATATATCAGTTATCATTAAATGTCTATTGCTCCAGAAGATCAAGAGAAAACAATATTTACTAGTCCTTATGAAACTTTTGTTTTTTGGCGAATGTTTTTTTTGGATTATGTAATGCACCTACAATATTTCAAATATGTATAATGTCAATTTTCAGTGATTTGATTTAAAAAGGGATTGAAGTCTTTATGGACGATTTTTCTGTATTTGAAACNTTTATTTAAGATAGTGCTTGTGTTAGTCCAATTCACTGTGTTCCAAAGAAAGGAGATGTGACTGTAATGACAAATGAGCATAATGATTTGATATCAATAAGACCAATCACTGGTTGGTGAATCTGCATAGATTATAGAAAATTAAATTCTGTTACCATAAATGATCATTTTCCTTTACCCTTTTTGGACTAGATGTTGGATAAATTAGCTGGGCATAAATATGTTTGTTCTCTAAATGGATATACCAGTTATCATTAAATGTCTATTGCTCCAGAAGATTAAGAGAAAACAATATTTACTAGTCCTTATGAAACTTTTGTTTTTTGGCGAATGTTTTTTTTTTTGATTATGTAATGCACCTACAACATTTCAAATATGTATAATGTCAATTTTCAGTGATTTGATTTAAAAAGGGACTGAAATCTTTATGGACGATTTTTCTGTATTTGAAACTTCATTCGAAATATGTCTAAATCAGAAAGTTCTGAAACTTTGTGAAAATACTAATCTCGTATTGAATTGAGAAAAATTTCAATTTATTGTTATAGGAGGAATTATGTTTGGATATAAATTTCAAAAAATGACATGAAAGTAGATGCTGCAAAAATGCAGATTATATCGAACCTACCTCCACCTACCACAATATAAGTTAGAAGTTTTTTAAGATATGCTGGNGTGTTTGGATATAAATTTCAAAAAATGACATGAAAGTAGATGCTGTAAAAATGCAGATTATATCGAACCTACCTCCACCTACCACAATATAAGTTAGAAGTTTTTTAAGATATGCTGGATTTAACAGGAGATTTATTAAAGATTTTTCAAAGATTACTAAACATTTATGTCAACTTCTGGAGAACGATACAAAATTTCACTTTAATCAAGATTGTCTTAAAACCTTTGAAATTTTAAAAGAAAAATTAATCACTGCTTCTATAATTATTTCACCTAATTGGGAGAAACATTTTGAATTAATGTGTGATGTTAGTGATTATGCAATTGAAACTATTTTGAGGCAGAGATATGATAAGATTTTTAAAGTTATATATTATGCTAGTAATACTCTCAAAGATGCTCAAATTAATTACACCACTACTGAAAGAGAGTTATTAGTTATTGTGTATGTTTTCGATATGTTTAGATCATATCTGATTGGAGTTAAACGTGTTGTGCATATTGACCATTCGGCTATTAAATATTTGATGCAAAACAAAAATGCTAAACTAAGATTAATTAGATTGGTATTTTTGATGCAAGAGNTTGTGATGTTAGTGATTATGCAATTGGAACTATTTTGAGGCAGAGATATGATAAGATTTTTAAAGTTATATATTATGCTACTAATACTCTCAAAGATGCTCAAATTAATTACAGCACCACTGAAAGAGAGTTATTAGTTATTGTGTATGTTTTTGATAAGTTTAGATCATATCTTATTGGAGTTAAACGTGTTGTGCATATTGACCATTCAGCTATTAAATATTTGATGCAAAACAAAAATGCTAAACTAAGATTAATTAGATTGGTATTTTTGATGCAAGAGTTTGATTTTATAGTAGTCGATAGGAAAGAGATTGATAATCAAATTACTGATCATCTATCGAGGCTAGAACAAGAAGAAATATTGGATATGGAAGAAGAGATTAATGAAACTTTTTCTGATGAACGACTTTATGATGTAAAAGAATGATAAATATCTTGGTATGCTGATATTATAAATTATATTGTTAGTGGTATTTTACCATATAGATTAACAAAACAGCAGAGAAAAATTCATTCATAAAGCAAAATCATATTTTTGGAATGATCTTTATTTATAAAAACAATGTAAAGATTTAATGATGAGAAGATGTGTGTCTTATAAAGAAGCTTAAGAGATTATTCAAAAACGTTATGATTCTGAATNGAAAAAATCATTCATAAAGCAAAATCATATTTTTGGAATGATCTTTATTTATAAAAACAATGTAAAAATTTAATGATGAGAAGATGTGTGTCTTATAAAGAAGCTTAAGAGATTATTCAAAAACGTTATGATTCTGAATTTGGAGGACATTTTGAGAATGATAGAACTGTTCATAAAATTTTACAGTGTGAATTTTATTGGTTTACTCTATTTAGAGATGTTAATATATATATCAAAACATGTGATCGGTGTCAGAGATTAGATAATATTTTAAGAAGAAATGAAATGCCTCTAAATTTTAATTTAGAAATTGAAATTTTTGAAGCATGGAGATTGAATTTTATGGGATCATTTATACCCTCATTTAGAAATATATACATATTAATTGCAATGAATTACGTTTCAAAATGGATTGAAGTAATTGTTTTACTTCGATGTGATGCTTGGAGTGTTTCAAAATTTTTAATTAAAAATATTTTACAAGATATAGAATGTCGAGAGTAATTATTACTGATAGAGAATCTCATTTTAGAAATGCAAGAGTTGCAAGATTAGTGAAAAAATATAATATAATGCATAAAATTGCAACTGCTTATCATCCCCAGACTAGTGGTTTAGCAGAAGTANGGAACTGTTCATAAAATTTTACAGTGTGAATTTTATTGGCTTACTCTATTTAGAGATGTTAATATATATATCAAAACATGTGATCGGTGTCAGAGATTAGGTAATATTTTAAGAAGAAATGAAATGCCTCTAAATTTTAATTTAGAAATTGAAATTTTTGAAGCATGGAGATTGAATTTTATGGGATCATTTATACCCTCATTTAGAAATATATACATATTAATTGCAATGAATTACGTTTCAAAATGGATTGAAGCAATTGTTTTACTTCGATGTGATGCTCAGAGTGTTTCAAAATTTTAATTAAAAATATTTTACAAGATATAGAATGTCGAGAGTAATTATTACTGATAGAGGATCTCATTTTAGAAATGTAAGAGTTGCAAGATTGGTGAAAAAATATAATATAATGCATAAAATTGCAACTGTTTATCATCCCCAGACTAGTGGTTTAGCAGAAGTATCAATCGTGAAATTAAAAGAATTTTGGAAAAAGAGTGTTAATCCTAGTAAAATGAATTGGTCTACTAGATTAGATACTGCATTATGGGCATATAGGACAGTCTATAGGACATCATAGGAATGTCCCCTTATAGATTAATTTTTTGAAAGATTTGTCATTTGCCAGTTGAATTGGAGCATAAAACTTATTGAGCTATAAAAAAATTCAATTTCAATTTGAAAGAAGCTGGTGAGAAAAGATTATTACAATTGAATTAGCTTGAGGAAATTAGGAATTAATCTTACGATAATGCGAGAATTTATAAGTAAAAAAAGAAAGAATGACATGATCGGAAGATAATAAAAAAAGAATTTGAACCTGGACATGAAGTTTTATTATATAATACAAGATTGAAATTATTTTCTGAAAAATTAAGTTTAGGTGGAAAGGGTCATTCGGAGTTATCAAAATGTATCCCTACGGGGGCAATTAGTATTGAAAACCCCAAGAGACAGTAATGTTGGGTCACCCAGGATAAGATTAGGAATGTAAGACAGACAANGGAAACATTTTTAACATACAGTGTGTATTGAAGATTGATTGGTACGTATATTCAAGAAACATGCTTGAATTGAGGAAAAAAATTCAACTGATGAATTTCTATTTCGACTTTTCTACAATTTGTATGTGCACCACCAATCAATGGGAGATATCCAAGAGAATGATAGTGAAGATGATGAATGATCTTAATTTATGCACGGAATGTTTTGTGCAATACTGTTTGTTTTAGTTTGTTGTGTTGGATTGCATTTCCTTTCTAATGAACACTATCTATGTTTATGTTTTGAATTTTGATCTTTAGATTTCAGTGTTAGGATATTGGTTTGTTTTTGAACACTGAATTTGATGTTTGTTGGCTTGAAAAATTTTAGTTTGTAATAGCACGGATTATATATATAAATGTGAGTTTTGTGTTGTTTGTGAATGTGTGGTGTTAGTGTGATGTTTATATATGCTTATAAAGGTTTAAGTCAAATAGAGGTCGACGTAAAGTGGTATGGAGCAGATTTCCACAGAAACCGAAATCTGAAAAATTTGAACACTGGCGCATGAAGCGCCAAAGGTCTGTACAAGCTATATTGCTTAGAAAACAGCGAAATCGCATGAACAAACTCTATTTTCGCTACTTGAGTCATCTTCTACCACCAAACCTTGGTCTAGGGATCACATTGTGGGAGAAAGAGAAGGATTCAAAGGCTAAAAACCATAGATTTCATCTTCTCTTAGTAGCAGCTTCACTTTAACTTAGAAATTTTTTATTTTCAACATGAATTTTAGGAGATCCGAAAATTGGGATTTTTGGTAAAAATACTTGAAAAAAACTCATGCTGAAAAGTTTCTTACTAAATAACCTTGCTTGAGGAGTTAGATTTTTGATTTAGTAACTTATTTGGACTATATTTGGATTTTTGTAGAATTTTCAAATGGCTTGTTGACCTCACTTTTGGTTGAGGTCTAAAAAAATTATTTAGTACCCTAGGTCTAGCCATAGGTCTTTCCTATTGACTAGTATTAGAAAACTAGAAAAGGTACCCCCACCATTAGAAATTCAAAGTTTTTCTCTTTACTCAACTTGAAGTTTCACATATTGATCTTAACTTCTAGCATTTAGTAGGTAAGATCATTGTGAGAGGATTCAAGAGGAGTTCCTATAAAATTACTTGGCCTTAGGATTGACCCTGGGTGTTGGTTTGGAGTTAGGGTACACAATATCCTCACAATATTCTAGCTAAAACCAATCCATAAGGACCCAAAATGAGGATTTTATTGATCCACAGTTCATTTAGAATGGATATTTATCCAATTCTACTTAAAATACTAATCTTGGGTCTTTTGCCCCACACACTCCCAAATTACCTAACTGCCCTTAGGACCCTCCTTTAACCCAAAATCCAAAAATCCCATAAAATTCCCAATAAATCCCAACAAATCCTAAATATTCTCAATTTCATTTCTTTCAATTACCATGTGACCCAATTTGGTCAATTTGGCCATCTTTAACCAAANGTATGCTAGCCAACTGAGCTAAGCAAATCTCTGGATCAAGCAAAGCTGTAACTAGAGCTTCCCTCCTCTCCTTTGACAGAATTAGAGCGTCATAGATGCTTAGTCGGGCCGGCAACTTCTTAAGATGTGCTAGCACGTTGTAATCCACTTTATTTGTTCCTGTGGCTTTATCTTGATCATGTTGTTTTTCTAT
>JXCR01143403.1:122889-166453 GCA_002079205.1 Phalaenopsis hybrid cultivar
GGGTCATTCGGAGTTATCAAAATGTATCCCTACGGGGGCAGTTAGTATTGAAAACCCCAAGAGACAGTAATGTTGGGTCACCCAGGATAAGATTAGGAATGTAAGGCAGACGACATTAAACCAAGCGCTTTATGGGAGACAACTCATTTGTATCGTTGTTTAGTTTGTTTTTGAGTTTCTTTTGTTTGAGATATTTCACGTATATTTATGTTTGTGTCTTTATGTAGTCCGTGTATTTGATAAAATATTTAGAAATATCTTTATTTGCCTTATTTTATGGAAAAGCTGAGAATTTATTGGATCGAAATCGAAACAGCAAAAATTCTAGAACTGGCGCATGATGCGCCACTTTCCAGAGAGCTAGCGCATGATGCGCTGCGGGTCATAAAAATGTTTAAAACGTGTCAAATGGCAGTTTTTGCGGTTTCTTCTCCATATAACTCCTAAAAACCGACTTCGAACCATATTTTAAGGGGGAAAACGAGAGAGGAGTCACCACTTTCAATTCCTATGGCTTTCCACTCTAGAAACTCCGCTATATTTAGAATTTTCAACCGGAGAAAGTTCGTTAGTTTTGATGCACAGAAATTACATGATCGAGTTCTAGTGAAGAAGAGGCTTATTAAACAAAGGGGATTTGTGAATCGATGATTCAACATACTGAATACTCGAGTAGAAGAGACTATTGCACAGAGGCGTAGGGAAGTGCTTTGCTAGACTACTGCCGCTGTTGTTGTTCCTTTAGTAAAAGAACTTTATGCAAATATTCATGGGATCAACCAAGGAATGATTGACGTGTGAGGTAGGTTTGTGCATTTCACTCATTCAAGAATAAACGAGATGTTTATGATTGAAAATGTGTCCATCTGTCATTATGCAAACTTTACCCATACAAGAGAGAATATGAATGAACTCTACTGTTACCTTATGGATGAAGATGCTAATTGGGAGACTAGAGATGATGGAAATGTAAGTTTTCCTTCGTCATTTTTAAATCTAGTTTCAAAAGCCTAACACTTCTTTATTGCATCAAAATTACTGCCTACGATAAAAATTAGTATGGTCACTAAGAAGAGTGTCATTCTGAATTACTGTATTCAAACCAAAAAACTTATTGATGTTGGAGCTATTATTGTGAAATTAGTTTTGGGTTTGATTGTGAATGGATCTGCAACTGGATTGGGACATCCATCCACTATTTTCCTACTTTGCAGTCAATCGCAAGTACCTTCTAAAAATTGGGAAAAAGTGTTACTTCATTGGAAACCGATAGAACCAGAAGTCTACTGCAACTGTATTGGAATGGGAGATGAAAATGATATGAAGGTACTGATGGATCAAGAATCTCAGAATTCATCACCTGTTCAGTCTTACTTCAACTCGAGTGCACTTTCAAAGAGGATCAAGAAGATAAAAAAAGATGTGCAGAATCTCATGCACGTGATTGAGAATATTACTGAAATGTCGGATCATCTAGATTGGAGACTGAAGAAACATTTTTAACATACAGTGTGTATTGAAGATTGATTGGTACTTATATTCAAGAAACATGCTTGAATTGAGGAAAAAAATTCAACTGATGAATTTCTATTTCGACTTTTCTACAATTTGTATGTGCACCACCAATCAATGGGAGATATCCAAGAGGATGATAGTGAAGATGATGAATGATCTTAATTTATGCACGAAATGTTTTGTGCAATACTGTTTGTTTTAGTTTGTTGTGTTGGATTGCATTTCCTTTCTAATGAACACTATCTATGTTTATGTTTTGAATTTTGATCTTTAGATTTCAGTGTTAGGATATTGGTTTGCTTTTGAACACCGAATTTGATGTTTGTTGGCTTGAAAAATGTTAGTTTGTAATAGCACGGATTATATATATAAATGTGAGTTTTGTGTTGTTTGTGAATGTGTGGTGTTAGTGTGATGTTTATATATGCTTATAAAGGTTTAAGTCAAAATAGAGGTCGACGTAAAGTGGTACGGAGCAGATTTCCACAGAAACCGAAATTTGAAAAATTTGAACTCTGGCGCATGAAGCGCCAAAGGTCTGTACAAGCTATATTGCTTAGAAAACTGCGAAATCGCATGAACAAACTCTATTTTCGCTACTTGAGTCATCTTCTACCACCAGACCTTTGTCTAGGGATCACATTGTGGGAGAAAGAGAAGGATTCAAAGGCTAAAAACTATAGATTTCATCTTCTCTTAGTAAGAGCTTCACTTTAACTTAGAAATTTTTTATTTTCAACATGAATTTTAGGAGATCCGAAAATTTGGATTTTTGATAAAAATACTTGAAAAAAACTCATGATGAAAAGTTTCTTACTAAATAACCTTGCTTGAGGAGTTAGATTTTTGATTTAGTAACTTATTTGGACTATATTTGGATTTTTGTAGAATTTTCAAATGGCTTCCCGAGTTAAGAGAGAAAGACCGTCCGAGAACTTTGATGCATGAAGATTTGTTAGTTTCGAAGCCCAACATAATTACAATACTCAGATGGAGACCAAGAGAATGATTCAAGAGCGGGTGTTTGCAAACCCGGGTGGTGAGGTCGAGAGACTGATTATTGCCAGAAATTGGGAAAGATTCTGCTACTTCACTGCCCTTCTCCCAAGTGGAGACTCCTGGACAGGAGATCAACGNACGCTCCTTCATCTAAACTATGAAAATTATGGGGTCAGTTTGACTTCATTTTTTTTCAAAATTAAATTTTTTAAATGTCCTTCCGAAGCAGGCAACGGGATTTCAATTCCGATGACCGACAGCTTCTTACGGACAAACCCCACACCAAAAATAGTGCCCACATGGCTTCCCGAGTTAAGAGAGAAAGACCGTTCGAGGTCTTTGATGCATGAAGATTTGTTAGTTTCGAAGCCCAACATAATTACAATACTTAGATGGAGACCAAGAGAATGATTCAAGAGCGGGTGTTTGCAAACCCGGGTGGTGAGGTCGAGGGACTGATTATTGTCAGAAATTGGGAAAGATTCTGCTACTTCACTGCCCTTCTCCCAAGTGGAGACTCCTGGACAGGAGATCAATGATTTGGTTTTCTTCTCTCTGGCCGATCTCCACCTTCACCTTCTCAAAGTATCTTACCATTGTCAATACATCGTTGACTTGGTTGACAGCTAGCTGTCAGTAAGCCTTTCCTTGTATGTGCAGGGCTTCCATTCCCAAGGTTAAGTGAAGAACTACAATCAAAGCTTCGTACCCTGCTTAATNCGATTTGGTTTTCTTCTCTCTGGTCGATCTCCACCTTCACCTTCTCAAAGTATCTTACCATTGTCAATACGTCGTTGACTTGGTTGACAGCTAGCTGTCAGTAAGCCTTTACTTGTATGTGCAGGGCTTCCATTCCCAAGGTTAAGTGAAGAACTACAATCAAAGCTTCGTACCCTGCTTAATTGTTAGTTATATAAAAATTTACCTCGACCGAGTGGTAGATGTTTTCCCCCGTTGGGGCTGCATAAAATACTATGAGTTCAGTTGCCAATCGCCTGGAGGCACCATCTGTTAATAAAATCTAAATGGACCCGACGATCGTTGGCTCTCCCTCAATTACTTGGGTTCGGAGAATCACCGACGAGTTGTGCCTTTATTGTCATCCAAAAAAAGTAGAAAATATCAAATTCATTGAGATCGACTGCCCATTTGAGCAGTTAGTCAGAATGCTCCGGGCGAGTGAGGACAGGCTTCAGCGGATGGTCTGTGATAACTTGTATGGAGTATACTTGAAAGTATGGTCGGAGTATGTGTGCTAAAATAATCAAAAGTTAGTTTCTCCATTATTTGGCACTTGAGTTCTGTGTCTCTGAGGACTCTACTAGTGTAGTACATTGGATATTATTTTTCGACTTCTTCTCTAACTAAAACTGAACTGACGGCCTCCGAGCCAATCCCTAATGGAGGGAAGGTTTTTCCTTTCGTTTCGAGCTGTGGAGAAGAAGGGGAGAGGCGAGCGATTGTTTGAGGTTTGCAAAGGCTTTTTCGAATTCGAACGTCCCTACGAAATACTTGGCTTTCCTCGCATTTGTCTCCTAATTTGGAAATGAATCTGCTAAATCTTGATTGTCGGCTTGTTATTTATGGTATTTCTTTNCAATGAAGGGAAGGTTTTTCCTTTCGTTTCGAGCTGTGGAGAAGAAGGGGAGAGGCGGGCGATTGTTTGAGGTTTGCAAAGGCTTTTTCGAATTTGAACGTCCCTACGAAATACTTGGCTTTCCTAGCATTTGTCTCCTAATTTGGAAATGAATCTGCTAAATCTTGATTGTCGGCTTGTTATTTATGGTATTTCTTTGGTGTTTCTTGGGGATGACATATCTACAAGTGCTTGGAATTTTTTCGATTGGCTTTTATGCTCTCAAAGAATTTGCAAGGCTCGACATAATCAGATGACTGCACCAGCGGGTCCACTGTNATTTCTGGGGGATGACATATCTACGAGTGCTTGGAATTTTTTCAATTGGCTTTTATGCTCTCAAAGAATTTGCAAGGCTCGACATAATCAGATGACTGCACCAGCGGGTCCACTGTATGGCTTCTCGAGAGAGGAAAGAAGCATTCGGCATAATCGGCCTCCCAATCAGCTTGGGAAAAAATGTGAAACAGCTTACATCGACAGAGGACTTCCTCGTGGTGGATTCTCCCCCGACGTACAATGCCATATTCAATCGGCCGCACAACATATAGAACTTCAGAAAAAAACCTTTCAGACACTTAAAAAATTTAACATAAAGTTGAATCCATTAAAATGCACATTTGGAGTCTTGACAGACAAATTCTTGAGATACTTACAAACCCCAAATGTGCATTTTAATGGAGCCTTGACGGACATATCTACGAGTGTTTGTAAGTATCCCAAAAATTTGTCTGTCTAAAACTCCAAATGTGAATTTTAACGGATTCAACCTCATGTTAAATTTTTTAAGTGTTTGAAAAGTTTCTTTTTAAATTCTATATGTTGCGCGGCCGACCGAATAGGCATTATACGTCGGGGCAGAATCCACCACAAGGAAGTCCTCCGTCGATGTAACCTGTTTCACATTTTCTCCCCAGGTAATTGGGAGCTCGATTATGTTGAGCGCTTCTTTCCTCTCCCGAAAAGCCATACAGTGGCCCCGCTGGTGCAGTCATCCAATCAGCGGTAAGACTCAGCTTGTCAAACACCTATTTTAAGAGTACGTTCAAGGAGCTTCATGCATCAATCAGAATGCTTTCACTTAATAGCTATTAATTATAGCTGCTATTACAATAGCATCATTATGGGGGTTCCCTTCGAGGGCAGAACGTCGTGGTTGAAGTAGATAGGTGGATGGTTTATGGGTTTTGGGGCAAAAGCTATGGCGCAGAGTCCCCCAATTTGTTGCCTCTTCCAGTTCGCTCGCCTGGGTGGTTTGGTTCCATTGAATCTGGCCAGTACAAATCCTACGATGTGGATGGCATTTGTGCAAATTGGTCTGCCGGGTGTTCCCCTCATTGAGGCTTTACCCTGTCTCTGAGTCCCAGCCCCTGGGGCGATAAATTCCTTCAACTTTCCTTCCTTTACCTGTTCCTCAATCAAGCTCCGAAGGTGTCTACATTTCTTCGTATCATGGTCATGATCCCTGCGGGACTTAAAGTACTTCTTGTTTTCCTGGAGAAGGGCCCATGTCCTCATTGGCGGAGCCTTCCTAAAGAAATTTGACTTGAATGGCGTCTACTATCTCTACGATTGATACCCCCGAGGAATGGCTTTAGGGANTCAGTTCCTCAATCAGGCTCCGGAGGTGTCTACATTTCTTCGTATCATGGTCATGATCCCTGTGGGACTTAAAGTACTTCTTGTTGTCCCGGAGAAGGGCCCATGTCCTCATTGGCGGAGCCCTCCTAAAGAAATTTGACTTGAATGGCGTCTACTATCTCTACGATTGATACCCCCGAGGAATGGCTTTAGGGAACTTGTGGTCATGTCGAGGTCATTCGTGGTACTGGATCAACCACTGATCATAGGACTTTGCTTGTCTTTTTCTAGTCGCCTTGATGATGGGTTGAGTTATTGCATGGGTGACTTTCATGGTGTAGTCGGATGGATCGTCGCGCATTTTCCCTTACTTTCCACTCGTTCTGCGATGGTCGCTTCTGATGCCTTTTTGTGAAGAACTCAGGAGCATTTTCATAAGCGTGGACGTATTTATTGGTATCACCAGTAACTCGATTAAACTATGGGGCTTTGCAAGGTCAAGGTCAAAGTGAAATCTCTCTGACCTCAACCCCTATGTCAAGGCGGTCTGAGCCATGTCGGGTTTCAAATCCTCACATCCAGTGTTTATCTCTGGAAACGTGCGATGAACGAGCGCAAGCTCTCGTTGGGTCCTTGTTTTAATTGCCACTGAGATCAGGCAAACTTCTTTAATCTCACTGCACCGACAAATTGTGTCAGAAAAAGCCTCCTAAATTCTGCGTAGCAAGTAATTACCCTCACTGGTAATGTGTTGAACCACCTTAGAGCAGATGGTCTCAATGNGGGCAAACTTCTTTAATCTCACTGCACCGACAAATTGTGTCAGAAAAAGCCTCATAAATTCTGCGTAGCAAGTAATTACCCTCACTGGTAATGTGTTGAACCACCTTAGAGCAGATGGTCTCAATGTTGTGAAAAATAGTTTGCACTTGAAGGCATCAGATATCATTAGTAAGCACATTGAAGATTCAAAAGGCGCGAGGTGGTCGTGGGGATTCGGTCGTCCCTTATATAACTCCAAGGCTGGCAGCTTAAGCTTCTCCGGGGATTCAGCTCAAGAGATCTGTAAGGAGAAAGCGTTCTTTGGTTGTCATGTCACCTTGACTCGCCCAATTCATTGTCTTTCTACCACAAAGGCGGGTCTGGCGCTGTCCTAATGCATCACATCTTCAACTCTCTCCTGCAAATGGTTTGTTCTCCTTCCATTATGCGCCAGAGGTTCCTCTCAAGGGGGGTAATGTGTCTCATGCTAAGCTTGTTCTCCCGCTGGAACGGGGCTCCCCTAAAGGCTGTAACTGCTCTAAGTACTTCTGCAAATTGTCTCGACATCTGATTAGANGAGGGGGGTAATGTGTCTCATGCTGAGCTTGTTCTCCCCGTGGAACGGGGCTCCCCTAAAGGCTGTAACTGCTCTAAGTACTTCTGCAAATTGTTTCGACATCTGATTAGATTTCTGAGTTCTCAAGCTTTGCACTCCTGTTATACAAATCCTTCCATATACTATCTGGTGCATCCCACTTCTACTATGTTTCTCTTCTCCTTATTGTTATTGTTGTACTCTTCTTGTTGACGACATGGTTTCCACGTTCACCGCACCTAACAGGATGTTGAATCCGAAAGTGTCAAAAAACACACAAGGGATAGAGCGTACCATTATATAAAAAAAAAATAGAGCGTACCTGGAGGAAGAAAAAACAGTAGAGAACAGTGAAAGTGTGTAACATTTTATTATGGAATGAGNATTTCTGAGTTCTCAAGTTTTGCACTCCTGTTATACAAATCCTTCCATATACTATCTGGTGCATCCCACTTCTACTATGTTTCTCTAACTAGTTTCTCCTTATTGTTTATTGTTGTACTATTCTTGTTGAAGACATGGTTTCCACGTTCACCGCACCTAACAGGATGTTGAATCCGAAAGTGTCAAAAAACACACAAGGGATAGAGCGTACCTGGAGGAAGAAAAAACAGTAGAGAACAGTGAAAGTGTGTAACATTTTATTATGGAATGAGCCTTATTTATAGACATGAGGTACACGTATTATAATTACAATTTTGCCCCATAATCATTAGCTTATGTGATAGTCACTTTAGTAAATTACGGGAAAAATACAATAAAATACTACAAGAGCCGCCTCATTGATTTTAGTCTGGCAACTGTTCAACTCGGCCGAACGATTGTTTTCGGGTCACGTGTTGGTACTCGATCGTTGATGCATGATTGGCCGTGTCAGAGTCATGTCAACCATTTGGATTCTCTTTGAATGATCCTCAGACCTTCTGGATCGCTGGTCAATCGAATAGTTCGATGCCTAGTTGACCGATCAATGATCGTCATGCAAGCCGATCACCTTTCTTCCTCTGATCGTCATAATTCCTAATATCCACGTTGTAGTTAGTTGGTCATTTGATCTTCCAACGATCGTCTTCCACCCCGGTCGTTGGATTGTTTTGAGATTCGTGTTGTCATTTTTTTTTATACAATTTCACTTTTAAAAAGGTATTCATGGTGATATTTTTGATGTGTTGTTAAACATCTTAGTGGTTTGTATGTAAATATGAATATGTAGGTGTTAAGTAGGTAAATATATGAGAATCGTGCAGTATGTGTCTAAAAACAAAAAAAACAATTAGAAGTTGGCAGCATCTTGAATGACCAATAAAATGCTTACTAGGGTACTTCAGAAGGCTTAAGACACCAGTATAATCATTTTTATAATGCAGCTTGAAGTACACTTCTTATTTTCTAACTAGATGTAAACTTGCAAATCGACTCGAGTCAAGTTCGAGTACAGTTGACAGTGTGAGTGATTTAATGTCACTCGCACACTTACTCATGCGCTTGCTCTTGCATATGTATGCACACAAACGCATAATATGCATAAATTCAGTTTAATTGAACATAATTCAAAAAATCCATGTTAACAGTGAGAAAATTAGTTTTGAGATTCTTGAGCAAATTTTGAGCTCCGGCCATAATTATCAGCCTTATTTCTAACCCAACTTAAGAATAAATAATATGCTTCTGTCATATATATTTTGTTATTCTAATGAAACGAATGATCTCTATACCAAATTCTAGTGATGCAACTAGGTCTAATTCTTTTTTAATAGCTTGCTAACCAAAGTGAAATTTGCTAATCAAGACAAGCATAACTGAATCTCTGTCATCACAACCAATGAAATACATTTGTAAGTAAAAAAACTGTGGTAAGATAAACTGAACGTGAACAGACTGAGAAAAACACGGACAAAATTATTTTATAGAGTTGCTTTGTGCTTCTAAATTATGGTTTCTCTTGGAAGCTGTAACTGCTCAAAATTATTTATCCAATTTTTGCACGTTATGAAGAAAGTTGTGGCCATAGTAGAAGACAAGAAACTCTTGTTATGTCAAGCTTCTTTCTCAATAGAAAAATTACAATTTTATCCACAACGTAAGAATAAATTTGAAAAAGAATTTTAATATATAAAAAAAGGAAAGGTTAAATCTTCTGAAACTATCCTTAAAATAGGCATCCAACAATGGCATAACATGGTCTAGTTTAGATTATTCAGAGTAAATGTTCAAAGAATTCGGATGAACTAGCGGACCCTTATATTTACAATGATTATGGGCATATCAATTAAATTAAACCACTTTCATAATATAAAAACTTTGTTAAAATGTGATTGTTTCTAGACAAAATTTTATCTAGCCTTGCGGACCTTCACTAAAATATTCTACAAACCATCAGTCTCTATCATAATAAACCAAAGACTAAAATATAAAAATTTATTAAGCATCCAACAAAAGTATGGAAGGCATTCCTGACATCTATTGCCTTAAGCTATTAAATAAAAAACCTAAGTATCTTTCTACTGAAAATTAAATCAAGGATAGCTGTTGATTAATAGCTGAGATGGTAGAAGCAGCTAGATAGATAGAGACAACAGCTCACCTCTTCAGTAACAACACCGCTCTGAACTAAGTACCTCCAAGCAAATATAGGATAACCTCCATCACAGCCATCTCCGCACATAAATCCGCAGCATGTCAAAAGGTCATTAACAGACAGTGATACATTCTGCAATGATGGTTCAGAGATTAGTAATTGAAATATTCCAAAGAAAACGAACTTTTTCGCAAAATACCAGTTCGTATATTAGTTAAGTAGTTCTCACAACACCAAATCTAATGCAGAAACGATCAGATAAGGATTCCACTGCACCAAACGCCCAGCAAGAACCACAATGTCCCTGAAAATAAAGAAAAATGGAGTTAGCATGCGATTATGAGACCTAGCTGAACAGCTACTCTGCAAATAACAGAAGAGAATAACATACCTGATCTTTTAATCAAATTGGTGATGGAATGAGAAAGGCAATAAGGCAAAGTTTTAGGTGTCAGTATAATTTCAAAATAAGAATTTTCTTAAACAAACAATTATGTAACTTACCAAGTATTCTTCCAATGGAACTGCAGTGAGACCATGTTGTTCTAGCATCAAATGCCTTTGGCAGTTTCAAAGATTTCGGGTAAGTTATGACAGGAATGTCAATAACGGCATTGCTAAGCGTCTGTTTGACCCCAAGTAGATATTTGAATTGGCTAACCTACAGAGGAAAAAAGAGTTAATGGTTGAATCAATCTTTTTTCTAATGATTGTCATCATCATCATTATGCTTACCCCAACTATTTGGGGATGGATTTACAAATCCTCAATCTGCATTCATTCATAATAATGGCTAATGAGGTTTTAATTATATTTGCACGTGTCTAATCAAATTCTAACAATATTGATGTGGGCAAAAATTCAAATTTGTAATTTTTTATTTTTTTCCATGGATGATTGAGTTATTTTATTTTTTTTAAGCTTTCAATAATTTATGAAAGATATGCAAGTCAATCATTAAGTTTGTTAGCAACTTTAAAGTTGTTTTTTAGCGTGTATTGGTTGTTTGTTTGTTAGTAGTTTGTTAATAGTTTGTTATTTATTCCATCTAGGAGTTAGTCATTTAAGAAAGTTTTAGTAGGATTTGGGAGAGCAAAAATAATTATTCCTTTTTGATTTCATAAGAGAAGTTTACAAGATAAATAGCGGGAGAAGGCTACCATGTGTGACCTTCTAAAAGAGTAAGCACTTGCTTGGTGTATCTTTTAACTATCTGAGAATCCCATTAACTGCTTCAAGATGNTACGTGTCTAATCAAATTCTAACAATATTGATGTGGGCAAAAATTCAAATTTGTATTTTTTTATTTTTTTCCATGGATGATTGAGTTATTTTATTTTTTTTAAGCTTTCAATAATTTATGAAAGATATGCAAGTCAATCATTAAGTTTGTTAGCAACTTTTAAGTTGTTTTTTAGCGTGTATTGGTTGTTTATTTGTTAGTAGTTTGTTACTAGTTTGTTATTTATTCCATCTAGGAGTTAGTCATTTAAGAAAGTTTTAGTAGGATTTGGGAGAGCAAAAAATAATTATTCCTTTTTGATTTCACAAGAGAAGTTTACAAGATAAATAGCGGGAGAAGGCTACCATGTGTGATCTTCTAAAAGAGTAAGCACTTGCTTGGTGTATCTTTTAACTATCTGAGAATCCCATTAACTGCTTCAAGATGTTTCTCATATGATGAATGCATAAATTAACTTACTAAACTCAAAGCAAAAATCATATCTAGCTAGGTATGTGATAAGTATATAAACTTTCAAACTAACTTTTGATACTAAATTGTATTCATTGGGTCACCTTCTTTCTCTTCCCAGTTTCTGATTGGGATCAATTAGAGTGTCTGTAGACCTACACTCACTCATCCAAGTTTCCTTTACTAGATTAGAACATTTTTCCATCGTAAAACAACAGTCCCTTTCTTTGATCTAGCAACATTCATGCCAAAGAAATATCCCAGAGACCCAAAATCCTTGGTTTCAGAAACAGATAAGGAAGTCTTCAAATGGTTCATCTCATATATGTAATCTCATGTGAGAATTATATCGTCATATACACAATCAGAATGATTATCCTCCCATCTTTTGAATGTCTAAAGAATATTGTATGATTTCATTGCCCTTGAGTATACCCCCAACCTTTAGAAAATAGTGTAAATTTCTCAAACCATACTCTTGGTGACTGCTTAAACACGTAAATCTAATGCCAGTTATTTAAATGTTAATATCGTCTGACGACAATTCCGAACTTGGTTAATTCTAAGTTATCAGGCCGAGTTGTGACAGAAATAGAATGCTACAATGACAACACCTAACAGTCAAGATCGTTTCTTGAGGCTCCACTACCTATAACAGAGGAACTTATCAATGGAGAAGTATACAATGGAGTTTATGCAACTTAATCTGAAATGTGATTTGACGAAGCCGGANAAAATAGAAAGCTACAATGACAACACATAACAGTCAAGATCGTTTCTTGAGGCTCTACTACCTATAACAGAGGAACTTATCAATGGAGAAGTATACAATGGAGTTTATGCAACTTAATCTGAAATGTGATTTGACGAAGCCGGAGGAGCACATGATAGCTAGTTACTTGGGAAGCTTGAAACCCTCCATCGGCAAAGTTGTCTAGCTACAACCTCACTGGTTTTTGGGCAACGTCCAGACCCTGGCATTGAAAGTGGAGAGATAGAATAAGTAGACGAGACACCCACCACTATTTAAGCAACCACCCACAGTAAGAGACATCGAAAGAAGCACGCCTCAGGATGTTGAGAAAGTTGGTCCGAAAATGACGGAGCCACTTAGAGTGAGAAGCCTAAGAAAAATAACACACCCACTGCAATCCCAGTCAGGAATNCAAGTAGACGAGACACCCACCACTATTTAAACAACCACCCACAATAAGAGACATCGAAAGAAGCACGCCTCAGGATGTTGAGAAAGTTGGTCTGAAAATGACGGAGCCACTTAGAGTGAGAAGCCTAAGAAAAATAACACACCCACTGCAATCCCAGTCAGGAATACTTCAGATGCCATGGATATCGGCATATTAACTCCAAATGCCAGGCGAGCCGAGTTATCCTCTACCGAGCAGGGTGCAGTAAAGAAAGCTAGTGATGAAGGGGCATCTAAACAAAAGGTAAGAAGTACAATCTTTCAAAGAATGAAGGCGAGATATTTGTGATTCGACTGATCCTATGTACTTAGAATACAAGGGTTCAACAGTGGTTCCAACAGAGCATATTCTACAATCATTNTTAGTGATGAAGGGGCATCTAAACAAAAGGTAAGAAGTACAATCTTTCAACGAATGAAGGCGAGATATTTGTGTTTCGACTGATCCTATGTACTTAGAATACAAGGGTTCAACAGTGGTTCCAACAGAGCATATTCTACAATCATTATACTGTGAAGAGAAAGATATGCAATATCAATATCGATGTAGGGAGCAACAAAAATATGATATATATACATATGATGAACAAGTTGAGTCTCACAACTCAGAGACATTCTCAGCCAAACTCCCTGACGTGGTTATGGAAGAAGAACAAAGTCAGCATTGCTGGTGGAGTTTTTAATTGAGCATTAGCTACAAGATCAGGTGTTGTGCGATGTAGTGCCTATGATGTCTATCACCTTTTGTTGGAGAGGCTACGGTAGTTTGATCACAAGACTGAATATAATGGTTATAAGACACTTCTTCACCAAGTATGGCAAGTGCATCATCCTTTTACCTTCTATGGAGTCAGAGATTAGATTCCCTTACCAGCAGAGAAGCATCGATGGAATAAGTTTTGGTGATGATAGTGGACAACGATATAGAAGAGCTAGTTTCAAACACAAGGCAGCCGATACAGAGAGAGTTTCAGTACATCCTGTTCAATAGCTTACCACCATAGCCACACCATTCGGAGTTCGGTCTGTCCTCATGCCAGATAAGGATGAGCAACCTGGAGCTGCATTTGGAAAACCCTACAGAGTATATTTGGCAAAAAAACCAAATGTAGTCTAATTGTATATCCCAGAGGGTTAGACCGATACATATAACTACTCTAAAGTAGGGTAAAACTAATATTTTTGGGAATAGTGTAACTATCAGTGAGATCCAGATGCTCATATCGACATATTTGAAAACTCTTCAATCCTGGGAGGTTAAAGTAGCTCTGCAAACTTCAACATGCAGACAAAAGCTTTGAAGAATAAGGTCGAAGCTCCCCCAACCTTGAAAAGCTAACGCAAAGCATATCCCGTGCATGCGAGATTTTCTGCAATGGGAAGCAGATCCCACTTACGTGTCTGGACTGAACTGGTCCAAGTATAAGATTGTTCTTCATCTATTAGGAGATTTTAATTCTTGATCAAGTATAAGACTCAAGGAAGTCTGAAACATTAACACATCAAAGAGGGGAGAGGCTTTTTTCAGGTGACTTCTTTTCCTTCTTTCTTCTCCCCTCATTTTTTAATAATCCTATGTTTTTTTGTTAATGGTTGAAAGTGAGATCGTATTTAGTCAGATTTATTACAATCTATATTTCTTCTAATTGCATGAATTTTAATTTTCGCTTGTTTTTTTTTAATCCTCGACTCTAATTTAAAAAATCTTTTGGATTGTCATAGAATTTTCACCATTAAATGAAGTTTTTTTTTTTGTTTTTTTGGAACTTTCATTAAAGGGGGTCAATAGTTGTTATGGTTTAGTAGTGGTGATGTTAAGATCATGCAACTTCGATCATTATCGTGGATGAAAATGATCTCTTCATGAAGCTCATGGGTGTCTGATACGATTTGATGCAGAAATTAGCACGACTTTTTACAAAAATTAGAGTAGAGCAAGTTTTTTTCTTTAATAATCGAGAACAATATTAATAAAAACATAAGCACAAACAATTTGAGGGATGGACGATCTTTCTCAATTCTTACAATTCGAGAGGCGGGAAATCTCTCTCAAACCCTAAACCTAAGACCACAATAACAATCTCATACATAACCCTAACCCTAAACATATTAGCCCAATTTATACTAAATAAAAATAAATAATAAAATATTAAATTCCCCTTAAGCCAATAAATGATAAAACCGCCCTTAGGCTAGACAACAATATAAGAATACTCCCCTCCCAAAAATACACATTGTCCTCAAGCTAGAAAATTTACTGTTGGATAAGTAGCATATGACTCCCACGTGAATCATCATCTAGGAATCTTTTCCATTTAATCAAAAAATTGGAGTGGCCCACAGAAGTCTACAATCTATTCTTGTGCACAACCTTCAACCACCTCAGATTATGTTGATGTCCTATCTTCAAATCAATCTTGGAGGACCTTGCAGTCCCAAACAACTCGTCCAACTGCTCGTCAATCACCGGGATAGAAAATTTGTCCAGATTATTTCTTAATTCACGGCTCGATAATCCATATAGAAACACCAATTCTCATTTGTCTTCTTCACTAGCAAGATTAGGCTAAAGAACAAGGTCAAAAAAAACTGTATGATCACATCCTCCATCATTACTCCCAAATCTCCTTCAACCCAAAAGGCTGATACCGCAAAGGGCACCAAAAGAGTTGGATGCAGCCCTCTGTCGAGATCCCACCCACCATGATTCGTTGTTCCATACCAAAATTCTTTGAAGTGATATTTTCCAGCTCCAAATTGCATCTCTTCTGTCGATCAATGCTCATTTCCAAACCTCCAGATGTCAAGCAATTCCATCTACATGCTGCTGCTTGAATCTGCTTCTGATTCTTTCATTCAATATCTCCAACTTTAGTTCATCCTATATGTTTGGAGGTAACACGAGGCCTTCCAAGTGCTCCTCCCAACCCCTTGCATAACCCCTCATTCATGTTTAAGCCCAGCTCCCTCCTTCGGAAATCTCTAATCCACCCCCCGAGGTCCTAGGGGGAAGTTTTTAATGGTGGATATTTTACTCCTCGTGTTGATTTGGGAACGGAATCTCCTATCAACCCTTGGTTAGGGAAATTGAGCCGCCAACAAGATTTTGGATTGCATCTCAATAAGCTTTCTCATCATCTCACCAAGCTCCCAAATCGGTTTTCCAAGGAAGAAAACCTATCATAAATGAGAGAAAATCTTCTTTTTATGGTGGAGAATCTTTCCTCTATCTCAGGTTTAAGTTGACTCATCTCTTCCTCAAATTTCTTCTCCAAATCGTCTACTTTTTTTGCTGCCATCTCTCCAAGTACAATTTTTTTTTTCATGAAGGCTGAACCTTATACACTGAAATCAAGTCGTCGCTTCTCGGCTAGCTGAAATCATAACTATTTTGCAAGACCTCGATCATGTCTTCCCAACTAGTCGAAATGAAGTCAAATCGTGACAATATTAGAATGTTCTCGTCATAGCATGCAGCGATCCCATACTTTGCATCCCAGGTAGAACAGGGTCGCGTGGTGATTAGAGAGATCAGCTGTATGACCAATTTAAAGATCATAAATAATGTATTTTTAAAGTATTTGAATATTATGCATGATTAAGACAAAATATTATTTATTCATAGATGTATTACCACTCTCTATTTGATAACGGGTCTTAAGCAAGAGCTTAGGGATGAATTAACCACAATACACCAAAAATGTATCAACAGCCTTTTTAAAGATCCTTGGAAATTGAGAAATCTTAAAATCGTTCGATTAGAACTAGTGCTAATATGATTAATACACTTAAGAAAAAAATCAAAATCATCTACTTCAAAGCCTACTATATACACACGAACATAAAAAATCATGTATGGCGTAATTTGTGCTTACAGCAGAAATTATCAACATTAATAGTCTTTTGAAAATGTCTTAAACGCATATAATGACTTATAGATATAATATGAATCCATAAATTATATTCTTAAGTCTATATTTAGGCCTACAATAGATCAGGATCACAAACCTGAACCTGTACTTAAAGTATAATATGACATCATACCTGAACTTGAGTTTCGATTAAAAAAAAAAAAAAAACAGAGATTCTTCCTACATGTAAAATCAAAACAATCATATTTTACTAAAGCTATGAACAAATTTAGCAATCTTATAATGAAACTATCAACTAAATGTTAATGAATATTGAGCGGTCAAAGTAATGTTGATTTCATTTTCAGTTCTCGATTTAGTGCCATACAAATTTACAAAGTGGAACATATAAAAAAAGAGAGGGAAGGAGGGAGGAAGAGACAAGAGGGAGTTAAGTTGCATCAACACTTAATGGTGAATGCCAAACTATCATATGGTAAATTGTAAAGGGTCTAAAAACTTTATTACTTATAATTCAAGTATAAAATATTTGAATTATTCCTCTTTAAAGAGATTATTTGTCCATAAAGTCATCTCGTATATAGGTGATCTATCTTTCTTTTAATATTGTTTATAATATCATCTTTAAGAATTAGTTACATGTTTTTATTAGAATCTTATTGGAAAAATGTTGGTCTTTTAGCATTTTCATTAAGTTTTTTTTTACTATATGGATCATTTGCTCGATTTGAAAGAAAACGACAACATAAGATATAAAACATTTAAACCGTATGATAAAAACCCTAAAGGTCACTTTTAGAAGCCTTTAAAAAAAATATGAGAAATACAATATCATTCACAATTACACAAGTAGTTGCAACTCGATCATACACTAGAAATTTTTAAAAATTACGGCTTTCATCTAATTTTAGGTTTGTTTTGTTTGAGGACGAAATACCGAGCATAATATTAAGTTCAATAAGTCTATAGACCGAGTTTAGCACTTTTAGAAATCAAACTGAAGGACGGACACAAATCCACTGGATTGCGTAGTTCTCAGGCACAAACCCACTGAGGGAGTCAACCTCATTTGGGAGGCTCTCAGGACATGAGCCAACGGGGGGAGCCCGCTTATATAAATCCTCAACTTAAAAAAAATTCACTTCATAGAGTTTTTTTAAATCAATTCTCTTGGTATTTAATCATATCTTATGAAGTAAAANGAGTTCTCAGGCACAAACCCACTGAGGGAGTCAACGTCATTTGGGAGGTTCTCAGGACATGAGCCAACGGGGGGAGCCCGCTTATATAAATCCTCAACTAAAAAAAAATTCACTTCATAGAGTTTTTTTAAATCAATTCTCTTGGTATTTAATCATATCTTATGAAGTAAAANAAATCTATATTTCTTCTAATTGCATGAATTTTAATTTCCGCTTGTTTTTTTTTAATCCTCGACTCTAATTTAAAAAATCTTTTGGATTGCCATAGAATTTTCACCATTAAATGAAGTTTTTTGTTTTTTGTTTTTTTGGAACTTTCATTAAAGGGGGTCAATAGTTGTTATGGTTTAGTAGTGGTGATGTTAAGANCAATCTATATTTCTTCTAATTGCATGAATTTTAATTTTCGCTTGTTTTTTTTTAATCCTCGACTCTAATTTAAAAAATCTTTTGGATTGTCATAGAATTTTCACCATTAAATGAAGTTTTTTTTTTTGTTTTTTTGGAACTTTCATTAAAGGGGGTCAATAGTTGTTATGGTTTAGTAGTGGTGATGTTAAGATCATGCAACTTCGATCATTATCGTGGATGAAAATGATCTCTTCATGAAGCTCATGGGTGTCTGATACGATTTGATGCAGAAATTAGCACGACTTTTTACAAAAATTAGAGTAGAGCAAGTTTTTTTTCTTTAATAATCGAGAACAATATTAATAAAAACATAAGCACAAACAATTTGAGGGATGGACGATCTNCTTTAATAATCGAGAACAATATTAATAAAAACATAAGCACAAACAATTTGAGGGATGGACGATCTTTCTCAATTCTTACAATTCGAGAGGCGGGAAATCTCTCTCAAACCCTAAACCTAAGACCACAATAACAATCTCATACATAACCCTAACCCTAAACATATTAGCCCAATTTATACTAAATAAAAATAAATAATAAAATATTAAATTCCCCTTAAGCCAATAAATGATAAAACCGCCCTTAGGCTAGACAACAATATAAGAATACTCCCCTCCCAAAAATACACATTGTCCTCAAGCTAGAAAATTTACTGTTGGATAAGTAGCATATGACTCCCACGTGAATCATCATCTAGGAATCTTTTCCATTTAATCAAAAAATTGGAGTGGCCCACAGAAGTCTACAATCTATTCTTGTGCACAACCTTCAACCACCTCAGATTATGTTGATGTCCTATCTTCAAATCAATCTTGGAGGACCTTGCAGTCCCAAACAACTCGTCCAACAGCTCGTCAATCACCGGGATAGAAAATTTGTCCAGATTATTTCTTAATTCACGGCTCGATAATCCATATAGAAACACCAATTCTCATTTGTCTACTTCACTAGCAAGATTAGGCTAAAGAACAAGGTAAAAAAAAACTGTATGATCACATCCTCCATCATTACTCCCAAATCTCCTTCAGCCCAAAAGGCTGATACCGCAAAAGGCACCAAAAGAGTTGGATGCAGCCCTCTGTCGAGATCGCACCCACCATGATTCGTTGTTCCATACCAAAATTCTTCGAAGTGATATTTTCCAGCTCCAAATTGCATCTCTTCTGTCGATCAATGCTCATTTCCAAACCTCCAGATGTCNTCTTCACTAGCAAGATTAGGCTAAAGAACAAGGTCAAAAAAAACTGTATGATCACATCCTCCATCATTACTCCCAAATCTCCTTCAACCCAAAAGGCTGATACCGCAAAGGGCACCAAAAGAGTTGGATGCAGCCCTCTGTCGAGATCCCACCCACCATGATTCGTTGTTCCATACCAAAATTCTTTGAAGTGATATTTTCCAGCTCCAAATTGCATCTCTTCTGTCGATCAATGCTCATTTCCAAACCTCCAGATGTCAAGCAATTCCATCTACATGCTGCTTCTTGAATCTACTTCTGATTCTTTCATTCAATATCTCCAACTTTAGTTCATCCTATATGTTTGGAGGTAACACGAGGCCTTCCAAGTGCTCCTCCCAACCCCTTGCATAACCCCTCATTCATGTTTAAGCCCAGCTCCCTCCTTCGGAAATCTCTAATCCACCCCCCGAGGTCCTAGGGGGAAGTTTTTGATGGTGGATATTTTACTCCTCGTGTTGATTTGGGAACGGAATCTCCTATCAACCATTGGTTAGGGAAATTGAGCCGCCAACAAGATTTTGGATTGCATCTCAATAAGCTTTCTCATCATCTCACCAAGCTCCCAAATCGGTTTTCCAAGGAAGAAAACCTATCATAAATGAGAGAAAATCTTCTTTTTATGGTGGAGAATCTTTCCTCTATCTCAGGTTTAAGTTGACTCATCTCTTCCTCAAATTTCTTCTCCAAATCGTCTACTTTTTTTGCTGCCATCTCTCCAAGTACAATTTTTTTTTTCATGAAGGCTGAACCTTATACACTGAAATCAAGTCGTCGCTTCTCGGCTAGCTGAAATCATAACTATTTTGCAAGACCTCGATCATGTCTTCCCAACTAGTCGAAATGAAGTCAAATCGTGACAATATTAGAATGTTCTCGTCATAGCATGCAGCGATCCCATACTTTGCATCCCAGGTAGAACAGGGTCGCGTGGTGATTAGAGAGATCAGCTGTATGACCAATTTAAAGATCATAAATAATGTATTTTTAAAGTATTTGAATATTATGCATGATTAAGACAAAATATTATTTATTCATAGATGTATTACCACTCTCTATTTGATAACGGGTCTTAAGCAAGAGCTTAGGGATGAATTAACCACAATACACCAAAAATGTATCAACAGCCTTTTTAAAGATCCTTGGAAATTGAGAAATCTTAAAATCGTTCGATTAGAACTAGTGCTAATATGATTAATACACTTAAGAAAAAAATCAAAATCATCTACTTCAAAGCCTACTATATACACACGAACATAAAAAATCATGTATGGCGTAATTTGTGCTTACAGCAGAAATTATCAACATTAATAGTCTTTTGAAAATGTCTTAAACGCATAAAATGACTTTTAGATATAATATGAATCCATAAATTATATTCTTAAGTCTATATTTAGGCCTACAATAGATCATGATCATAAACCTGAACCTGTACTTAAAGTAGAGTCTGAATTGGTTGAAAGCAAAATTGAATATGACATCATACCTGAACTTGAGTTTCGATTTAAAAAAAAAAAAAAAAACTGAGATTCTTCCTAAATGTAAAATCAAAACAATCATATTTTACTAAAGCTATGAACAAATTTAGCAATCTTATAATGAAACTCTTAACTAAATGTTAATGAAATATTGAGCGGTCAAAGTATTGTTGATTTCATTTTCAGTTCTCGATTTAGTGCCATACAAATTTACAAAGTGAAACTTATAAAAAGAGAGAGGGAAGGAGGGAGGGAGAGACAAGAGGGAGTTAAGTTGCATCAACACTTAATGGTGAATGCCAAACTATCATATGGTAAATTGTAAAGGGTCTAGAAACGTTATTACTTATAATTCAAGTATAAAATATTTGAATTATTCCTCTTTAAAGAGATTATTTGTCCATAAAGTCATCTCGTATATAGGTGATCTATCTTTCTTTTAATATTGTTTATATTATCATCTTTAAGAATTAGTTACATGTTTTTATTAGAATCTTATTGGAAAAATGTTGGTCTTTTAGCATTTTCATTAATTTTTTTTTTACTATATGGATCATTTGCTCGATTTGAAAGAAAACGACAACATAAGATATAAAACATTTAAACCGTATGATAAAAACCCTAAAGGTCACTTTTAGAAGCCTTTAAAAAAAATATGAGAAATACAATATCATTCACAATTACACAAGTAGTTGCAACTCGATCATACACTAGAAATTTTTAAAAATTACGGCTTTCATCTAATTTTAGGTTTGTTTTGTTTGAGGACGAAATACCGAGCATAATATTAAGTTCAATAAGTCTATAGACCGAGTTTAGCACTTTTAGAAATCAAACTGAAGGACGGACACAAATCCACTGGATTGCGGAGTTCTCAGGCACAAACCCACTGAGGGAGTCAACGTCATTTGGGAGGTTCTCAGGACATGAGCCAACGGGGGGAGCCCGCTTATATAAATCCTCAACTAAAAAAAAATTCACTTCATAGAGTTTTTTTAAATCAATTCTCTTGGTATTTAATCATATCTTATGAAGTAAAAAAATAAAAATCAAATTAGTTCCTCAATTTTGTTATGTTTTTTAAACTTGTGCTCCTTTAACCTCTATTTTGACTTGTTTAGATCTTGTATGACTATTTCATTGATAATTATTATAATCTTAAATGTCCCATTTGTTTCTAAACATTGACTGTCAAATAATTTACCTTTATCCAATCCTATTGAACATAGATGCTTTGGTGATGCCAAGACTTGAGTTGACATACCGTGTAATTGGAGAAGCGAGGACTCATGACAGCTTTCCATCCAGCGACAGGATTCGCATTAATCCTCTCTACAATTGAATCCTGCATGGATATCACAGCATAAAAGTTGATAAATTTTTAGTATCATAATGGATAAAAAATGATAGGGATACGCATTAAAGAATAGCAGGTAGAACTCAACTTAAGAATCTTAGCATCAGACAAGGCTTGAGGCATTGGCTTCATGGCAATGGCCTGCAGAAAAAAAATTGGAAGTGATAGAAAGATTTTGAAAGCGATAAATTGAGGATACAAAATTGCTCATCGTCAAAGTAAGATTCTTAATATTTTACAAGATAATAATGAATTACTTACCAAAAAAAAAAAAAAACTATTTCAATGATACGAAACAACAACATTCATTGTAAAACAAACAGCACTCCTAGCTACCACATTATGAGATTGCAATGAGCACGGGCTCCAAAATTTCATGAATCAGCCTCTCTTGACGAGAGATTATTTTTGTTGGGTTCCAAATAAAATTTTTTGAAGACGGATTACATTAAATATAAGATATTAACCATAGATTTCACACTCATTTTTGTATTGACTTAAAATCTTAGGTATGATACTTCGCACTCATTTTGTGATGCCTTAAGATCTAGTTAACTTCTCTTTCTTCAATCAAGACAAGTCATTACGCATTGAGTGTTCAAAATTATCATATAATAGCACAAGACTTATGTTTTAGATTATGAAATTTATTATCAAGAGCTTAGACCAAATAGTGGGAGAATGATGAAGAACTCAACCAAGATCTCATAATTTTGGCATCACGGCTTGTCATGGACACTAATCTACCTAGATAAAGAAGAATTCGACATAATTTTACTGAAAAATTTTTGTTAGTAGTCACGGGTTGTTTTGTAAAATCTTATAGAACTGGGTTGTGATTAATTAAGAGTATAAATCTAATTAATCTTAGCTAATAGAGAGATTTGTACTCTATCAAATATGTTTAATGGTTCGCAACTCAAATGACAAAAATCTACTAGAAACGTATTGGCTACAACTGCAACCATAATACAGTGGAGTCGCTGAGCTAAAACACCCAACAAAAAATATTTGGTTGTAAACACCATATTTGACGAGCCGCTAAGCCAATTCACGCATATAACAAAACCTGAGTCATGTCGTTACTGGCATAAACTATTTTCAATGTGAATATAATGATATATTTGATACAATACCCAATATTTATGAGCTTAAGTTATTTCTAAATTTATCACCCTTAACAAATGATTGTGGATAGTGGATAGAGTTTGTTCTTTGCTATTTAAATGATAAATTTCATTTGAATATCTTTAGATTTTTGCATTTTATTTAAAATTTTCCTATTCTATCTTAACCTGAGCTCAAAATAATTTATGCTAGAACTCGAGATATTCTAAAGTAAAAACCTCTGAGGTTGAAACTTTATATTTTATTTGGTATTTTAAATTTTACTTGTCATTTTGAATCTTATTAGTTCATACTTAAAAAGAGAGAACTAATGACAATCATTGGCTCAATTACACCTTAAGATTGGTTCAACATGAAAATAAAGAAATCAAATTTATCCACTAAATTCACCGAGGTTGAAATAACGAGCTTAATATTAAGTTCAATAAATCTATAGACCGAGTCTAGCATTTTTAGAAATCAATCCTAGGACACAAATCCACTGGAGGAGTCCAATCATACATATCTCAATTGAGGGGTTCTCAGGCACGAACCCACTGAAGGAGTCAACCTCAATTGGGAGGTTCTCAGGACATGAACCCACTATGAGAGCCTAGTTATATAAATTCTCAACTAAAGGGATTATCAAGACACGAGTCCACTGAAGGAGTACAACCATATTATTAAAACACATGCTTAAACAAAATTTTATCAGACTTAGTTTACTTTTGGTCCTAATTATAAGCTCAAATGCTTATAAAATGGGTCTAAATTTTCAATCTTCATCATTTCGTTTGGATTTTTGCTAAAAGTTGATCGACCATAGGCCACAACAATGTCCTCTACATCGTGGTTTGATTACTTTGAAGCATGAGTTGCCCTCTTATATCANAAGTCCACTGAAGGAGTACAACCATATTATTAAAACACATGCTTAAACAAAATTTTATCAGACTTAGTTTACTTTTGGTCCTAATTATAAGCTCAAATGCTTATAAAATGGGTCTAAATTTTCAATCTTCATCATTTCGTTCGGATTTTTGCTAAAAGTTGATCAACCATAGGCCACAACAATGTCCTCTACATCGTGGTTTGATTACTTTGAAGCATGAGTTGCCCTCTTATATCAATCTAGCTTTAGGATTTGATTTGGGTTGCCAAATCACAAAATTTGATTCTCCTATCAATGAAATTGATATCTTTGTGTGCTATTTGAATCTTCTTAAAGAATAAGTTAAGGCCCCGTTTGTGGCAGCTTATAACCGCGGGCAGCATGTCCAAAATGTCGTCGTTTTGTTTGACTTGTGTGTTAGGGTTGAGTTTTGGGAAACAGCGTATTTGATTTTTTAATAAACGTGGTCGGCGGCTCGCGTTCATTCGCGATTATTTTACCCTGCTGCCCTCAACCTCGTCACTCTCGTGTCACATCTTCCCTCGAACTTGCCCTATCATCGATCGCTCTCGCTCTCGCCTGTCTCATGGCAATAGCATCGATCGCTCTCGGTACTCTCTCGCGCTCTATCCCTCTCACACGTACAGTTCCCTTTCTCCTCGTCCCCTCTACGATCTTTGGCAACTGTAGTTATTCCTGTGGTAATTTTTTATGAAATGGCTTTCTTCCTACGATTTTTGTGNAATTATTTTACCCTGCTGCCCTCAACCTCGTCACTCTTGTGTCACATCTTCCCTCGAACTTGCCCTATCATCGGTCGCTCTCGCTCTCGCCTATCTCATGGCAATAGCATCGATCGCTCCCGGTACTCTCTCGCGCTCTATCCCTCTCACACGTACAGTTCCCTTTCTCCTCCTCCCCTCTACGATCTTTGGCAACTATAGTTATTCCTATGGTAATTTTTTATGAAATGGCTTTCTTCCTACGATTTTTGTGGTTGGTTGTTTTACTGAAAATTTGATGAATGCATGAAATTGGGTTATTGATTTGTTCTGTAGCATTGTTACGAGGTTCTTAGTTGTAATTGCCTAAAATCTACATTCCCTTTTTTTTTTTCTTTGTTTGATCTTCAAACGTGCTTCATTTGTAAATATATATGTAGTTAATCCTGTGGTAATTTTTTATGGAATGGTTGGTACATACAACTAATCTACAACTATTATATAGTTCACTTGAATTGTTTCAGGTACCTTGGTGTGCTTGGCACATTCGTTGCTCATGCATGTTTGGTGAATTGATCTTTCATTTTGTGTGTTTGAATGAGCCTTTAAGCAACATCAGGGCATTCACTGTCTGCTATAGAGATGATTTTTTGTTCAATTTGATGGGAGAAGTGTGTTGAGTATGATGGTATTGATGATGATTTTTATGTTGCCTCGTGGTGGAGGTAGCGGCTTGGTGGTTGTGGGTGTTGTGCTTGTTAGTGTCAAGTGGAGTCTGTGTTGGTGGCTATGGGTGATGTGCGTGTTGGTGTCAAGAGAAAGCTTTGTTGGTGGCTTTGGGTGTATGTTGTGCTGAGCTTGGGTCTGTGGGTTGGTGGTGAATGTGATTGTGTGTGTTGATGGCTCTGGAGGTTGTGTTGGTGGTTGTGGGTGTTGTCGTTGTTGGTGGCATGTGGAGTTTGTGGGTGTTGTTGTTGTTGGTGGCAATGTGCTTTTTGATGGCTTTGGGTGTGTGCATAGGTCTGTGGGTTGGTGGTGGATGTGAGTGTGTATGTTGGTGGCTTTGTAGGTTGTGTTGGTAGTTGTGGGTGATGTCCTTGTTGGTGGTCGTGGAGGTTGTGTTCGTGGTTGTGGGTGATGTGCTTGTTAGTGGCTTTGGGTGTGTTGTGTTGGGCTTGGGTCTGTGGGTTGGTGGTGGATGTGAGTGTGTGTGTGTTGGTGGCTCTAGGTGATGTACTTGTTGGTGGATTTAGGAGTGAGTTGTGTTGTGCTTGGGTCTGTGGGTTGGTGGTGGATGTTAGTGTGTGTGTTTGTGGCTCTAGAGGATGTGTTGGTAGTTATGGTTGATGTGTATGTTGGTGGTTGTGGAGGTTGTGTTGGAAGCTATGGCCGATGTGCTTGTTGGTCGCCATAGAGGTTGTGTCGTGTTGGGCTTGGGTTTGTGGGTTGGTGGTGGATGTGAGTGTGCGTATGTTGGTGGTTCTGGAGGTTGTGTTGGTGGCTCTGGAGGCTGCCTTGGTGGCTGTGGGTGTGGTGTTTGTCAGTCGCATTTGGAGGCTGTGTTGGTGGCTTTGGGTGTGTTGTGTTTGGCTTTGGTCTGTGGGTTGGTGGTGAATGGTGGATGGTGTGTGTGGAGTTTGTGATGAAGCTGTGATGGGGGGTGGGTTGTGGCTATGATGGGGGATGGTTTTGGCTTGGTTGGTGGCTGTCTTAGGACTGGGTTGTGGCTAAAATCAAGTATGTATGTTGGAAAAAATCATGAAGGTGTTCTTTTCGTTCTTTCTATATCAACATCATCATCAGCATCACATTTTGGATTGAATTTTTTAACAGATTTTCGTTCTTGTGTTTTCTTGTTTTGGTTTTAAGGGTTTTTTGAGTTTATGGGTTTGTTTTTATTAGAGCATTCTTTTTTATCATGTTTTTTTTTGTTTTACTGGTTATATCATTTTTTTATACATTTCTTTTATTAGTAACGTAATGGTTAAGTCCANTTTTTGTTTTACTGGTTATATCATTTTTTTATACATTTCTTTTATTAGTAACGTAATGGTTAAGTCCAAAGAAGTGACTTCATCAGCAATGTGGGATAGGGAAGTCAATCATACTTTGCAACCTCTGTATAAATGAGATCGAGCTTGAAATAGACCCGCCACCTACTTTAACAAAGAAGAGTGGCAGAATATTACAAGAAGTTTCAAGAAATGATAGGAAGGGACTGTGATAGGTTAAAATTTAAGAACAAGTCGGACCAGTTGAAGAATGATTGAAAGTTATAGAAGGAACTGAAAAGAGTATCCACGGGCTTGGGTTGGGATCATATCAAGTGAATCTTTGATGCTTCAGAGGATTGATGGACTGAGAAGTTGGATGTAATAAATAAATCCCTAAATACTTGTTCTTCCATTCATCTTTTTTAACTAATATACTTTCCCGTACGTTGTAGACAGTGCTAACTGCCAAAAAATTTAAGGTAAGTGGCATTGACCTGGACCTGGAGGAAAACTTGGACCTCATGTTTAGTGGAGTTGTTGCGACGGGCATGCATGTGTTCACCCCAAGTAAGCATGGGTTTGCAATCATACCAGATGACTTGGAGATCGACCAGATAGATTGTTTAGGTGAAGGCCCCAGCCCAAACTTCATTCTTGACATCGACCTTCATTCATTCCTGTACGAATACTACAACTCCTTTGTCGATCGAACTTCATTCTTGACATCGACCTATATTGGTGATAAATGGGTCAATGAGCTACTACAAGGACACCCCACATAGTTCAATAACATGTTTCATATGACAAATCATATTTTTAGATCTGTTCGATGAACAACATAGTCATCATCGACTCCACAACTCCCCAAAAATAACAACAAGATATGTGTTAGGAATAACCCTCTATATTTTATCACAGAATGAATCAATGAGAAGAGCGATGGAGCAATTTCAGCATTCATTAGAGACAATAAGCAAGTATTTCTCAATGGGTTTGAAAGCACTTGTCAGTTAGTTGGCCAAAAATAATTAAGCCAAAGGATCCAACATTCGAGACGACTCAAATAAAAATTGTAAATGACTTCCGCTATATGTCATTCTTTAAAGTAATTATTTTTACCAATTATATTCAGAAGTCAAAATCAGTTACGTGGCAATCACAGCTTTAACAGATCTGACAGGACTGCATTAGAGTGATGGATAGAATCCACGTGGATGCGTGTGTATCTAACACTGAAAAGGTCGCATACATTAAACGATGTGGATCACCCACACAAAATGTGATGGTCGTATGTGACTTTAACATGTGTTTTACCTTTGTGATAACTGATTGGTAAGGCAGTGCGCATGATAGTTGTATTTTTGCTTATGCGACAAGAAACCGAAGACACTATTTCCCTCACCCACCTCCAGGTTCGTTAAGTTATATATCACATTCATTTTTATTCAATAATTTATTACTAATTATGGTTTTTGGGCCAGTAAATATTACTTGGTCGGTATTGATATCCCTTACAAATGGGGAATCTAAAGCTGTCTTCAGATACGAAATATCACATTCCAGATTTTGAGAGAATCTGTGGCAAACCTCGTGGCAAGAAGGAAATTTTTAACAAAAGACACTTCTTACACTACGTAATTGAAATAACGTTTGGGGTGTGGAAGAAGAAATGAGTCATATTTCGTGATATGTCAACTTACTCATTTCTAAAGCAAATGCAGATTATAATTGCCACAATGGCGCTCCACAACTATATTCGAGGGCATCATTCTAGATCGAATGCAGACTTCACATGCAGGTCTCGCCAGAAGCATTTGAATTGCATGTAGGACAATATATCCATATTTAGAAGTCGAATCACAGGAATCTTAAACCCATGATGACAAAAGGGGAGTTGAAATAGCTTAGTTGAGAGAGCGGATAACGAACACCATTCTTCAAAGTTGATTGGACGTCTCTTGTCTATTTTATTTACTCTATGTTTATTTTATATCGCTTGTATAATGAATATTTTTAGTTTTGCAATTTTCACGTGTTTGACATTTTTCTATTCCATTTGAGTTTTTTTTTTTTTTTTTGGGGGTTTTGAGGTCTATGGAGACTTTTGACCTTATGGATTCTTCTGGATTGTTTGTTGATCGTTGTTGGTCAATGTTACATGTGAAATCCTAATGAAGAGAATCAAGTTTCTCTTTTCTTTTTGGTGCATAGGTTTATGAGGTTCTTTAGAATGTTATTTTTTTGTGATATGCACATATGAGACACAAGAGGTTAGTTTTATGTTGGTTAAAGGCAACCAATAACTCATTTTTTTTACAAAGTTTCATGTATTTTTGTAATGACAGATTCATTGATTGATATGTTGAGTTTTTTGAGACCTCACGCATGCAAAAAACAGTAATTATTTATTTATTTTGGCAATTTCAACTTCTGTTATGACTAATAGATTGTCTTATTAGTCATTCAGGAAAGATGAGCTCCAGAATTTTAGGGACCTCCCGACGAGTGCTCTACCACTGCGGACTATAGCCTTACCTACTAATGTCACAACGGGCACATAATTACGAAAAAAAGTTCTACATGTGCTCGCGGTGTGCAGACGGTCCAGTGAAGTATGACTTTTTCTGATGGTCAGACAGTCCGGTAGATTCCACTGTCGATAGTAGCAGAGGTTGGATGACATCCCTAGAGGACGGCGTAGCTCGGGACATGTGTCGTTTGGATTTCAAAATTAATATTATCATTTTTTAAAATGTAATTTTAATATTTTTTTAGTACACCTGATAATCATTGTTATGTGATGTGTATATATTATTTTTTCTATTGTTCTGAAATAGTTTTTTGTTTCTAAAGTATCAAATATATTGTTATAACAATTATGTTGCAAACAACATTACTGCACAGGGGTAGAATGATCATTTACCCACAATCAAGCGCAAAACAGCTACTTCCCAATATCATTTTAAAATGTAATTTTAATGTTTTTTTAGTACATTTGATAATCATTGTTATGTGAAATGTGTATCTTATTTTTTCTACTGTTCTGAAGTAGTTTTTTGTTTCTAAAGTATCAAATATATTGTTATAACAGTTATGTTGCAAACAACATTATTGTACAGGGATAGAATGATCATTTATCCATAACCAAGTGCAAAATAGTTGTTTTCCAATAGCATAAACCAAAAAACCAACCAACTTATCCGGATCAGCTGCTGATCAACAATTTATCTGAATCAACTACTTATCAGTAGATTGTCAATAAACTGCAGCTGCCCCAAACATACCCAAGTCTGCTTTATAAAATCTAAATCATGTATGTACTCAAAGCTCGACACTTTTACTCCTAATTGAGCTCCTAAAAAAAGTATAAATACAAAAATTTGAGAAGAAATAATTTCATGATGCGATTAAACCCTTCTTGATCATGATGTTTGATCTTCTCTAACAAAAATAAATTAATTGTAAAAATGAAAAATGAAGGTGAAACTTCATGATATGTTTCATATGCATGTAATTTGATTTTTTCTTAAAGAAAAATAAAAAAGAAGCTTAATATGTGACATCAAAATCACGAGCTGCTGATCTCTTTCCACAAGAAATCAATTTCAGATCCTTCTCAATTTTGATGAGCCTTATTTATGAGCATCTGAGGCTAATTCATATAGATAATCCTTGATGCCATATTACTAATGTCAAAAGGCCTAACCTACTAAACCTATAAACTTCAAATAAATCAAATCTCCAAATTAGGTTCTTAGCCATTAGATCCATTTCATAGTCTTGGTTTGTGATTATTTCAACCAGAGTCCCTGGGTCTAACTCGTCTTATTTTTATAAGTAACTACCTACTTCAAAATTAAAATAAAAAAAATCTGAACATTTAGACACTTAAGGCTATCAGTTGCTCCTCTGTGTCATTTAACACATACTTTATTCCATCCTTTCCGTCATGGGAGAGTTAATTGATGAGCTACATGCATGACCTTCATTCTTTATGTCTCTATTTTCATAAGAACATCATGATTTTTTACTAATTTATTAGTGTCTCTTCATCATTTACAATATGTGGCGTATTTTTTGGCATTACACAACTCATATTGAGAGTTCTTTGTCAACACTACTTCCGGGGTATCTTTTATGGAAATTTATGATGCGTTTGAGACGGCGATGCGGCGACGTAATGCCACACCGCAGTTTTTTATATTTTTTAATTTTTTTTTTTTTGTATTCTTAAAAAACTGCAGCTAAAAGTTGTGTTTTCCCACCATACCTGGCTACCTGCTAGAAAACTGCAGTCTCACTTTTTCAAAATAAAATTATAAAAATCACTGTAGTTTTTTGAAGCAGCATCTTCTTCAACAGCTTCACAGCTGCTTCTTCAAAGAGCTACAGCTGCCCCAAACAGACCCTTAGACACCCTATGTCAATCCACTTGAACCTTAGTCAAACATAGGTTTAAATAACCAAATTAGGTTAAGTCTAGGTCGATGGGCTAAATCTTATACCCAAACCCAATNGGTCTCACTTTTTCAAAATAAAATTATAAAAATCACTGTAGCTTTTTGAAGCAGCATCTTCTTCAACAGCTTCACAGCTGCTTCTTCAAAAAGCTACAGCTGCCCCAAACAGACCCTTAGACACCCTATGTCAATCCACTTGAACCTTAGCCAAACATAGGTTTAAATAACCAAATTAGGTTAAGTCTAGGTCGATGGGCTAAATCTTATACCCAAACCCAATTAGTTTGACCAAATCAAGTTTATTTAAACCTTATAGAGCCAACCCCATTCTATTGCTGGCGCGGGAGCTGAAATTGTTAAAGTTTTAGTAGAGTGTCCTGCTCGCAATTAAGTTTTTTTTCTTAGTTTTCTGTTTTTGATGAGGGCTTACATATGTAAGGTCGTCATGTATGTTAGAACGGGAGAGAGAGTTTTTAATTGGTTGCAATAATCTTTCTCGTATCTTGTCGAGTTAAGAAGTATATTAAGTATCCTAGAGTAGTGCTCAAGTGGTGATCGGTCATCTTTCTTTTTAGTTAATACATTATTTCTCTTTTTTGGGATTTTCGGCCCAGCTTTCCTCTTTTTTTCTGGAAGTTATAAAACTGTAAATTTCAATTTTGACTTGTTACAATATCATCTTGGTATTAGAACGCGGTTTTTTATTGCGCATTTTTCTCTTCCTTCTCCGAGTTCTTATGCTTTTCATCATTTTTCATTCCATTTAATTCCATTTTTCCTTCTTATGAATTTTGTCAAGATTTCTAATTTTATGGTTTTCAGAGGAAACAGATTTTTTTGCAAACTGTTTGTTTTCTTGCGGCTTNTTTTTCTTCTTATGAATTTTGTCCAGATTTCTAATTTTATGGTTTTCAGAGGAAACAGATTTTTTTGCAAACTGTTTGTTTTCTTGCGGCTTCAATGTGAAGATTTCCGATTGACATTCTTGTAGGTTATATGATCAGGAATCCCCGGATCCAAGGCTTATGGTTTCGGCCGTCAATGTTTTCCTTCCTCCAACTCTAATTGTTATTTTTCTCTTTTTTGGCGTCTAAACGCAATTGAAGATGCCACCAAGGAGGAACGATGTCTGTCTAGGCAGAGATTTGGTTGTGGAATAATTGCAACAAGAAATTTGTCGAGTACAAGATTGATGCTTCTTGAACAATGAGACCCAGAAGAATTTCAAAATGAATTCCAAAATGATGTAATTGGTGAAGAAGAAAATCTATGTCATTAACAGACATCTANATCTAGGCAGAGATTTGGTTGTGGAATAATTGCAACAAGAAATTTGTCGAGTACAAGATTGGTGCTTCTTGAACAATGAGACCCAAAAGAATTTCAAAATGAATTCCAAAATGATGTAATTGGTGAAGAAGAAAATCTATGTCATTAACAGACATCTAGTGGTGATGAACAACTTCTACGTATGTTGCGTGAAAATCAACAAAAATCATCAAATTTTGGAATCAAAATCGACCTTTCTAATTTTGATGGAAGATTAGATCCTGATGAATTTTTCACATGGCTACATACAGTTAAACGAGTCTTAAAATTCAAGAAAGTGTCACAAAAACATATCCTCAAACTAGTGGCGATCGATTGAAAAAAAATTGTCACATTGTAGTGAGAAAACTTGAAGAGAATTCGGCAAAGAGAGGAATATCCAAGATCACGTCTTAAACAAAAATGAAGATAGAAAAGCAATGGAAATTCTTACCCGAGCATTACCGACAAGAAGTCTTTATCTAACTTCATAACCTTTATCAACAAGAATTATCTGTGGAGAAACATAGCTCTAAATTAGAACATTTGGGGCTAAAATGTAATCTTTTCGAACCTGAAGAGCACATTATTGCACATTTTTTTTGGTGGACTACGACCAAATATCGCTAATATGGTACACCTGCAGCTGTTCTAGATATTACAAAACATGATTAACTTGGTAGTCAAGTTCGAAAAAACAGCGGAATATTGGGTAGGAACACCACAATATGCATTCCTACCAATGATTTAGGCGGTTTCAACAAATCAGTCCAATTTTGGGCACAAACCAATTGTCAACAAGTTGAAAATAGCAGCAAAACTATTTTCCAACCGAGACGGACTGCTACCACAGTGAGGGAAGGAACTGCATCCTATATATGACGCTTGAAATGCCATGGGTTCAGCCACATAACCTCGAATTGTCCTAACCGGTGCATTATTTCATTGGTGGAGGAGACTGATCCAGAGAAAAATAATGTGGTAGAAGAAAAAGACATTAATCCAACAAGGGACCAAATGATACTTGCGAATGAAGGGAAATTACTCATGATAATATGTTTCCTAAAGTGTCGAACAATCTTCCATATAAAGATTGTTTACAACATAACATCTTTAAAACTCGGTGCATAATTTGGGACAATATTTGTAATCTTATCATCGACAGTGGATGTTTTGAGAGTGTTGTTGCAATAACCATGCCGGAGAAGCTTGGGCTAACTACTCAACCTCACTCCTATTCGTACCAACTCATGTTGCTCAAAAAGAGGGCTGAAATTAAAGTCACCCGACAATACATGGTGTCATATTCAATCAGTAGGAAACTTCAAGAGCAGGTTTTATGTGATGTAATTCCTATGGGCGCATGTCACATATTGCTTGGTTGGCCTTGGCAATATGACCGTCGTACAATTCATGATGGATATGCTAATACTTATTCCTCTATCAAAGGAGGAATTCAAAACACTTTGGTGTCTATGAAGGAGGAGATTCAAGTGAGGGTTGAAATCAATATTTCTTACTCCTTCGTTGTTCTTGAAAGAACTTAAGGAGAAAGATATGGGGGTACCTCTTGATCAAAATTGAGAGTTTCGGACATCTACCAACAAGAACTTAAGGAGAAAAATATGGGGTACCTCTTGATCAAAATTGAGAGTTCCGGACATCTACCAACAAGTCCTTCCAAAGCATAGGGATTGATACAGCAATTTGAATATATATTTCTAGTAAAGAATCCTGTAAGATTGCCTCCTATGAGAGAGGTACAGCATGTCATTGACATTGTGCTTGGTTTAGTCATCCCAAACAATCTTGCATTTAGAATGTCTCCAAAGGAGCACGAGGATCTTCAATGTCAAGTGGATGAGTTGATCCACAAAGGCTTAGTGTGACGTAGTGCTATCCCGAATGCGGTTCCAAAGAAAAATGGGACATGACTCATGTGCATTGATAATCATATTGTAAATAAAATCACTATCATATATAGGTTTCTCATTCCTTGATTGGATGATCTTTTTGATCAACTAAAAGGGGTGATATATTTCTTCAAAATAGATCTTCGAAGTGGGTGTCACCAAATACATATGTGACATAAGGATGAGTGCAGAACAGTGTTCAAGACAAGGTATGGGCTCTACGAGTGGACGTTGATGCCATTCAAGATTTTAAACGCTTCGAGCACCTTTATGTGCCTCATAAATCAAGTTTTCCAACCATTTACGGGAAGATATGTGGTGATTTACTTTGGCGATATTTTAATTTATAATTCTAATAAATTTGAATGTTTACAACATTTACAAAGTGTTTTTGAGGTCCCGTGATCACAACAGCTTTTTGCCAATAAGAAAAAAGTGTAAATTCCTAGTTGGCCGCATCAATATTTCGGGACTTCTGATCTCGACGGTAGGAATGGAGGTTGATTCTAACAAATTACCAACTGTAAGAGATTGACCAAACCCTAGCTCCTTCATGGAAGTTCAACAATTCCACAGGTTGGCCTCTTTCTATTGCCAGTTCGTCAAAAACATGAGTACCATCGTTGTCTCACTAACGAAATTTCTCAAATCAGTCCATTTATGTTGGACCGAGCAAGCACAACTCAGTTCGAATTGCTTGAAACAGACCCCATGTACTGCTCCTGATTTTGATCTTTTGTTCGAAGTGGAATGTGATGCATGTGGCACTGGTATTGGAGTCGATCTTAGTTAACAAGGACATCCCATAGCAAGTTTTAGCAAAAAGCTCAACAACCCCAAAAGGACATAATCAACATATGATAAAGAATTATATTCAATCGTAAGGGCCCTATAACATTGGAGTAATTATATTTTAGCTAACAAATTTGTCCTTTTTATTGATCGTGAAACCCTTAAATATCTTCAAAATCAAACTAAATTGAAAGGAAGACATGCCACATTGAGTGAATATATTCCAGCCTTTCAGTATACTCTCAAGCACAAATCGGGACTCTATAATCAAGTAGTCGATGCTCTAAACTGCCGAAAAGCTATTCGATAAATTTTGTAAGCTAGAGTTGTGGGTTTTGAACTAATATGGGGAATGTATGTCGAGGATTCTCGAGTGGCATGGCAGTAATGTCTCATTGGAACTTATAACACCTTCCCCGTCAAAGATGATTTCCTACAAATCGGGACTCTATAATCAAGTAGTCGATGCTCTAAACTGCCGAAAAGCTATTCGATAAATTTTGTAAGCTAGAGTTGTGGGTTTTGAACTAATATGGGGAATGTATGTCGAGGATTCTCGAGTGGCATGGCAGTAATGTCTCATTGGAACTTATAACACCTTCCCCGTCAAAGATGATTTCCTCTACAAAGGAAATTATTTATGCATTCCAAAGTATTCCATTCGAGAAATCATAGTGGTGAAAGGCCATGGTGGGGGACCTTGGTTGATCATTTTGGAAGATACAAGACTATAGCTCTTCTTCAAAACAAACTTTATTGGCCCTCTATGCATAAAGATGTCAGCGGAAAAGATATTGTATTTTCCATTTAGAGGTCCCAAAATTTAGGACTATACTTTCCTTTGTTCGTTCCTGTATTTCTTTGGACAGATTTTAATTTGAATTTTGTAGTTAGTCTACCATTGCACTCGACAACAAAAGGATTCTATAATGGTGGTGGTGGATAGACTCTGACAGCGACTTTATATATGCTTAAATTTATGAACTTAGATTTATATATTTATAATGATTTTGTAAAGTCACAATTTCAAACGCAAGTATATGTATCGCTCAAGTAATACAAGGCTCTAGTGGAGTCACGTTTATCGATCCCACAAGGAAGAGAGATAAGAGGTCCTTAGTCAAATTCTAATCTACTACAATTAGTTTTTAGTTTGGAATGTCGATTAAAATGATGTTTTATCTAGCAACTACTCATAAATGCAAGTGTTAAATGTAAAGATAGTGACTATAACTAAATGCAAATATTAATTATAAAGATAACCCTTTTTGGATGAATTGGTTTGGAGAATTTTGAGATATTAAAAATTACTATTCTTATGTAATGAATTGGATAATGTAAAGGAATGAGATGCATTAAATATTGTATGTGCCAAATAGGAGCAATCCTATTCTTTACCCTTTGGTCCAGGCATAAAGAACATTGACTAATCTTATGTTTGCTTACTGAATCCGTGGCTAGGCCGGGAGGATACCGGCTCTCACTTCGGAGCTCCCACGTTCCCCTAGCCTGAGGGCTAACATCTCCGCTTCAGTACTCAAACACCGAATTGGGGATTTTAGTCTGTCACTCTAAAATCTCCAATTTTGCGCTCATCAAAGTATATTTTCCTATTTATTTGCATTCAACTCCCATGAACTTAACCATCCATAGAATCTGAATGTGGTTCTAATTGTTAAGAATTACACAGCTCTCTCGGGTTTTAATGCAATTACAACTAATTTTAACACTAAAACAGGCCTTTATTGTAATGTAAATAAAGTACAAGTAAAATTCATCACATTTATAATTAAATCTGCTTCTAACATGCATCACAAAATCCTAAACATGAATTCCACTCATTACAAAAGAAAAGTAAAATGAAAACAATGGCATAATCTTCTCATGTCATTATTTCCAAAGAAGAAGAAAGAGTAAGAGAAGCTCATCACAAAGCACGAAAAAAACACAACAAAAACTTCATTTAACCAAAGCAAATTCACTAGATAAGTGTTTGCAAAACCATAGGATAATGAAGAACACAATAATTAGCTTTTTCCCTTTGAAAGAAAGAAGAAAATCTCTCTCACAAAGTCTCCCACCGATCAATACAATGCTAGAACATCTCCTTATAAATTCTCTCAAAATCTCCTCTCCAATCTCTCCAAAAGGGTACAAAAATACATTTCTACTCCTATTCTAAAAATCCTAAATTTTCTCCACACTTTTCTTAACATTCCTCTCACACATAACCCCTTTTTCTAACCTAAATTTGTTCTTTTAAAGTGTAGAGATGAAGTTTGAAGAGTTGCCACAAGGACCCTTTTAAAAAGCGTCCAAATACGTTGAATTTTGGCCCATAACCGCCAAAAGTCGGTCCATAGTCGTCCCGGGCGCCGTCGGTGGGCTCGAGGGCGTCGTCGGCGAGCTTTTCTATCTTTTTTTTGTCTTCTTGGGTAAACCTCGCCGTCGGCGCCGTTTTGGCGCCGTCAGCGAGCAGGCTGCGCAGCTCCACCGTTTCGCTCTGTTTGGCTCCGTTTCGCCCTATTTCAGTTGTATTGTGTTCCTAACAGATAGCCTTACAAAATAAACATGAAAATAACATTCTTTTAAAGTGTAATCTCATTCAAAAATATGCAAAAAGTGTAAAAAAGATTAAACATCGAAAGACTTATCAAAAGATGACTGGGCAAAATTTCATTTATCGCTCGTTTTTTCTCCAAATTGCACCGTTTTTGCATTTTTTGCTCCAATGACCATAATTAATCATACCTGCAACAAAACATCAAAAATACCCTTCTTTTAAAGTGCAATATCATCAAAACAGTGTAAAATAGGTATGAAAATCTCAACATATTTTTTTTGGTCAAACCTAAAATAATTTTCTTAAGGACATAAGTTTTATTTTGATTGAGTTATTAATTTTGGTTAGATTCTCCAATATAGCTCACTTTGTACCATGCAAAACCTCTTTAGATGCCTCTCACATCGCCCATTTGTGCTTCAAAGAGGTGGTCCGATTACATGGCATTCCATGTACCATCACATCAAATCGAGCTATTAAGTTTTTAAACCACATTTGAAAGACATTATGGGGCAGAATGGGAACCAAACTTAAATATAGTCCCTCTTCGCACCCATAAACCGATGGTCAAATGGAAGTTGTTAATAGAGGTCTTGGAAACCTATTTCGTCGCTATGTTGGGAAGAATCCTGCACAATGGGATATTCTTCTATCACAAGTGGAGTTTGCCTATAATCAATCCCACAGTTAAACTTCCAAATATAGCTTTTTTTAGGCGATTTATGAGAAAAAATTTTTAATATCCACTTGATGCTACATTAGATTTTCCCATCAAAGGCGATGATTCTGGATATTGAGGTTCAACAACAACAACAAAGCCTTAATCCCACTACGTGGGGTTTAGGGTTACGTGGATAGGCTACATGAATCCTTTTTGTCCATTGTGTCCTTCTTAGTTTCATATTTTCATTTAGTTCTAATAAATTAAGATCATTTATTATATTGAGGTTCTACTACAAGAAATTCAAAAATAGCATAAATTAGTTCATGAGAATACTATTAGAAAAATTAAATAAATCAACGACAAGCAAACAAGAGTATAAGGGTGATCATTTCAAAGAAGGAGACAGTATGGATTCGACTAAAGAAAGGGTGTTTCCTCCGGTAAGACATGGGAAGCTCAAGGCCATAACAAATGGGCCTTTTTCGAATTATGAAACGTATTAATGACAACGCTTATCAAATTGATATCCCCAGAGACTGCAATATTTCTACTGCATTCAACATCGCTGACTTGACTCTGCATTATGAAACCGATTCTGAAACTTCTTTTCATGAAAAACCCCTGTCGACTCCAGTAGAATGACGCGGGAATTGAAATTATGTTTTCAGTAGGGTGTCATACTTGTAATTAAGTCTTTATTTTTAAATTTTTTGTTTTTGTTTAGAGCTTGTTTATATAAGACTGAGAGTTTTTGATTGGTTGTAATAACATTTTATGTATCCTTCTAAGTTAAGAAGTGTATTCAACACCCTAAAGTGATGCGGACCCAAGTGGCAATCATGTTTCTTTTCAGCTAATGCATCATTTCTCTTGGGATTTTTGGCCCGGCTCTCCTCATTTCTTTTGGAATTTTCAAAACTGCAAATTTCAATTTTGTCTTATTACGATATCAGAAGCCCACCATAATCAACCAAAATAAATTTCTCAAATATAGATCTTGGTCAAATTCAACATATTTGGTTTTAAATTAAGCCAAAAGCTTAATTTAAATGAATTAAATCCCATGGTTGGGTACAAGAAACTTGTCATTCGCCTCAAAATTGCCACCAAAGCTTATGTACCCACCTAATCAATTACTGGAAATCTTAATCAAACCCTGAATCCAAAATTGTCAAATCTTGGCTAAACTCCCTCATATACTAAAATTAGCTTAATCTAACTATAGGTATAGCTAAGAACAATTTGTCTTATCTTCCCAATAGCCATCTCAGCCATTGATACACATTGCAAGACATGTCATCACTTCCTCGAATTAAAAAAAATGAGAGAAATAAGTGGAAACTAAAAGGGATTTTCGAAGGGGCACTCATTCCCTTCTCTTGACTCTTTAGCAGCACCCTAATGTTGTTCAAGAGAGGAGAAATGAATAGCAATCAATTTTGATGGAGGCCTTTACTTCTCCAATCATCCTTAGGTAAACATCTCGCCTCCCACTGAATCACCTTAGAAATCTTAAGAATTACTATAGAAAGCTTAAGGTAGCTTATTTTGATCTCAATGAATCATCCAAGCTTGATTTTATTGATTTTCATCATCTAAATTAAAAGCTTTAAGCTCTATATATAAAAAGAGAGAGAAAAGCACCTCTCAACTGTTGTCTACGATGAAGTGGTCCAGATTCCTGCATTATTTATAGGGGATGTCAATCCCAGAATCTATAAATAAAGCCCCACTCCCTTCATTGAGGGGGGAAGAGGGCGACCTAGAGTTGGATCAGAAAGAGGATAAGAATCTGAAAGTAGTTCACGATTCGGAGGCCATGTGAACACTTCCTGCTCCTGCAGCCACTAACCACAATCGACCATCACTCGTCGATCATCTTCGACCACCGTCAACCATCTTCGACCATCGTCGACCGCCCAATACTCATCACTATCTGTAGACCTTGCATGGTAATGGCACGTGTTACAATAAAGCACCTTGCAAAGTCACGATATACGTTGTGGTATAACGACTCATCCCGAAAATGGTGTAACACACCATGAATATAGTGTAACGAGGCATCTTGAATNGCTATCTGTAGACCTTGCATGGTAATGGCACGTGTTACAATAAAGCACCTTGCAAAGTCACGACATACGTTGTGGTATAACGACTCATCCCGAAAATGGTGTAACACACCATGAATGTAGTGTAACGAGGCATCTTGAATCTAGTGTAACAACAAACCCCCAATACGGGACAATGAATAATGTAGCACTGAAATTCGGCAATAACTCTCGACAACATCTTATGACCGATGTAATCATATGCAATCAATTTCTCTGGACNGAATCTAGTGTAACAACAAACCCCCAGTACGGGACAATGAATAATGTAGTACTGAAATTCGGCAATAACTCTCGACAACATCTTATGACCGATGTAATCATATGCAATCAATTTCTCTGGACTTTTGAAGTTCACTCATAATTTCCCCCTACTACAACCTATGTGGTCGACTGCTATAATTATAGCCCCCAACTCTGACCTCTATAGCCTACAGACGTTATTGAAGCTTACCAAAACGACCTATGTGACCAACTACGGCCTACATGGCTCACAACACATGCAACTCTCAACTCCCACCTCTGTGACCTACAAATATTATTACAGCTTTCAACACCGACCTCTGTGTCAGCACGTAACAAAATGTTAGAACAATATTCTTGTTAGAAATTTTGATCTCATAATCTCTAAACTTAAAATAATCGAAAGAGGTATGAGAATTCAAACTATTAGCTTGCATATCATTAAAGTTATGAGTTCATAGAGTAGATTGATCCCAAGTCAATTCTCTGTTGTGATTCATTGATATTATCTCAAGCCAATATCCCTCAATTTCAAATCCCATTTCTCCCATACAACAACAACAACAACAAAGCCTTAATCCCACTACGTGGGGTCGGCTATATGAATCCTTTTTCTCCATNGACCTCTGTGACCTACAAATATTATTACAGCTTTCAACTCCGACCTCTGTGTCAGCACGTAACAAAATGTTAGAACAATATTCTTGTTAGAAATTTTGATCTCATAATCTCTAAACTTAAAATAATCGAAAGAGGTATGAGAATTCAAACTATTAGCTTGCATATCATTAAAGTTATGAGTTCATAGAGTAGATTGATCCCAAGTCAATTCTCTGTTGTGATTCATTGATATTATCTCAAGCCAATATCCCTCAAATTCAAATCCCATTTCTCCCATATTATATATTTTTCAAAACACATATATTTCATCAGCTCACCCTGTGAAGGAGGCTCTACTAAGTTACTTTTAGTATTATCATTTGTTTTAAAGTTCAATCAATAACTTGGACAACAAATCATATTCCTAAAAATTATTCCTTCTACAAGATCTTATTTATTCATTAAATGTGTGCAGTAAACAAATTTGTGCTTAAGATGGTGTCCCTTAAGAATCATTAGACTCAAAGTTATTTCTGGTATGCAACAAGAAAGAACTTAAGAAGTATTAAAAATGCATTGCATTTGTTAAGATACATTAAAGTTTTTTATTAATCCAACAATGGACAGAAGAATAGCAAATTGATTTAAAATATAAAGTGGTTGTCTCTCAGCAGTAAACTTGTTAAACTTTTGATTTAAAAATGGATTTGAACATAGATATAACAGGGCCATTGTACTCCCCTCAACTTTTACACCCAAAGAAATGATATTTGAGCCATGTATCTGAGAAAAAGTGATTTATATGACTTGTGAGTCTCGTGAGTCTTTGTTGTTTTTCATCATGGTAGAGTAAGTTTCAAGAGAAAATGACTTTTATGAATGCATCACGTGGTTTAGTGGTCTCTGGCGCATGATACTTGATGGTGTTTAAAAATGTATTTTAGGGGAAACAATGTTTGATATGGTATTTAAGCTTTTTGGGGACTGTTTGGTAGTGCCTTTAAATTGAATTTATCACTGTATTTACTAAGTTCAACACCATAAAATACATTTTCGTAGATTTATGAATTTTCAGATTCAGTAGCCCCAATTTTGGCTTCGATTAGGCTTATATTCAATTTACCAAATCCAAGGATTGGATGGATTTTTTAAATGTTATTATGTGGAGCCTCCTCATGTTGATCAATCATTTATTTAGAGCCCTCAATTTCTCTAATCAAGCTTGACGGTGAGTTTTTCAGGTAATATGGGGTGTGTCCCCCTTGTATTGGGTTTGGGGGCGCTGCCTCCAAAAATTTATTTTGTTTATGCCTAGCGCCCCAGCGCCTGGACGACAACGTTGCAGCGCCCAGTCCGGATTCAAAACCCAAAAACAAGGCGCTCCAGCCTAGGAGGGGAGTGTCACAGTGCCGCAGCGCTGAGACAAGCAGTGCTACAGCAACCAGTCCATATTCAAAACTCAAGAGCGTTACACTGTAGTGTCCAAGCACTCATTGGATTGCCGCAATGCCATATCGCGGCGCCCTGGTGCCTGCAACCAAATTTGTGTCGTTCTTCAATTAANCAATTGTTGTTGATGATGAGGAGACAACGGTAGGCTTCCATCAATAGCCTGTTTTTTCTTTGTAACTCACGCCTTCAATAAAACTAAGCTAAACACGAAGCATTGCTTCTGTGAACCTTAACAACAATGATCTAAAAACCCAATGCATCTGCCTACCATTATTGTTTAAACATTCTCCAGCAGGTTTCCAAGAAGCTATAAATTCATGATTCTGACAAATTCATCAAAGTTTGAAATACACGTAGAACCTAGCAAAGCCCAAGGTGCTGCCCAGTTGGAAGTAAGCCTGTTAGGAGTAAACAGAAGACTGATTCCACCTCCTTTACGAAAAGCAGTTAAGAAAATTAAGGAAAAAAATAAGCCTATCTACAATGAAAAAAAAAAAAAAGGAAGGCTTTCAGAACCACTCCAGGGCTCCGAAATTTGGCATGAAACATCATAAGAGTATAACCTATAGTTCCAAAATCGCAGATCATAGTCTCTCAGTAAGAATAAAGAAGAAAGTGTG
>JXCR01143403.1:168441-189321 GCA_002079205.1 Phalaenopsis hybrid cultivar
AAGTTTTTTATTAATCCAACAATGGACAGAAGAATAGCAAATTGATTTAAAATATAAAGTGGTTGTCTCTCANCCTAAATTATTATATGACAAATGTATGTTAAGAGAATTTTCAAAATATAATCAATTTCTTAACATTAATATGGTCGTCATCATAGGATTTTGGAATATGATTTATCTTCTCTTTTGTTTTGTTATGATATGTACAAAGAGCAAGTAATGGAATTCATATAAGTCATTATAAAGTTAGACTAAACTAATTAGTGTTGGAATGGTTAGTTCAGTTTTTTTTTTTTCAATTATATTAATATTTTAGCAAATTATTGTGATAAGAAACCTATTTCACAATCATTAGTTTGTTTAAGTATTGTTCAATGATGGGAAATTTGCGGCGATTGAGTGATAATTTAGCGTCTTACTGTTGCATCGATATCCAACACATACACAGATAAAAGAAATTTGATGGGAAAAGACATCAATTTTTTTTTTTTATGTAAAACATCTTGTAAGGTGATCATATTCAAGAGTATAGATGTTCACTCTTCAATTGGATTGGAGATTATGAGATTATAAGCTTATGTTAAAATCATAACTACTTTACCCAAAAGATATAAGTGTATAAGGGTGGTTGACACTATAATTATTGGAGTCTAATTAAATTTTTCATGATAAGACTATAACAGTTGTATTTGTTGGTTGTATAAGCTGTGGTTGACTATAGAGGTAATTGTAGTTAATGGCTATGAAAATCTTATCAGAGCTATCAAAATTGGTTATAACAATTGTAGTTTTCATGCATGAAATCGACATGGTTTGTGGTGTCCAATGATGGCCTCTGGCGATCGATGTGGACTATTAATGGTTGACAACAAACTTTAGTAGCATGGAACAACTGTTGAGACTTCAAAAGTTAAGCTTTAGTAGTTAACTCACCCACTTTTCTTCTCCTTCACCCTTCAAGTGAAGAATGTAAGGTTATTCATAATTTTTTATACGATCATTGATAAATTTAGCTAATCTCTCAAAACACATTCTTAGAAAGCCCACAGTAAAATCCCTTTATCACAATTAGTCTTTTCAATATTTAAGCGCTTTAATGACATCATAATTGAATGATATTGGGCTTATTGGGTTCTTCTCATTGAGACACTCAATTTAAATAAAAGCATGTAAATTTTAGTTTGAGATTGTTCGCCTTCCAATTAAATTCACCAAAGCATTGAACTACTTTAGTGTTTGGCATATACTTATTTGGACTCGAATTAGATACTTTTTGACATCATTGGGTTCATTTTGTTAAGACGCTCATTTTGATTAAAAACTAGTTGAAATCGAGAACCAAATCTTAAATTTAAATTTGAAATATTTCTTGCTCATGATGCTTAGAGATTCATGTCCAACGATAAAAATTTTCTTGATGAGACATCAATTATGACGTGCATATTAACTGATAGGTTTTTTTTTTCTCTAACAATTATAAAGTACATAAATTCTAAAACAACTTTATAAGGTCATCGAATGTGTACACGGGATTATTTTATTGAAAAAGTCTAATCTAGTGTTCAGTATTCATCATCAATGATTTAGCACTAAATTTGACATTTTCATCCTGATTCCATAATCGTACATCCATTAAACTGGTCATCTATCTAACACTATCTACAAATTTATACATAATATGTAGTTTACATATATAATTATTATTTCTATGAGTTATCATATGGTAATACTTTATGATGTTTTGATTATTAATATGATTTACATTCATACCATTTCCTTTCATTGTATTTTTGTTGGTAGTTCTAATCATGTGACCAATTAGGCCATATGCTTGTCCTATTATAATTATTTGTGCTATTAGTTTTAGGAAAAATGAAGAGCTTATTAAATGGAGAATTGACTTAGAAATTAGGTAATATAAAGGATAACATGTTGATTTGCTTATATAGTCATAATATTTATGTGAAATACTACATGCCATGCAAATATAAAAGTGTTGTTAGTGGACCAACTTTATCGAGGATGATGAGAGTGAAAATGACAAACAATATCATCTTTTTATAACTATGTAGACATAGTGTCAGTAAATCTTGATGGCTAGTCAAACTTGAATATGTTAAAATTTGTTATAAATTAGCCAATTCAAGGCTCAAAATATTAGTCTTTATTACTCTACTCTATTATTTCTCTTTAATCTATCATGTGAATATATTATTTCAATTCAATATAGAGTATAATAATTCTCATTTTTCTATCAAAAATGATATTTAAATTGATTTTTAAACTTTTTAAAATATAACTAGAACTTTTTTATCCAAGACCTCTAAAAGAATATTAAATTGGTTCTTGACCAAGCTTATTTTACCAGTCATGTCAAATAGCTAATTTATGTTAACTGAGAAAGCTCAACAATTTTGAGTCAACTCAAATAATATTACAAATCTACAATAATACTTAATTTTTGAAAATTTTGAATATCAGAACACAAACTTATGATCAATGTGGGGTGACTGCAGCTATTTGAAGAAGCTACCACAGAAGACACAAGAGTTCAAAAAGTTGCAATGACTATTACAAATATCATTATTTTACGATAGTCACCATATTTTAACAGATCATATTCAAATAAAAATCTTCCCACCAAAAAAAATATTTTAAAGATATCAAAAAAGTAATTCGGGTTATTATAACTTATAAGCGACAGTCTGAAAAGGTTTTAAAATTTGGGAACTGCCGATTCCATGCAGCCAATGCATGGCAACCAATTTCCCAGCGCCCGATGCATTCAATTGCATGTCATGCGTATCAACGCCCATTTACTCAACACAGCCCTCCAATCCACATGCGGGCATGCACAATCAATCATACATTGAAACCATTAATCATTTAAGACACCAGCTGCTTGTACTTGCTAACGCTGATAATCAATTCATTAAAGCTACCAGAGCGTCCACTTTTTAAATCTTACATACTGCCCCCTAATTTATCATGCAAATTACAAAGATTACATATATATCTATATAATGCTGAGCTGGCTGCTAAGTAGATCATTTTTCAACATAGGGCTTGGCAGATGGTTGGATCACCTTAGCTTCAGATGCACTAATCCCCTGAAAATATAAATATATAAATAAGAGTGAGATTTAAACTAGCTAATGAAGGAGGTAAAAATTGATAAACACTATAATATTTTAAATCTTGTTTCTACTCCATCTTGCCCTGATTTCCCCGCTTAAGATATGTTTAGTAGAATAATTAGTGTAGCATTTAAGCATGATTTAGCCTAAATCTTACCAAACAACTAAAAATGATGATTTTAAAGCTTACATAAACTTAATATCAAATATTTATATATCATATATGATATGAGCTGTCATCGTGCTATTAGCAAACATGNGTTGTTTCTACTCTATCTTGCCCTAATTCCCCCGCTTAAGATATGTTTAGTAGACTAATTAGTGTAGCTTTTAAGCATGATTTAGCCTAAATCTTACCAAACAATTAAAAATGATAATTTTAAAGCCTACATAAACTTAATATCAAATATTTATATATCATATATGATATGAGCTGTCATCGTGCTATTAGCAAACATGTTAATATTCTAGTTAATTAAAATTTATTTAAATAACATCTCATATATATTACGAGATATCATCGAGCCTAATATCGTCAAACAACAAACGAGTTTGTTCGTGAATAAAAATGAATTCGCTCGACTATGTTCGTGTTTAGTTCACATAGGCTTCTAGCTTTTAAAACTTGTTCAAACTTGTTTATTAACTAATTTGAACGAACATGATTCGAGTGTTAATCAAGTCGAGTTCAAATTATTCATAAAGTGCATTCATTCATTTACACCCTTACCCTGTTACCCACCATGCCTTTTGGCATAATCTTTTAATAAGATAAGGGAATTTGCTGTAATTTGTTCGTTCAGTCAAAAGATATGTTAGAACCACTACTTTGAGAATATTAATTTAGGAAAGGACAAATATGCATGCAATGATGCAAACTTAAAATTTTCATGTCACAAGATGCTCAGAACAAGATAATGAAAACGAGAGGATGAAGACAATGCTAAAACATACCCGCAGAAGAGTGACAAAAAAACAAAAGATATACGCAGAAGGTTGTTTACTTTTTGCAAATCTACCATAAGTTATTATATAATGTTTAATTCAATAATTATATCTTTTTAGTGTCCAAATCATAATAAAATTTATGCATAACAAATTAATATTAATGTTATTTTTAGTCTGTTTTAAAGATTATGATGTTATAATACATAACGAACAAATATAAAAGATTATGGTGATTATAATAGTTGGTTTGTATGTAATTATTCCAAAACAAAGGAAAGAAATTGGCAAAAATCAAAGTAAACTCCGCATGATCAGTAGCCAAAAAAACAGACAACAAAGGAGGAATCCCAAAAGAAGAACCACATCCATAAATTAAAACAGAAAGATCACGGAAAAAGACATTTTTGCAATAAATTTACCGCTGGCGATCATCATTGAGAAACGAGGCGGCGGCGGCGGCGGCGGTAGGCGGAGAGGGGTGAGGACGGTAGTTGGGAAAGGGGACGAGGCCGGACTCAATGCTGTTTATATCGTCGAGGAGAAGCTGATAGTGTAGCCTGACGTCGGCCACAGTCTTTCCGCCGCCGATGGCCGCCGCCACCTTCTCCCAACGGTTCGGTGTTTGCTCCCCGTACGTCGCCAGAGCCCTCTCAAACTCCTTGTCCTCTTTCGCCGACCACTTGGAAGCCGTCGCGTAGGAGGATGCCATCTACTTGATGATCACGCCTGACCTCTCTGCTTGTCCAGGATGACAACTATGGATACCCTTACATGCCTATTTATAGGAGAAAATATTGTCTCTTGATGTCCGAAAGGTCAACCACGAAGCGCCACATCACCAATAAATGAGATGTCTTCATAATATTACATATTTTATAAGTATGTACTTACAAAGATTGATAGAGTATTTTGTAAGTATGTANCTGGCCTCTCTGCTTGTCCAGGATGACAACCATGGATACCCTTACATGCCTATTTATAGGAGAAAATATTGCCTCCTGATGTCCGGAAGGCCAATCACGGAGCGCCACATCACCAATAAATGAGATGAATGATGATACAATGTCTTCATAATATTACATATTTTATAAGTATGTACTTACAAAGATTGATAGAGTATTTTGTAAGTATGTACTTACAAGAGTGGTCATAATGTTTTTAATCTTATAAAGTTTTGATTGAGACAAATATGTATTGATGGGCCAACGTAAAATTCGCGCAATTATTGGGATTTACAAAGTTATCCTTTTAATTAAAGTTCATGATTTTTTTATGAAATTGTTTCAGCATGATTTTCTTAATTCTAAATTTAGATTGACCTAACAAAAGTTGCTAATTTTTTGTTGGCCTTAATAAAACTCAATTAATTTTGATGGTTAGTGTCGGCTCAAATATTAATTTATGAAAAGTATATATTAGTATACATATAAAGTTAAGTTCACATTCCAAAAATTAGAGCTTATTTTAACTGTTAGCAATAAATTTTTTATTCGAAATTGAAAATAATTATATAAACTACGATTATAAAAAAAGCAATAGATTTATTTATATATGACTAGTTTTATAATATCGAGAAATATTGTTTATGAAATTACATCATTAATAATCAAAATTGACATGCAATACATAAGAATAATGATTTTTAATTGTTTCATTTGATTAATACTAATAAAGGGTTAGCACGCAAGCTTGATCACATGTAATTATCCTAGAGAAAAAGTACTAATGATGCCTAGGAAATATTAATTAAGAGACGATGATTAGACAATGATGGTAAGATAAGAATTGTTGAATGATTTGGGTCCGACGATGATGAATAGATGATAATTTTTTGACAACAAAGACCAACAATGGTGAATAGACTGTGATTGTTGAGTGAGGGTGGCTAGATGACAACGATAAGGCATTGAGTGATAGATGTCAGACAACAATTAAATAATGACGGTGTTAATAGTATTTGTCGGTATAAAACATTAGATAGAGCTCTAAGTTCTCTTAGAACTCAAGTTTAAGTCTCATTCATGTGGAAAATATGATTCTATTAATAATTTTGGAAGTGACATTTTGATAAATCTAACCAAGATCACAAAAAATACTTCTGGATGAATTTTATTGATTTGTTTATCAATGGTAGTATTTTTAGTATTTATGTGTCTTAATGACCTTAAAATTGAATAATATTTTGCTCGTTAGAATCTCCTCATTTAGGCGTTTAAGTTAGCATAAACATGTAAGAATTTGAGATTACTTGATCATATAACCGATATATTAAATATTTATAACAACCACAAGGTCCCCATAGAAACCAACATCACACTGTCGAATGCACATTTCACTGCTCTAAAGCATAACCAACTCTGAAATCTATCCGAAATGTTCCTTTTGTAGTATACCTTTAGCTATATATACATTGCATTGCAATTAAGACTACATGATAAAAATGAAATGAAAGTTACATCATGCAATGTAATTTTGTCATTTGGGTTTTTTTTTTTCTTTCTATACCAGTCTTCATGGTATCAAAGCTTGGGTACGAGTATTGTCCTTAAGCCTTCTTCTTTATTTTTTACAAATGTCAAACTATTCTTCTCAAACCAGCATAATATAATCATATTATGATCGATTGCCTCGGCTCGATCTTTCGGGTTCGATCAACCTCTCTCGTTCGATCACCCACTTTTTGTCTGATCGGTCGTCCTAGGCCGATCACCCATTCTTTTGGGTCCTATTGATTGTCCCGGATTGATCGACCCACCGTTTCGGTTTGGACGGTTGCCACGGCCCGTTCGACTTATCACTTGCATGCACGTATGATTTCTTGCATGTTGCACATTTCTTTGCATATGTTTGAAAAATCTTTTGACTTTATGTCTACAATGTATTTCATTGCATGTAGAATATTTTTTTCTTGTATGTTTTACATGTGACATGTTTGGATATCTCTTGGAACATCCATGCTTGTGGTGCCTCTTTGCGTACCCACACTTGTAAATTTTCTCCCCACATACGACATTTACGGGGATGGACACTTACACCCTTTGGCAGGAGTTAGCTCCCTTATAAGCCATCTATCTAACTCCCTACGAAGCTGCCTAGAGTGTTGTAGGTATTTCACATTATGTCAAGCACAAGTCATGCTTCGTAACCACTGAACTCGTGCGAAGCATAATATTTGTCTACCTGGGTCTATGATTCTCACTTGTAAGGATCACATCACTAAGTATGTTTGGCACTTAGCATTTTTTTATGTTTGCCAGTTGTATGTCATATGCTTGACTTGTCTCATTTACCTTGTGCATATCTTTCATGTTTATATGTGTGCTCGGTGAGTGCCTCTCGGGTGGGATGTAAATCATTTTCATTGGTATCCTTTTACTTGATGCAAACACACTCGTAGATGGTGCCTGCTTGTTGCATGGTGCCCCTAGTCTTCTGAGCACATATAATTCTTTTCCATAGGAAATATGTTTTACCGGTACATCCTGTTTGTGTGTGTCACATTGCATGTAGCATTTTTGCATTCATTTGTATGATGTGTGCTTTGCCCTTTTGTGTGCCCATCGTGATTATTTCATGCTTCAATCAAACAATCAAAATATGAGTTTCTTGCATGATTGTATGCTTGCCCATTCGCCTTGATGGTCTGTCCTGCTTGTTAGGACAGTGAACCGCTTGTTTTTCATGATACTCAAACTAGCATTGCTCGCAAGGATGCTAGGTAGCTTTTTCGATGCCTCTGGCTATTGTTCTCTTTTAACTTGTTTGTGCTAGCCAAGCATCACTTTTGTTGGTGTGCTTGTGTGTTTGATATGTATGGTAGTATATTAGGGTGTTCTTATGCAGAGAGTCACACCTATATATATGCACACAAACAGTTACTACTGGAAGGGAGAGCATGTGATGATTTCTACTAACTCTTTGCTTGCAAGTGTTACTTAGCTTCTCCATTAAAAAGACACGAATCATTATACATTGCATGGTATTTGGCTTTCCTACTAACATATTTTCGTGCTGGCCGAATCTTTTTTTATTCTTCTCTATACTTTTTGGATTCTTTAGGAGAGTCTTATATCAAAAGTAAGATATAGGCATAGGTTCTAAGGTATTTGAAGCGGGATTCATGTGGTGGGGGACAAGGAGCAGTTGCTTGAGTCCCGTATCTTAATTCCATATTTAATATTTATATAATTTTTTTGGACCAGGCATGTTACGTGAAATCTGGCCGCCTTTTCTTTTATGGAATATATTGACGACTTAGTGGTACCGACCTTCTTATTATTTGAATTTGGTTTTTTTTTTTTTTTTTTATTGTATGCTTGCATGCTCGAATGGATTTCATTATTTCTTTTTGTGGTTTGTCTGAGAATCAAGAATACAATATAGGCTCTTTATGATTTAAAATTCTAAATTTGCAATAAAATCATATTAAAATATTCAAAATAATGAAAATTTTAGGATTAAAACATTCAGAACTTTAAAATTCATACTTTAACATTCCTACATGGCATTTGAGAGCCGGATTTTAAATGGGTCGCATCAATGGCTATCACCTCCATCATATTTAATACAACCTTCATATTAAGATTAAATACCTCACTACATCATATTGCATGTCATGAAGAGAAGCCCCCTGTGCTTTTCCAACTTGACTGACCCAACATTGATTTTTTACTTAAGTGGTTGTCGATTGTGCTTGGCGTATTAGAGGCTCCTGACCCAGAAGGGTGTATGTCCTTTTGTTGGGAGTGTATTAAGCCTTGTAGCTAAACCTCCCTTTCTCTTCCTCTCCTACGACTTTTGCACCTCTTCGACGGGTATAAGGCCCGCCTCTTGGAGCTCCACTCATAGTCATGAGATAGGGTTTTGTTCTTTCTATCTTAAGGATACCGAGGTCCTCGTGGATGAAACAATGCTTGTATTATTGACCAGAGATCCTTGGACTTGTTGAGTCAACTACCTTCATGATCAGATCGACTTAGGGTCCTAGTAGCATGGGATAATGGGTCTATGGTACCCTAACTCGGCTACCTATACCTTTTAGGATTACTCTACCCTTTTGATTGTCGAGCCTCTATGAGCCATGTCACTCCTTTGAATTCGTTGATATCATCTTGATGGTTTGATTCACCATCTGCTCTTATGGCCTGATGAGCTCTGATGTATAGGGATATCCCCATTGAGATGATTTTAGTTATTTCGTAGGTTCTGATGTTGATAAACTGCTGCCCATTTAGAATGTGAGAGACTCACTCTCTATCCTGTGGCTTAGCCAGAGCTTTGAAATATTGAGATCTTCCCATACAAAATTACCATTTTTTTATCACATATTCTCTAGGTTCATGATAATATAAGGGGAACTCCTTTTTTTTAGTGTACTCATGGTTATCCCTAGGATGTAATTAACTAGAGGGTCATGTTCCTCTGAGAGACTCTGGAGACTCAACCACAAAACAAAAATATTCTTTTCGGTTCTTTCATAATGGGTGGCTTATGTAGGGATTCTCTTCATAGATGTTGTGTTTTGAGGTGCTTCGACCTGATCTTGTTCAGACGTATATTCTCGACTCATCACACAAGGATTACCCACATATAAGTCTTTCATTTGTTTCTTTTTATTTGATTGTCTATTTGTTGTCGTATATCATCTTTTTCGATTCTCTTCTCTTTGAATCATTAATATGATTCAAGAGAGAGATTTATTTCAATAAAGTTATACAATGACATATAAATAAACAATATGGCGACTCGAGTGTTTTAAAAAGAACAAAAAAAATAGCAGGTTCAAATACATCACAAAATTTATTTTTCTAATTAATTTAAATGACCCAATTCCCAACTGACACAAACACACTGTTCGTGAGCAATTTTGAACATGTGCCAATTTTGATTTTTGTTGTTCTTTCTATCCAAGTTTTTTATTTCAACCAATCTTAAGTGCTTCATTTGAGCTTATTTGAGCATGTAGCAAAACGTTTTTTGCTTCTCTCTCTCTTCAAAACATTCAATATATCTAGAAGTTTATTGAAATTAGAGATCGCATGAACTTGAAATTGATTGTGAAGATTCTCAATTCAAATATTACATCAAAGTTCATATTTGATCGTCTCATGAACATTAAAAAGTTTACTCACTAATTTGTAATCCATTTGAGATCCGTTTTTTTATTATATATAAATATACATATATATNTTTTAAATTATTAGATTTTAATTAACCTTAATTTAACTGCAATATGATATTTTATTTGGGTTTGGTAAAATTTGAATAATTGTTTTGTTTACCTTAATAATTAGCATCAACTTATTTGAATACATAAACTTGGCCAACATGGTGTTATAATAGAATAAACTGGCTTTCTTTGACAAATTTCGAGCTAATGGACATTTAAACAACCACATTATTCGGGGCTTGTAATCATGCCCATTTCAAACCTTGTTATATCCATTAAATTCACCTGACAGATTGGCCTGATTGATTAAAGTTTTGACTAGCACTTTCTCGGGAGCTGATACGCTCGTCGGACCCATCTGTAGAGATTGCCCTAGTTAGTGATCCTGAGGATTGACAAATTTCTAAAGTAATTATAATCATTAAGGGACTAACATATGTTCCATCATCATTGTTGAGCCACCTAACATTCACATCACAATGTCTTTAGCAAGATACTACATATTGATTTCTTACCATATATTTTATAATTTTTGTTGCATGCTCATAAATTCTCAAAATTAGAGTGATATATTAATGTCTTAGAAATGCATGAAGATCTAACACACATGTAAAAAGAAATCGATAGAAAAGAAAACATGAGTTTTTACGTTTAAAACCCAAAGGGCAAAAATCACTTGTCCTGGCCCAGTTGAAATGATTTCACGCTGCCTATAAAGCTTACTAAAATTTAATGGCCCTTGAATGGCTAGAAGCAATATTACATAAGTGGAATGTGACCTTAGCTAGAAAAGTGACAGAAAATAACAAGGAAGTGGCAGTGACCATGCTGCTATTAAAAATAGTCAACAGTAGAGGTCTTGTGCTAGAAAATATGTTGCAAGTGTCTTCGGTAGTGGCGACCAAACGACGGTTGCCAAGAAGTGGAGATTGTGGTTCTATGGTGGCAGTCACTCGACGTTGGTTTAATTGATGGTAATGGTAGCCACTCGACGACGGTGTCGGGCAATGGTTGTAGGATAGTAGCGGTGACTCAATGATGTTGGTCGAGCAGTTGTGGTTCTATGGTGGTGGTGGCTCAATGGGAGTGATCAGGCAATGGTGTTCTAGCATCCGCTGAGGCTAAACGATGGGGCTAGGAAGTTGTCGTCTGGCGTTGGCGACAATAAGTCAGTGGTGGCATGGAAGTGACGATGGTGGTCCAACATTGGCATCAACTAGTTGAAGGTGGCCAGAAAGCGACGATAGTGTTAAACGGTGGTGGGGGCTCGATGGCAACGACTGGATAGTGGTTGTTCGGTTGCAGCGGATGCCTATCGGCGGTGTTTCGGTGGTGGTTGAGCTCACGAACCTTTAAGAGCATGGAGCTCCTTCAAATTTCTATAACCCAAAACTATCGTGTGCTCATAAATTTGCAGTGTTAAATTGATATATTAATGTCCTAGTAAGTATGAAGATCCGACACACATAGGTAAAAAGTAATTGACTAAAAAGACAACACATTTTTTTACATTGAAAATCTAAAGAGGCAAAAACCATGTGGCTTGGCCTTGGTAGTGGTGACGGTTGTGGTGGCTCGATGGGCACGACCAGAAGGCAATGGTCTGGAAGTGGTGCGGCTGGTCGACGACGTTCCGGCAGCGGTGGAGCACAAGAACCCTCAAGAGCTTAGAGCTCCTTCAACTTCTCTTCCAAGTTCAGGTCCCAAGTCCCTCTTCAATTAGGAGTGTGTATCTATTTATAGATTTGTGAGTCACATTCTCTATAAATACTGCATGAATCTGCCACTTCATCGGATGCCCCAAAGCAATCATTTTGATTGGATGTTGTTTTATGAGTATTTAGGTGTTTTAATAATGTCACAATTGAGTGATATTGGGCGCGTTGGATTCATCCTATATAGAAACTCGATTTGACTATATGCTTGTTGAATTTGGAATCCATTTGACCTTCAATCAATCATAAAAAGCCTCCAATTGCATCCAAACAACTTGATTTGGGTTTGATTGTACCCTTTTAAGACTAAGTTTAGACTCGTTGGGTTCATCTTGTCGAGATGCTCTATCTAATTCTAAGTTTGATAAAATCGACGCTCAAAAGATAATGAATTTCATATTTGAAATTATGTCATCCTCAATATGCTTTATTACTCCTGCATAATAATATTTTTATGAGAATATATCAATTTTATATTATTTTCCCTTTATGTATTTAAGGAGTCAGCGGGGGGCAACCAAGAGAGGAGATCATCAATCCTAGGTCTCTCTCTCTCTCTCTCTCTTTTTCTCTCTCTTCTCATGCTTCAAGTGAGAGATTAGTTCATCTTCTCCAACCTGTCGGAGGAGAATCATCAGATAAACAAAGAGTTTAGGCACAACGAAAACCTACATCTTCTTCTTTCACCCTCTCTACACAGGTCTCTTCCGAGTTGTATGAACCCATGGACAATACAAAACCCAACATCCCCAAAGGATTCAACAATAGAATTTCAAAAGATTTGGTTAAATAATTAACCACTAAAAGGATTTTAAATTACAAAAAAAATATCTTATATAAAAAAATATTTTGAAAAGAATATTTCTTAGGTCTTTGTTCAAGCTATTGACTTGTCTCGTCAAAAAGCATAATTATAAGGTAATAAAGTGATTAATATGCTATTTTTAGATTACAATTGTTAAAATTGCAACTAAACTTTAGTATCAAATAATGTTACTAATTGATCTGTGATTATAAAAAAATTGCTTAACAATAAATAAGAAAAGGGGAAAAAACTTTACATTTTTCATGAAATGTGACTCTAAAAATGATTAAGATAAGAAAATTCAGTAGCTGATAATCTTGCTAATCTTCAAATTATACAATTTATGCAAAAATAATACTTAGTCATATAAAACTTAATCAAACCACTAATTATTGTTTCATCATAACTAAGTTTAGGAACGATTTGATGTCACTACTTGAAAGTGCAAGGTAAGGAATTTAACTGCTTAAGAATTAAATGCAGGACAAAGGGAGAGCATCTGTCTATCTTGCTGCATCTCAAATATGCCTGGGAAAGTTGCAGTGGATGCTAACTCCTGAATTATTATTATTATAAAAAAAGGGAAAAGTTGAGGCCACTCTTTTGTATGGCTCCCAAATGAAAAGAGCTTAGCAGTATAAGTTTACAAAACTTTTGCACTTTTGACTAATTTAGATAGTGCTAGAATGAATATCATATTGGTTTGAAACAAAGCGAAGAATCTCAATATATTGAATTGCACTCACTCGCCTGAGTGATTTGATTCACTAAATGGTTGAGCTTAAACAATCATAATTTAAATCAATCAAATTTAAATTTATGTTAAGCCCGTATTAATTTAAATCTATCATTTTTTTTTATTTCTTAAGAATCTATGTCTATAGAACATGCTTAGAGGTGCAACACTTCAATACAATAATAAAACAAATTGGGAATACATAGGAGGGAGAAAGCAATATTATGTTATAACTTTTGAGGAATAAAAAATTTCAACTAATGAATTATTTTTGAATAAATATGAAAACAATTATGACAAGCTTTTGTTTAATTACTTATATATCTTCAATAAGTTGTCTGAGCCCATACTCGCCTATTTATTGTGATTTAGAAGCAAATTAAATTTAGTAGAGCACTTTGTTTGAAAATGATGAAATTTTATACTTTTTAATATATAAATCTTCTCTCTATTATAAAATACAAGTTGTGAATAGTTTAGTAACCTAAAACTTGGTGTTGAAGAGACAGTTTTGAGTCTGGTTGATAAATGTTTTTTTCAAATATTGTTAAGAATAAAAAAATAAGATAGAAATATTTTAATAGGGAAAGTGAGGGCACCCACCCAACCAATTACATTATAAAATAAATAGTCATAGAAAGAAATCAAATAAACATAAGAAGACAAAGCAAAATGATCTAAGAAATAAACAAGATCCTTGAAAGAAAAACAGAAAAGCCACTAGATACTCAAACCCAACAAAATCTCCTATAGAGGCTCCATCCAAAGAATTTGATACAACCAAGAAACTCCTCAATCCAAAAAACAGTGATAGGATTGAGAAAATCATCCATCAGCCAAGACCACAATATAACAATTCAATGCCAATAAGGCCAATAAATTAGCAAAACATAAAGATGATGCCCGAGAAATGAATTGAACAACCTCGCCAGAATGAATAATTATGGAGCATGAAATACATTTCAGTTCATAGCAGCCATAATATGAACTATCAACATGAAATATAAGATAAAAATAATAAGTGAGAGACCAAAATGTAAGAACATAGATCGGTTGAGCCCTAGGAGCCAAACAATTCCATCGCAACATCCAAAAAAATCAAAACCATAACCCAAACCAAGCTATAGTAGTGTTTGTACCTTATCAATTTAAGAAAATTGGATTAAAACCCAAAAAAAGTTTCAACTGAATGCAGTGTCTGTAAAATATCAGTAACATCCCAAGAGAATAAAAGTTCTAAGTGCAGAAAAAGAGAAGGCTGATACCACTCTTAATAATGAAAAAGAAAAATTTGTAAAAGCCACCAAAACCAACTACCAAAATAAACAAGAGAGGCAACTCGAGAGTCAAATCCAAAGGATAAGAACCCCTCCAAAGATAGAGAGATAAAAAGTCAACATGCAACATCCATCCCAACAACCAAAATAGCAAGACAAATAGTTCTACAACCAAATCCAAAACTTGTCATCCTTCTAATCAAAGAAATCTAAAAATAAGCAAGTGTCACCCAACCCAACAATCATGATGAGTAAAATAGGTAACCCAATAGCCATGATCAAAACCCAACCATCTAGAATAGAAAAATAAAAACAATCTAGAATCTCACCCAAGCGCCAAAGTAATGAAACACCAAAAGCACAAAAATAATACACTGATACTAAGAAAGATTATAAAGTACTTAAAAAAAGCAAGAAGTTCCTTCTTAAGCTTCCATTTCCAAGATTTCCATTTAATAGTCCAACGAATGTTCAGTATGAACAAATTCATGGGAGTAATAGTATGACTAAAAATACTATTATTCTATTCAATCCAAAGATGATGCACAATAAGAAGGCAAATTGGAGGTGAAAGTATCTCATAGAAGAGAACTTAGAATACATTGCCATCAACAATAAATAAATTTCAAGAAAGTATACATGCCTTTAATAAGAGAAGTAAGGCAGGGCATTCAAAAAAAAAGATATGGGTAAGTTTCAAGAGAAGAGAGACAAAACACTCAAGTGATATCTTGGGCATTAAGAATATCTCTTGTTTTAAGCCCTAAACAAACTATTTTCCAAACTGTAAACCAAAATATGATACATTAGCCTTTAAATCAAACATAGTTATTCTAGTGGATTTTAAAAAAAAAATTGTCATAAGCATAAAAGATAAACTTTTTGTGAGAAAATTTATCAGAGTCAAGTCAAAGACAAGTGCTTTGGTTATTAAATATGGGTTTGTTTAGAATAAGATGAATCCTTGTGTTAGGTACTATACTGTTAAGTGTCAGAATCCACTCCTTGTTAAATATAATATTCTAAGTTTAATATTACCCAGGAAATTAAACCAAGAGAAAATAACATGGTTAAGTTTTTTAAAAAGAGATGAACCATTCAAACATGGGTCAAATTGTTGCTAGTGCTAGCCTGAAATCGCAAATAATGCCTAATTCTCACATTCGCCTTCATTAAACCTTTCTATAAGGTTTAAATCCTGTAATTATTAGAGCGCTAAAGAGGTCCATAATGATTAGTACACCACTGAGAGAGATAAGATTTAGAAGAGTAATGCCTCCATATAATTTTATTTTTGCATATTAAGTTAGTAGTATGAAGACTAGGAAGACCAAAGCCCCCACAACTCTTAGCCAAAGTAGTAGTGCTCAAGGCTATATTTTGTAAGTTCTGGTCAGTTTATTTATGATACCAAAATTTACAAAATATGGAAGATATATATTTTTTTAAGGACTTTAAAGATATTGGTAGATCTAAGTCAGTAGTAGAGATAACTCCAGATGGATGTTTTGATGAGTTAAAATCAAGCAATAGAAAAAATGAGTTTTTGTTTCCAGCCTTGACGATAAGAATGTCTTTTGTCCATCAATATTTGACAATCCATTGTATTAAGTATACTTACTTTGATTGCAAAACCTAGTAAATCCCAAGGAAAGGCTTTAAAGGAAAACCAGTGGCAGCATAAAGGTTCAATTGGAGTTCAACAAATACAACCTTAGAAAAAGAAATGGTTGATTTAGCAAAATTGCCTGAAAGATTAGAGGCCATATTAAAGGTACGACAGATGGATCTAAGGCCAAAAAAAAACATTGATAATAGCATTTTCAAAAGCCAAAATGCCATTGACATAAACTAATTGATAAACAATTGAAATATTAGAGGAGGAATTACTTTTTTGAAATTTTAGAACAGAGAAGAAATCATCCATAACAATAGAGAAGAGATAAGGAGAGAGGGGACAACCCTGATGGAGACTAGAAGTAGAGGAAAAGAACCCTTTAGTTTATATATTAAGAATAACAAAGAAATAAACTCCATCAATGCATCCCTTGATCTAATTGATAAGGATCCAGGAAAACCCAATCATTTCATTATTGTATAGAGAAATTCTCTGTTAACACGATCAAGCGCCTTTTCCAAGTCAATCTTGGCACAACACCACAGGAAAATTATCAGAGTTAAGACAAAAAATATATTTATTTGTCAAAATGATGGTATCAACAATATCTCTACTAGTAATAAAAATAGCTTGTGTAGTATGGATAATAGACGAGAACAAATACTTTAACTTATTTGCAAGCAACTTATAAATTACTTTGTAAATAGTATTACAATGAGAAATTGGTTAGAAATCATTTAGTGAGTAGGCATGGAGATAAGAGTGATAACATAGTGCTTCACTTTACAATGGAGCTTACTAATTTTAAAAAATCATTTAACATCATTCCATGTAATCTTTTCTTGTCATACCCCAAGTGTTCATAAAAAAACTTGGCAGAAAAGCCATCCGACCATGGGGCATTATCACCTCCAATGGAGAAGAAGGCCTTCTTAATATCAAAGTTGGAAATATCCTGAATGATAGCATTGGCATTATCATTCTGACTAGGATAGGACTAGAATGTTAGGTAGTTTTTTTTTTCTTGGTTTATGCTTTTGGTGTGTCGATTTTGGATATGCATGGAAGTATATTAGGTCGATCTTTTGTAGAGACTATGTCATATATATGCATGCACACAAGTACAATAAAGCGGTGGAGTCTTTGGCGTGAGATGGGTGAAAGTGTGTGTGTGTGTGTGTGTGTGTGTGTGTGTGTGTGTGTGTGTGTTTGAGTAAATAACTAAGTTTTGGTGTGAGATACGTAGATGCATAAGATTGTTTTGAGTTTTGGTGTGAAATGGGTGAATATATACAAATTTTAATTATGTGATTTAAGTGTTAATGTCGCGAGTAGAAATTTTGCTCATATATGTGGTATATTTGTGAGTAATTAAAGCAAAGTTAAATTTTAATAACAAAACTAACTAATGAAGAAATATAAGAAATTCATTCCTCTATTATGATATTTTAAAATAAAATTATATTTATTTTAAATTTTTGGATTTTCTTAGCATATTGGTTTCCTTTTCTCTTCTTTTTTTAAACTATAAATACGATAAAGATGTGAAAAAGAAGGTGGAGTCCCCCGATCTGCTAGCAGACAATCAGCGTGACTCCTAAAAGAAAGAGAGTGAAGTCCCCAAATCTGGGGATCAATGGGATCTCCAAAAGCGGAGGAGTCTTTCGGCTTGTTGGCAAATGATCAATGCGATCTCTTAAAAATGTGGAGTCCCACGCCCTGTTAGCAGGCAATCGACGTAATCTTTTTTTTTTTGTTTTATTATTGTACTCTCCAGAGGAAGAAGGTGAAGTCCTTTGGTCAGCTTGTCGGTGATCAACAAGATTTAACCCAAGGATAAGCAAGAGAAAGAAAGAAAGTGGAGTGCCCTAGCCAACTAGCAGGCGAACAATGAAATCTCCTTTCGCATCGTTGTTACACTTTCCGAAGGAAAATTGTGAAGTCCCCCCACCTGCTAGCAGATGATCAACAAGATCTTAAGAAGAAAAAAGTTGTTCTGTGGACTGCTTACAGGCTATCAAAGAGATCTTCATTCGTATTTTTGTCTTGATTTCCAGAAGAGATTTGCCATGCTGCTATGATGATTCATGGAGATTTTTCATATTGTTGTTATGCTTTTTGGAGGGAATTTTCTACGCTGCAATCTCACTTTATGAGGAAGATTTCTCACGCTGCTGTAGTAATTTTGTAAGGAGGGTTTGTTAGTCGTTGTCATGCTTTTTGAGGGAGAATTTTGCGTTGTTGCGGTGATTTCTAGAAGAAATTTTTATATGTTGTTGTTGCATTTTCTAGGGATATTTTCTAGATTAATGTTGCGAGCTCTGGAGAATCATGTCCTCCAGTGTGTGTTGGTCTTTATGGTCTTTAAAACGCCTTATGTTGCATTTTTTACATGGTGATAATGTGTTTGTATGCATGTCTTTATTTTTCTTGATGTAGTAAAAATTTTGACTTTGCTTATGAGGTTGCTTTCGTCTTTATGTTTGACTTTATCTAGGTTGCTTAGTCAAAGCATGCTCACTTGATAATCACAACCTATAGTGGAAGAAGCCAGTTGTAATCCACAAATGATGTAAGATATGTTCTATGTTGTATAACAAGAAATGTTCAATGAAATTAATTTGCGTTGGAACAAAGTTGAAAGAAGAATCCATTAAAGATGTAAGATGCATTCTAGGTTGTATTGTAAAATATGTTTCTCAACATTAACATGTAATGAACACAAGCATATGAAGTCCACCAATGATAGTTAACATATCTGAGGTTGTTAGTTGAAACTTCTACTTGACAGTCGTAACCTATTATTGAAGAGGGCAAACAGAATCCACCAAGAATTTTTGACATATATGAGGGTGTTAATCAAAGCTTCTGCTCGACAACTGTAGTCTGTGATGGAAGGAATCGAATTGAGTATCAATGGGATTGATTAAGCCTAGAATGTGGTGTCAGATATGCTCTACATTTCTCAATAGTGAGGCTAAGACGCAATGGACTATAGTTTGTTTTGAAAATATGGTTGAAGTTACACTCAATAATAATGTTTGACAACTTGCTAGTTTCTACTTTTGAAATTGTTATCCCCCAGCGGGGGTGTTTTTTACATGAGCTTATAAAGAAGTGCATGTATCAAATCTTGAAGAGATCAATTTTCTGATCTAGTTGAGAAAAAGGTCCAGTATGATATGCGGTTGTTGAGGATTGCCCTCCAGTCTAAAAACAATTCTCGAAGACTTGATGTATGAATGAAACGTGGGATGATTATCTGTCATAGTCATGCCCAGGACGTTAACGTGGACAACCCTTCAAGACTGCAATAAAATATCCCCCTAGTCTGGAAGAAGTTAGCATAGCAATTATGTCTAGATAAGATGCAAGAAGAATATCCCTTAAAATTGTGCCCGAGACGTTGACGTAAATGATATTTTTAGGCTATAGTAAGAGTTGCCTCTCACTCAAAGAATGTTTAAAAAATGATCTTTAAGTGCAAAAGGGGTTTCTTCATCAGTTGGATGATGTATATTATTGTAGAATGAAGTAAGGACTCAACGTCTCAAACTTGAAGAATGTGCTAAACAAGACTTTGCATCCCATAGACAATGCCAAAATGTTGCATGTTGGAAGGTCCATGATGGTAGAGTAATGAATTTAGCATTTTAGCATTGCACAAAAATCTAACACATATTCATGTAATTAAAGAGAAGTAAGCGAGAAGAAAAACCTCAATTTTTATAAGAAAAAACCTAAATAAGGAAAAAAAAACCATGGAGTCTAGCCCAATTGAAATAATTCATTATGAATGGTTAATACACATATCCACTCTTCTCCAAAATCAGAGAAGATGGAGTTACAAAGTAAATTTATAACATTAATTCATCAATAATATTCGTAGTCTAGCTATAATGAATGTAGTTCTTAGTGATAACGGGCTGCAAGGATCGTAGTCGATTGCTATGAAAGAAGAAGTTTGTAGTAAATGCTATCAATTGTGGTTATAACATTAGCTTGTCTTATATTCTACAGTTGAAAGCCATTGTATTAGTTAGTTGTGCAAACCATAGATGGTTACTTTAGGAGCGTTAGTTAGCTACTAAGGTCGTTGTAAGAAGTTGTAAGAGTTGTGAGTTCTGTTGGTCATTGTTGATCATATAGGCCATAATGGTGAGCTATGATCAAGTATGTAGGCTGTAGAGACCAAAGTTGAGAGTTGTGAACCACATAGGCTATAGTTGGTCACATGGGTCGTAGTGGTGAATTGTGATTGCGTCTGCAAGCTACAATTGCTGGACTGGTGAGCTGTGATAATGTTTGTAGGTTGTAGAGGCCAGAGTTGGCACCGCCGATGATGGTTGATTATGGGTGGTTCGTGGTGGTCCAACAATTATAGAAGGGGGAGGAATTTGTCGGATTTGTAATGTGGAAGCAATGTTGAACTTTAGCTCTTCCTCATAACTTTAATCTGTTTCTAGCTCAAGGCC
>JXCR01143405.1:0-22736 GCA_002079205.1 Phalaenopsis hybrid cultivar
CACATACTTTAAATTTACTCTCATAAATATTATTGAATTTGTGGTTTATTTGTGTAAGATTTATTCTAGCATTATCGAAAGAAATCACTACTCTATAATTAGATAATGTGGTTTAATCAAATATTGAAAGTTATAAGTTCATATTTTAATTAGGGACATAACCAAATTTAATACATTGTCATGATTGCTCGCCCTAANTATTTTTATTATTCTGAAATTTCTGTAGGTCTTCTCAAAATTTTACTTCACCTGGTCAGTAATATTAGGAGCTTTCTACACATATAAATCATTAGAGGAATTTTTGGGTAATGAAATTTTGAAATAAGTATGAAACTGAAACATTAAATAAGCAAAACATTTCCTAACAAACGCAATAGTAAACAATTAAAACTAAATTACGAAACAAAAATTACATTACAATCCACAATTCTACTCAACATCTATTAAACTACACATGCATATTTAACTATAACACTAACTTTATAACAATTAAAATTATTCAAGTGCAACGAAATAATAAAAATGAAAGTTCAAATACACAAACATCCATTTCTATTACAAAAAGATTACATAAAAAAATACAAACATAAGTATATCAATTTCATTATATATCAAAATCCCAAGCTATATCTTCATCTCCTTAATCAGCAGGTGGATTGGGTTGATACTGAGCATATCGGGGGCACTCAGGAAACGTAACATTAGCCTCACCTCTGTAGTGTCGGGCCTGAGCTTCATTATAAGCTATCTCAAAATTTGAATGCCTCTGCAGGTACTCACTATCATAATCATGTCGGCGTTCTAAACCTCCAATCCTTTCACTGCAATTAATATTTCATAGTATATCAATTCTATGCTCTTCCGCTGCAAGGTCAACTCATTCATCAAATCAGAGAGGGTAGGAGAACTAGAAGGTGGAAGGTCATAACTTGTAGAGGGGACATCTCTACTAGTAGAAGGTTCTTGACTTCTACTCCCAGTTTTTCATTTCTCATGGGATTCATAAGTCTCTAGATTAGTCTTACTAATGGGTTTCATAGGATAAACACATTCTTCATCTCCAAATTCTACTCCAGAAAGTTTACAAATTGCATAGATAAGTCCAGGATGTCCTAGACCTCCACTAGTCTCACTCCTTGCTGTAGTCAATATATTCTTAAGAATTATTCTTCCCACATTTATAGTTCTACTATTCTGAATACAGAAATTTAGAATAGCTCTATCTCTAGTGACCTCACTATGGTGATAGGTCGGTAACAGAGTAGAGGAAATGAAATAGTGCCACGCCTTAGAGAAGCCTTAGAGGTGACATTTTGTACCTCCTTTTCCAATTTCTTGATTCGACGTAGGATAACCAAAGACTTGTCAGGGGACTAAGGGTGGAACTGGCAGTGAATTTTGAGATGATTGATCAACTATCATGGTCATGTCATTTTCATCCTCAAATGATAGGAATCTTTCAGTTGGATCCAAAGGCTTCCAAGGCAGCAGTACTTTTTCATAATTCTCATAGGACACTTGGAACTGACTGCAAAGTGAGAAAATTATGGAGGGGTGTCCAAGCCCATAAGTGGATCCATTGATAATCAAGCCCAAAACTGACTTCACAATTATAGATCCAACGTTGATCGGCAGTCCCCTTTGGATGCAGTAATTCAAAATGGCACTTTCTTTAGAAACTTTAACGATCTTTATTGTAGGTAACAGTTTTGTAAAAATGAAAAAGTGCCAATGTTTAGAAACAGGATTCTGGAGTGTTGCAGAAAAAACTAACATACCAGTTTTCTCTTGTTTTCCAATCGTCAGTTTCGTCCGTTAAATACTGGTAAATCTCATTCATCTAGTTTCTTGTTGGGACAAAATTGGAATAATGGCAGATAGGAACATTTTTTATCATATATAATTCATTGATCCGTGTAGGAGTGAAAGTGATCCATCTTCCTTGCACATAAACAACTCCTTGGTTGATTCCATGTAAATTTGTATAAATCTCTTTTACCACTGGAACCACTACGGCGGCAGTAATGTAGCACAACACTTCCCATCTTCGCCGCACTATTATTTCTTCAATATCCGTCGTGACATTATTCAATCCGCGATTCACAAATCCTCATTCTTTTATTAATCTTTTTTTCGTCAGTAACTTGTTGAAGATTCGCTGCGCTTCTGCACTAATAAACTTCCATCGATTGAAAACTCGCATTCTGGGATTATTCGGGGAATTGGACGCCATGGAAATGGAATTGGTAGAGTTTCACTTTGTTTTTGGAGGGAAAATATGAAATAGAATTCAAATTTTAGAGTTTAAAAGGACAATTCCCGCCCAAAAAACTATCAAAAACCACCATTTGAACATAAGAAACCGTCATCTTAACGGTGTCGCCGTCGGCGGGGTCGAGGGCACCATCGGCGCGCTTCTGTATTAATTTTGTCTGGACTCTCTTCTATATTAATTTTGTCTGGACTCTCAAGAAAAACCCGCCGTCGGCGGCGCCCAAGGCAAAATTTTCACAGTTTCGCTCTGGTCTAAATACGTTCCAATTTTTCTTCATGGATCCAATTATTAAGATGTTTCAAGGGTAAATAAGAATAGTAGAGCTTAACACTACCATAAACTAGCGATAATCTCAAATAAAAACTACTATAATTACTATTAAAATAAAGATAAATATGGGTTGCCTCCCATAAAGTGCTTGGTTTAACGTCGTCAGCCCGACCTGTTCAGGTGTTATTCAGGTTGAATGATCATTAAAACCTCTTTAAAATTTGATTTTTTAGCCTCATAATATGGTTTTAATCTATGACCATTTACTTTAAATCTATTCAAAGTTCTTTTGGTTAATCTTCCGATCATGCCATAACTTTAATTTTTCTTTATAAATTCCATCGTTATCATACTTTTGGTTAATCTTCTGATCATGCCATAACTTTAATTTTTCTTTATAAATTCTATCGTTATCATAAGATTCATTTCTTTAATTCATTGAATTATAACAATCTCTTTTCACGAGCATCTTTCAAATTATAGTTGAATTCTTTAATCGCCCAATATGCCTTATGCTCCAATTCTACTGGTAAGTGACGAGTCTTTCCAAAAATTAGTCTGTAAGGAGTTATTCCAATAGGAGTTTTATAAGCAGTCCTGTAAGCCCATAATGCAGTATCCAATCTATTGGACCAATCTATTCTACTAGGGTTTACAGTCTTTTCAAGTCTTTGTTTAATCTCTCTATTAGAAACTTCAGCTAACCCAATGGTTTGAGGGTGATAAGTTGTAGAGATTTTGTGAATAATATTAAACTTTTCTGCCAATCTCTGAATATATTTATTCCTAAAATAGGATCCTTCATCTGTGATAATCATTCTAGGCATTTCATATCTATTGAAAATATTTTTCATCAAAAATCTTGAAACACTTTTAGCATCACAACGAGGTAAAGCTTGTGCTTCAATCCNGAATGTTGCTCCAAATACAGAGAAATCATCCATAAATACTTCCAATCCATCATCAATTAACTTACTAAATATACATCTCTGGAATGTTGCAGGTGCATTACATAATCCAAAAGGCATTCTTCGAAAAGCAAAAACACCATCCATAAATACTTCCAATCCATCATCAATTAACTTACTAAATATGGACATCATACATCTCTTCCAAATACAAAGAAATCATCCATAAACACTTCTAATCCATCATCAATTAACTTACTAAATATAGACATCATACATCTCTGGATTGTTGCAGGTGCATTACATAATCCGAAAGGCATACTTCTAAAAGCAAAAGTTCCAAAAGGACTAATAAATGTTGTCTTTTCTTGATTCTCAGGAGCAATAGGAATTTGATGATAACCAGTATATCCATCTAGAAAGCAAAAATATTTGTGCCCAGTAAGTCTATCCACTATCTGATCTAAAAAGGGTAAAGGGAAGTGATCTTTCCTGGNCTAATTTCATTATCGGTGTTAGATAATTCATGATTTTCTAATCTCGATAAATGATCAATAATTTGATTATCAGTTCCCTTTCTATCAATAACTACAAGATCAAATTCTTGCATCAATAGTATCCATCTAATCAACCTTGGTTTAGCATCCTTCTTCGCATCAAATATTTAATAACAGAGTGATCATTATGCACAACACATTTAGCTCCAATTAAATAAGATCTAAAGATATTTAATAGCAGAGTGATCAGTATGCACAATACATTTAGCTCCAATTAAATACGATCTAAATTCATCAAAAGTATCCATCTAATTAACCTTGGTTTGGCATCCTTCTTTTGCATTAGATATTTAAAAAGAGCGTTCAGTATGCACAATACATTTAGTTTCAATTAAATAAGATTTAAATTTATCTAAAGCATATACAATTGTCAGCAACTCTTTTTCAGTAACAATATAGTTAATTTGTGCATCGTTAAGAGTTTTACTAGCGTAGTATATCATTTTAAAAATCTTTTCGTACCTTTGTCCAAGAACAACTCCAATAGCATAATCACTAGCATCACACATTAGTTCAAATGGTTTCTCCCAGTTAGGTAAAACTATAATTTAATTTTTCTTTTAATAACTCAATGGCATTTAAACAGCTTTCAGTAAATTCAAATTTGTTGTCCTTTTCTAAAAGTTGGCATAGAGGTTTAGTAACTTGTGAGAAATCTTTAATAAAATGCTTGTAAAAACCAACATGTCCAAGAAAACTCCTAACTTCTCTTACATTAATNGAGTTTTTATATATCTATAAACATCTTTAAATATGGTAGGCCAATAAAATCCAGCTTGTAAAATATTTAAGCAGTTTTATCAATCCCAAAATGTCATCCAAATTCAGAATCATGACATTTCTGAATGATNNNNCATTATCTTTTTCAACAGCAGGGTATTTCATAGATTTTGCAAAGTTAAAAGTCACTTCTTGATCATTTACCCTCATAGTTAATTCTCCTTTTTGAACATCTATCATTTCATAGATTTTGCAATGTTAAAAGCCACTTCTTGATCATTAACTCTCATAGTTAATTCTCCTTTTTGAACATCTATCATAGCTTTTCGAGTAGCTAAAAATGGTCTCCCTAAAATGATAGGTATTTTTTTATCTTTCTCCATATCTAAAATAAGGTAGTTAAAAATGCTCTCCCTAAAATGATAGGTATTTCTTTATCTTCCTCCATATCTAAAACAATAGCAAAAAATGGTCTCCCTAAAATGATAGGTATTTCCTTATCTTCCTCCATATCTAAAACAAAAAATGGTCTCCCTAAAATGATAGGTATTTCTTTATCTTCCTCCATATCTAAAACAATGAATGAAACATAAAAAGATAAATTTGTCAACTTTTACTAACACATCTTCTATAACTCCCTTAGGATATGTAACGAAAGATAAATTTATCAACTTTTACTAACGCATCTCTTATAACTCCCTTAGGATATGTAATTGATCGATCTGCTAAGTAAATTTGTCCAGTTTTACTAACACATCTTCTATAACTACCTTAGGATATGTAACTGAACGATCTGCTAGCTGTAGAGTTACAGAAGTTGGTGAGACTTCTCCTAATCCTAATCTTTTAAAAATTAAAAGAGGCATAAGATTAATGCCGGCTCCCAAGTCACATAAAGCTCTTCCATAAAATTTTTCACTGATAGCACACGATATAGTGAAGCTACCAGAATCTTTTAATTTTTAAGGAAGCTTTTTCTGAATAATTGCACTACACTCTTCGCAAAGTGCATCAGTTTTGTTGTCCGTGAACTTCCTTTTCTTGTTCAGAATATCTTTCATAAATTTCACATAATTGGGCATCTGCTCTAAAGCTTCTACAAAAGGAATGTTCACCGTTAACTTCTTAAGAATTTTTAAAAATTTGGAAAATTTTTTATTCTGTTTGTGTTGCTTCAACCTTTGAGGAAACGGTGGTGGAGGTTTCTCCACAGTAATTTTCATTGGTGTGTTTATTCTCTTTATTTTACTTCAATCTTTGAGGAAACGGTGGTGGAGGTTTTTCCACAATAATTTTCATTGGTGTAAAAGGATGCTTCAGTCTTTGAGGAAATGGTGGTGGAGGTTTTTCCACGGTAACTTTCATTGGTGTAAATGGATACTCTAAATTGGGGTACTCATGATCCTTTTCTTTTTTGGTATCCACTTTCTCTTTTTCATTTTCTATTTCTTTTAGTACTCTTGTCTCTAATAATTTTCCACATGGTAACTAAATTGCCTTGATTTGTTCTTTTTCTTGATCTTTAGGATTTGGTTCCACAGTACTTGGAAAAGTTCCTAATATTCGGTTACTAAGCATAGTAGCAATCTGCCTTAATTGGTTTTCAATATTCTTAATAGCAATTCCTTGATGTTGTAATTGATGTTCTTGTATCTGTAATTGATTTCCTTGATTCTGTAATTGATTTCCTTGATTCTGTAATTGTTGACCCATGTTTAATATTAGCTCTTCCATAGATAACTTCTTCTCCTTAATTTGAGTATTACTGTTAAATCCTGGAGGATAAGAAGGTCTATAGTTAGCATTTTCCTGGTTGGATGAATTTCCTAATGGGTTCACTGAGTTGTTTGCCCATTGTTGATTTGTAGAACTGTTATTCCAATTAAAATTTGGATGATTCTTCCAACCCGGGTTATAATAGTTCAAATATGGGAGGATAAGAAGGTCTATAGTTAGCATTTCCTTTGATAATGAATTTCTTAATGGGTTCACTGGGTTGTTTGCCCATTGTTGATTTGTAGAAGAATTGTTACCTTGGTTGGATGAATTTCCTAATGGGTTCACTTGGTTGTTTGCCCATTGTTGATTTGTAGAAGAATTGTTATAATCCTGGGTTATAATAGTTCGAATATGGGTTGTTGGGTCTATTAATAGCATTTAAGGTTTCAACTGGGTTACAATAGTTCGAATAAGGGTTGTTGGGTCTATTACTAGCATTTAAAGTCTCATATGAAGGTTGAACATCCACAGGTTATAATAGTTCGAATATGGGTTGTTGGGTCTATAATAGCATTTAAGGTTTCATATAAACCAATTGTTGATTTGTAGAAGAATTGTTATTCCAATTAAAATTTTGATGATTCTTCCAACCTGGGTTTATTTGTAGAAGAATTGTTATTCCAATTAAAATTTGGATGATTCTTCCAACCTGGGTTGTAATGGTTTGTAGAAGAATTGTTATTCCAATTAAAATTTGGATGATTCTTCCAACCTGGGTTATAATAACATTGTTGATCTGTAGAAGAATTGTTATTCCAATTAAAATTTGGATGATTCTTCCAACATGGGTTATAATAGTCAAATATGGGTTTTTGGGTCTATTAATAGCATTTAAGGTCTCATATGAAGGTTGCACATCCACAAATTGCCCAGACTCCATCATAGGAGGTGTTGAAGAATAATTCATCCCATAATGATCTAATTTCTTTGATATTGCATCATAGGAGGTGTTGAAGAATAATTCATCCCATAATGATCTAAATTCTTTGATATTGCAACAATCTGCGAAGCAAACATAGATATTGCATTAGAATCATGGATACTTTTGATATTGCAGCAATCTGCAAAGCTAACATAGATATTGCAGCAGAATCATGGATACTAGCTAACAGTAATTTGTGAAGCTAACATAGATATTGCATCAGAATCATGGATACTAGCTACTCTTTTAGTAGCAATCTGTGAAGCTAACGTAGATATTGCATCAGAATCATGGATACTAGCTACTCTTTTAGCCAATCTGTGAAGCTAACATAGATATTGCATCAGAATCATGGATACTAGATACTCTTTTAGGATTTACCAATCTGCGAAGCTAACAATTCATCAGAATCATGGATACTAGCTATTCTTTTTAGGATTTACCCGCTCAGAGGGCCATTGAAAATTGCTGGTAGCCATCTCTTCTATTAATGAATAAGCTTCATCAAAAGGTTTTGACATTAGTAAACCACCAGCCGCAGCATCTATAATTGATCTAAGAGATCCCACTAGTTTATTATAAAAGTTTGAATTATTAACCAATCTGGTAACGAATGGTGACGACACTTCCTAAGAAGATCTTTAAATCTCTCCCAAGCTTCATATATTGACTCTCCATCAATCTGAGAACGATGTTATGTCATTTCTAAGTTTAGCAGTTTTGGATGGAGGGAAATATTTGGACTGACAGAACGATGTTATGTCATTTATAAGTTTAGCAGTTTTGGATGGAGGGAAATATTTGGATAGAACTTTCTGTGAAAGTTCTCCCCAGCTTTGGATGGAGGGAAATATTTGGATAGAAATTTCTGTGAAAGTTCTCCCCAAGTTCTAATACCTTGGATGGAGGGAAATATTTGGATAGAAATTTTTGTGACAGTTCTCTCCAAGTTCTAATAGTTATATATTGACTCTCCATCAATCTGACAGAATGATGTTATGTCATTTCTAAGTTTAGCAGTTTTTTATGGAGAGAAATATTTGGATAGAAATTTCTGTGAAAGTTCTCCCCAAGTTCTAATAGATCCAAGGAAATATTTGGATAGAAATTTTTGTGAAAGTTCTCCCCAAGTTCTAATAGATCCTGGTGGGAAATATTTGGATAGAAATTTCTGTGAAAGGTCATTTTTAGTTTAGCAGTTTTGGATGGAGGGAAATATTTGGATAGAAATTTCTGTGACAGTTCTCCCCGAAGTTCTAATAGATCCTGGTGCTAATAAGCTTCATATATTGACTCTCCATCAATTTGATAGAACGATGTTATGTCATTTCTACAGCTTTGGATGGAGGGAAATATTTGGATAGAAATTTCTGTGAAAGTTCTCCCCAAGTTCTAATATGTTTTGGATGGAGGAAAATATTTGGATAGAAATTTCTGTGAAAGTTCTCCCCAAGTTCTAATAGATCCAGGTGCTAATGAATTTAACCACATCTTAGCCTTATCCCTCAATGAAACAAGAAAAAGTCTAAGTTTAACAACATCGTTGAGACTCTGTCATATTTAAAAGTAGCACATAGTTCTAAAAAACTAGTGAGATGTAAATTAGGATCTTCATTTGGTGTACCTTCAAATTGATTATTTTGTATCATTTGGATAATAGCAGGTTTAAGCTCAAATGAATTAGCAGCTACATCAGGATTTTGGATAGTTGATAATAGCAAGTTTAAGCTCAAATGAATTAGCAGCTACATCAGGATTTTGGATAGATAAGTGAATTTCATCTACTGTAGGATTTGCATAATCTCATAAGGGTCTAGGTTGGTGCTCATTTTCTATTCCGTGATTGTTCAGGTTGTTTCCGTTGTATCAGAATTTCTAGGTTCTCTTCTTGATTTTTTAATCCTTCTAACAGTGCGTTCTAATTCCGAATCGTAGGGTATAAGATTTTTAGGTCCAAAGTTACGCATACAATTTAAAAAAAGTACTCAGTAATTAATTTAAATATAAATATATAAAATAAGTTGTAATTTAAGTAAAAATTTTCTTATAATCCTAATTTGTCTGTTACTATGATTGTAATTTTACTCACTCACTTAATCACTCCCCAGCAACGGTGCTAAAAACTTGACCGACTTCTTTTTGTAATCGACAAATACAAGAATTTGATGACGCTACTAGAAGATTTAATTTTCCAGCAACAGTGTTCAAAGACTTGATTGCGACTTTATAGATGTGTCTGATTTGATTAAGTTGTATACTTATAATATTCAATAATGTTGAAGTCGAATTTGTCAATGCAAGTATACGTATCGCTCAAGTAATATAGGGCTCTAATGGAGTCATAGATATTAATCCCATAGGGAGTAGTTTAGAATTACGAACTAAGATTTTAGAAAAGCAATACTGGTTATCGATCCCACAGGGATAAATAGAATACTACGGACTAAGGCTTAATAAAAAGTAATACTTTGTCAACGCAAGTATACATATCGCTCAAGTAATATAGGGCTCTAATGGAGTCCTAGATATTGATCCCACTGAGAATAATATTTGAACTACGAACTAAGATTTTAGAAAAGCAATATTTAATCGCAACAATGGAATTCAATTTGCTTATCTGTCACTAATAGACAATTGAAATAAATATGTAATTTTANCTCATAACAACGACGTTCAATTTGTTTATCTTTCACTAATATGCAATTAAAATAAATAGATAATTTTAATAACTAATAAATAACTAATGATATATTACGGTTTGATTGTGATATTCAATATATAAAAAAGCATCATTCTCCTTGTCAAGAAATTATAGTGAATAGATAAAATGAATTAGTTCAATTTATATTGTGTCAAATAGGAGCATACATATTCTTTATCCTTTGGTCGAGGCATAAAGAACAGTGACTAATCCTATGCTTGGTTACTGATTCTGCGGCTAGGCTGGGAGGATACCAGCTCTCACTTCGGTGCTCCCACGTTCCCCTCACCTGAGGGCAAACATCTACACATCAGTACCCAAACGTTAGGACCGAATTGGAGATTTTATTCTGTCACTCTAAAATCTCCAATTCTTTGTCCGATAATAATATTTCCTTATTTATTTGCACCCAACTTCCAAGGGCTTTGACCTCCCTGAATCTTGGATGTAACCTTCACTTTAGTTGTAAAACTCAACATATTTTAACAAATCAATTGGCTAGATTGAAAGTAAATTAAGATCTAAGTGAAAAGATCATCATAATTTTCTAAACATTTTCATGGCTTCACCAATTCAAATCACTATTTAACAAATCTCGAGACAAGGAGAAAGACAGAGAAAACTACTAAGATCTCATGGGGAAAACACAACAAAANAATGCTAATTAAAATTATTGGGTTTGTTTTAGGGTCATTTAAAATTTATTTGAAGATTTATTCATGTTTATTTGAGTTTATTAAGGTGTTTACGGTTTGCCTTGAAATTATTATATTTGCCTTATGGTTCTTAAAAGTTAATTTTAATTTATTTTAAGGTTGTTAAAAGTTGATTATGGAGTTTTTTTAAGTTTGTTAATTTATTAAAGTTTGTTATAACAGCTAAGGTTTGTTGAATTTATTGAAGTTTGATAAAGTTAGTTAAATTTTTTAAAGTTTATTAAATTTGAGAATATTGGTTTAAGGTTCTTTTAGTTTTGAGAAGTTTTAGTTGAATTTGTGGGTTTGAAGTTGAGTATTTGAATTTGAGGGTTTGAAGTTAAAGATTTGAAAGTTAAATGATTGAATTTGAGGTTTTGAATTATGATTGATAATGAAGGTTGACTAGATTAGAGGTTTGGATTTGATTTTGTGAGATTGAAGACTTGGATTTGAGGCTTTAACTCTTGGCAAAGGGGAATGATATATTAGAAAGATCCCTAAATGAAAGTGATTTCTTAACCTTAAAAAAAAACTAGACTATGACGGAGGCTAAATGGGCGGACTAATCTAATTTTTGAGAACATCACCCCCTACTATGACGTTCATGTCTTTACATTATCCCATGTGCATTATGATCCTTAGACTATTAACTAACCAGTTAGTTAGTGGTCTCCACTCTTATCATAGTGATGAAAAGTGTATATATTCTTTCTAGTAGGCAGTTTGAGGTATCTTTGCCAATAATCTTGGGTTACTTCATCCTAGGGCTCCTACATAATCCAAGGGGGTAAGGTTGTTTGTTTTATATGTCCTAGTCCTTAACACTAACTATTGGTATCTAGTAAAATAACATAGGCTTCTGCACTTGACTATTCCAGGGTGTGTGTAATCCTCAGTTTTATTTTAAGTTGGTCAACCTCGGGTTCACAATTGATATGCCTAATTGTGGTTCATGTTATTTAAATTAGTGATTTTTTTATTTAATTTTGAGTTTTATATTTAATTCATGATTTTTTTATTCCTAGTTTTTAAATTTTTATAAAAATCAAAATTTTTTAGGTTGAAGCTTTGCATTTAATTTTCTATCAAATGTGTTCTTCATTTGATTTCTCTCTGCTAGGTTTAACTTCAAGTGTTTGGTTTACTGCTCTGTGTTGAATGTATACATTAGGAAAAGTTACATTCAAGTCATTCATATTTACACTTTTCAAACTTTTCATTCACATGCTTATTTTACAAATGAAAAAGATTTTTTTGTAAAATATTTTTGTTTAGTCATGCGAGGATATTATTAACATGTGAATGAACCTTAATGTGGGAAGTGTGCATGAATGAAATTACTCAAGACTTATATGTTTAATAGACAAGCTTATAAATCACATGTTCTTGAATTAGAACATGTTCAATCATAAGCCATTCATATACATATGTATAAGTATTGCATAAGGTAACATATTCAAAAGGATTTGCAAAGTAATGTAATTTTGATAATGATTGGTGAGTTTACTCATTTTTTAAAAAGGTTTCAAATTTTCTTCAAAATATTGTCTCAAGGTTAGTCTTATTTAGGTTCTGCTTTTCAAAATTTTGTTTTAGCTTTTTGAAAAGGACTCAATAAAGTTTAGAGAATTTTGTTTAAGTTTTAAGTTTTATTTTGAAATAGTTTTATTTAAATTTCCTTACTTTGAAATGTTTTGCTTATATTTGAAAAAGGTGATCTTTAAAACAAAAAGTTTTGTTAACATTTTATTTTTTTTCCATAAAAGTTTTATAATTCCTTTTAAATTTCTCTCTTAAAAGGTTGTTCATTTATCTTAAAAGAAGTTATTCATTAGTTTTATTTTATTTTAAAGGTCTTGGCTATTTTTTGCCATTTATTCTGAAGGTTTTGATAAGTTTTAGGAGATTTTGTTTTGGAAGGTTTTTTTATTTTTATTTTTGTCACTTTATGTTATGCGAAAATTTTTTATTAAGTTTCATTGGAAAATTTTTATTAAAGGTTTTTTTTTTCGAGAAATATTATATTTATTTTCTTAAAAAAAAGATATGGTTAAGTTTTATTAAGCTTTGTTTATTTTTGAAAAGATTTTTTTGTCAAATTTTATTTTATGAAATGTCTATTGAAGCTTTAAAGAGATTTTCTTTTGAAAAAAAATTTTTATTGTTTGATTTTTGGAAAGTCTTTCTTAAAACAAGATTTTATCTTTCTTAGTTTTATTGTTTAATGAAAATTTTATTATTTAAAAACTTAAGGATACAACTTTTAAAGTGCATAAAAAAACATTAAGCCACAACTTACATGCTCAATTTCATAAAATACATAAGATCAGAACTTGACAACATGCATTAAAAGACACAAGAACACAACTTGCTAGCATGCATTTGACATGAAAGACATAAACTTAAACATCTAAACTTTTATATACGACATAAGAACAAAAACTTAAAAATGTGAAATTTTGCATGTGACATAAAAGAATAACCCTAAATATGTGAAATTTTGTGTGTGACATAAGAACATAACATGGACTTTGCCTAAAGGTTATAGAAATACCACATGAATTTTGTATAAAATTATCACCTAACACATGGATACTTGCATAAAAAACTATCACATATATATTTGCATGAAATGAACCCAANCGACATAAACTTAAACATCTAAACTTTTGTATATGACATAAGAACAAAAACTTAAAAATGTGAAATTTTGCATGTGACATAAAATAATAACCCTAAATATGTGAAATTTTGTGTGTGACATAAGAGCATAACATGGACTTTGCCTAAAGTTTATAGAAATACCACATGAATTTTGTATAAAAAATTATCACCTAACACATGGATACTTGCATAAAAAACTATCACATATATATTTGCATGAAATGAACCCAAAGTTATATTAAGTCTTGCATGAGATATACAAACACAAAGAATCTCATTTGTATGAAAGATAACATAACAATATGAGTATTTTTTCTCTTTATTTTTATTTTTTTGGTTATTGAGTGGGATGAGAAATGAGAGGTCTAAGGTGAGTAAGATTTTCAAGAAGTGTAAAAGCAAAAAGAGTGAAGTGCTTTGTGTGTGCCAGTGGGATTAGAGTGTGGTGAGTTTTGTATGTTTGTAAGTAGGACTGAAGGGAGGTGCATGACTGTTTTTGTGAGTTTAGGGTTTTGTTTCAGCTACTAGGATAAATGTGCAGTGATTTTTATGTACTTAGGGGTTTGGGTAGGCTAGAAGAGTGAGGTGAATGTAGTGGATTTTGGGGTTAGAACTGAAGTGAAGAGCGTGGTGAGTTTTTGTTTGTTTTCTTGGTTGGATAGTAATGTTGGCATCACTTTTTTATGCCACTAGTGTGGGGTGTCCACCTGCATGCTTAAGATTGTCTACGGTTCATCTGTAGCATCTGATAGCTTAAGAAACCCACTGAGGACCTTTTGACCTTTTGGCACTTGTTCGATGGCGATTCAGCCTACTTGGGAAAATTTCCTCCATAAGGCTCGTCCAAGATCTGAGACATGCTTGGTGCATAATATAATGATTTGAAGAAGTGGGTCCCATCACCCGGGATGTGAGACATGCTTGGTCCATCCAGAACCTCCGACGATCACAGGAAGTTACAGAGTCTACCTACATGTGCTACGAAAAAACTAGGGTTCGAGACACCCTACCTGTACCGCAATTTAGGATGACCATTGACACTGATTCATTTTGGAGTTATAGAACGATACTTCACTCAAATAGATTCTCCCATGGCTTTCAGATCAAAAAAATCTTTCGTCAAGGCATTCCTGATGACAATTAGGGTTTGGGGCTAGACTGGCGCCCTAGGGCCGACCCCGAGGGCCTACACACCCAAAATACCTTTCTAGACCATCGAGTCCGAAACTTCAGAGGTCTAAAACATGATTTAAAAGTTTGGCATAGACCGGGCTCCTAGGCGTCGAGCCAAGGCCCTGAATAGGTTAAAAATTGTCATTTTCCAAGGGATTGGCCCCTAGACTCCGCATGTCTAGCGCCTAGGGCAGCAAGTCTGGTGCTAAGGCCCCACACCAACACATTGAGGTCTTGACACCAAAAAAAAGGTAGCGCCTAGGTCCCACTCTGGTCCTAGGTTGTGATTTTTCATGATTTTCGATGTCGTTTTGACGACATTTTAACTTTGTAAGCCTTGGGACATTAAAGGTGGGTGGTTAATCACTCTTTTGCCCTCATCTAGAAGGATCTAATGCTTCTTTTTTAGGGCATTCAGGTACTTTTCATGAAGTTTTCTTAGATATGCTTGTTTTTATATGCATTATATTAAAGACTTTTCCAAAATTTTCCAAGCCTTTATGTCAATTATTGGAAAAGGATGCTCATTTTGATTTTAATGAGGAATGCCTTAACGCTTTTAATTTATTAAAAGTAAAATTAATCACTACATCTATTATTATTTCACCTGATTGGACAAAACCTTTTGAATTAATGTGTAATGCTAGTGATATGATAAAATTTTTAAAGTGATATACTATGCTAGTAAAACTCTTAATTGAACTCAAATTAATTACACTACTACTGAAAAGGAATTATTAGCTATAGTATATGCTTTCGATAAATTCAGATATTTTGTTATTGGAACTAAATGTATTTTGCATACTGATCATTCTGCTATAAATATTTAATGATGAAGAATGTTGCATTTTGGGGTTGATAAAACTGCATTTAAAATTTTGTAATTTGAAATTTGTTGGCTTACACTATTTAAAGATGTTAATTATTATATAAAAACATATGATAGATGTCAAAGAGTAGGCAATATTTCAAGAAGAATGAAACACCCCTAAATTTTACTCTTGAAGTTGAAAATTTTGGTGTTTGGGGTTTAGATTTTATGTGATCTTTTATACCAACTTTTGGAAGATTTATTTTTTAATAGTTATGGATTATGTTTCAAAATGGATTGAAGTAGTTGCTTTACCTCAATGTGATGCTAAAAGTGTTGCAAAATTTTTAAGGAAAAATATTTTTACAATCTTTGGAATGCCAAGAGTAATAATTACATATTGGGGAAGTCATTTTAAAAATAGAATAATTGAAACATTAACCCAAAACTATGGAATCAAACATCAAATTTCCATAGCTTATCACCTTCAGACTAGTGGTTTGGCAGAAGTATCCAATCGAGAAATTAAAAGAATATTAAAAAAAACTATAAATCCTCATAAAAGAGATTAGTCTACTAAACTTGATTCCGCATTATGGGCTTATAGGAATGCTTACAAAACTCCTATAGGAATGTCACCATATAGACTCATATATGGGAAAGCTTATCATTTGCCTTTTGAATTAGAGCATAAAGCTTACTGGTTATAAAAGAGTTTAATTATAATATGAAAGATGCAGAAGAAAAATGATTATTGCAATTAAATGAGATTGACGAGTTAAAAAATAAATTGTATGAGAATGGAATAATTTATAAAGAGAAAATGAAAATGAGGTATGATCAAGAAAATCTGAAAAAGTATTTTGAGAATGGACAAGAAGTTCTATTATATAATTTAAGATTGAAATTATTTTTGGAAAAACTTAAGTCTAGGTGGTCAGGACCATTTATTCTGATAAGAGTTTATCTAAATGGAGCCGTTGAAATTGAAGATCCTAAGATAGGAAAGATAATTAAGGTAAATGAACACATGTTAAAAGCTTATATAAGTGGAGATAGTCCTACATTTGAAGATATTTTAATGTTGGGTCAACCAGATCAAAACATTGAATATGGTGAGCTGACGACGTTAAATCAAACTCTTTGTGGGAGGCAACCCATAATTATCAGTTTGATTGACTTGATTGTTGATTATTGATGTGATGCATTTTTGATACAAGTTGGAGTCTTACATGATTATTTTGGCACAAAAACATATTATATTATGTCAGCGATATTTTTGGTTGGAGGAGTTGCCGTAAGAAACTGTCGATCACCGGAATCGAAATCCCTTCGCCCGCTTCAGAAGGACATTTCAATTTACATATATATTTAGTTTTAGAAAAATATGAAATCAAACTGACCCCATATTTTTCATAGTTTAAAATTTTTAGAAAAATATGAAATCAAACTGACCTCATATTTTTCATAGTTTAAATGAAAGAGCACTGTTTAGAAAAATATGAAATCAAACTGACCCCATATTTTTTATAGTTTAAATGAAAGAGCACTAATGTATCTATCCCAAAGGATAAACACAAGACTTGAGGATGAGGCTCGATAAAATAAACTAAGGATGTGAAGAATAAACACAAAACTTGAGGAAGAGACTCGATCAAATAATCTAAATAATATATGACATTTGTTTGGTCTGTAAAATCATTTTATTTGCTGATAAGTTTTCCTATTTAATATAAAGAATTAAATAGGGTTTATATTAAGTTGGGTTCGGACATGCTTTCTATAAGGACAAGCCCCGATAGTTATTTACATCTTAAATGACCAAAGTCATCTAAGAAGACGCTCGATAAAAATAAGGAAATAAAATCTTCAAGGAGTTTCAAAGGGTAGCACTTTTCAATGAGATCAGACGTAGAGGTGTGAAAGGGTATTGATTCAAATTTGGAACATTTTGTTGTAGAGCTTAAAGCAGGAAGAACTAGAGGATGTCATGGATCCAAAGGAGAACCTCGGTGACTTCCCAAGCTATCCTAATGTTTGGCTTCCAATTTTGAGGAGAAATAGTGGGAGTTTCATCCTGCCAATTTTATTAGTTAGGGCTTACATTCGTGTGAAATGATCACACATAAGTGTTTATCCTACCAATTTTATTAGTTAGGGCTTACATTCATGTGAAACTATCACACAAATAGCCTGGAAGATGTGAGGATTTAGGTCATGACAAACAACAACCTCAAAACCCTAAGACGAGTTAGGGCTTATATTGTATAGCAGGGTTGTATAAAGGCCTAAAGATAAGATGAGGATTTACGTTGCATAAGCGAGCAACCTCAAGGTCCTCTGGCTTTGTTGTTTATATCTAAGGAAGGAATATTAGTTTAGCTGGGGAAGACATGTTTTGCTGTTGAAGATAGTCGTACTGCCCACCATGCTAGCTCCAAGCTCCTTACCGCGACGAGTTTGAGTTTTCTAGTGTGTCAATTTATAATGTCAGATCAGGTGGCCCTATGGTTGAAGTTCTTTAAATTTTATGGGGGCATGTTAAAGTTGATTAGACCGACATCGGTTAGGATCCTCTGATTCCCTCGTTCCGGCACCACTATTTTCAATTGGATTCACTTAGTCCAAATGAATTTACTAAACTCAACTTAATGAGTTCTATAATTTCATTTAGATTGTGGGAAGCTTCGTTAGCAACCGTAGGTTACCTCCTCCGAGGGATTTCCGATCATTCGATAGAGACATCTTAATTTAGTTGCAGTTGTAGTTTTGTGTGATATTTGTGATTAAATTTTGAGTTGTTTTATGTTTTGAATGTTGTGGAGGTGAATTTTATCTTGGTTGATTTTAGTTTTAGTTTTGGTTTTAGTTTTGTGGCTATCCTGATAGCTTTAGTTTTCATGCAGGGTGGCATCATTGTTTAGCATGCAAATTTGCAGGTATAAAAGTACAGTATGAAGGTACAAAAAAGACAGCACTAAAAACTGTAAAAGCGTATCTGACAAGTCTTCTCGTTCCACCACCTGAAACTTAAAATGCATGTTAAGGCAATTTATATGAAACAGGGAAGTAAAATTTTGAAGATCTACCTAACCCTAGATCATATCTTGGTGGGTCCTTATTAATTTTATTAAGGATGATATTTGTCAAGCAAAACATATTAAGTTTAGTAGATCTCCGAGGTATCCAACAGATCTAGAGAAAGCAGCAGGCCCGTGCTACTCTCTCGCTGCCTGGTGGAAAATCCCGAGTTTTTTTAAACTTATTATGTTGTTTAATAATTCATCTTGTAAATACCTTTGGTGCTCAGTGAGCATTTATGTCTCAATTATCTCGAAGAGTAAGGTAATTATCATTTGTAATTTAATTTTGAATATTATGTGGGTGAAGACCCTTAAAGAGGCAAGTTAGTGTTATTGGAATTTCTGAGATTGCCTAACTAATAAAATTTGTAAACATCTTGTTGGCATCAATCACAAGTTTTTATGTATTTATAAACATCTCTAAAGATAGTAGGCCAATAAAATCCAGCTTCTAAAATTTAATAAGCAGTTTTATCAATCCCAAAATGTTCTCCAAATTTAGAATCATGATATTTCTGAGTGATTAGATCAGTTTCTTCATAAGGTACACATCTCCTCATAATAGGATCCTTACATTGTTTATATAAATAAGGCTCATCCCAAAAATATACTTTTGCATCGTGAATGAATTTTCTTTGTTGTTGCATTGTCAGCATAAGTGGCAAAATATCACTTACAATATAGTTAACAATATCAACATACCATGGTATTTTCCACTCATTAATATTATAAAGTTGTTCATCAAGGAAACTTTCTGTAATTTCATTGTCGGTGTCAGATAATTCATGGTTTTCTAATCTCGACAAATGATCAACAATTTGATTATCAGTTCCTTTTTTATCAATAACCACAAGATCAAATTCTCGCACCAAAAGTATCCATTTAATTAACCTTGGTTTGACATCCTTCTTTTGCATCAGATATTTAATAGCAGAGTGATCAGTGTGCACAACACATTTAGCTCCAATTAAATAAGATCTAAATTTGTCTAAAGCATAGACAATGACCAGTAACTCTTTTTCAGTAACAATATAGATAATTTGTGCATCATTAAGAGTTTTACTAGTGTACTATATAACTTTAAAAATCTTTTCATATCTTTGTCCAAGAACAGCTCCAATAGCATAATCACTAACATCACACATCAGTTCAAATGGTTTTTCCCAGTTATGTGAAACTATAATAGGGGCTGTGATTAATTTTTTCTTTAATTACTCAAAGGCTTTAGTTAGGTGAAACTATAATAGGGGTTGTGATTAATTTTTCCTTTAATAACTCAAAGGCATCAAGGACTGCTCCAATAGCATAATCACTAGCATCACACATCAGTTCAAATGGTTTCTCCCAGTTAGGTAAAACTACAATAACATAATCACTAGCATCGCACATCAGTTCAAATGGTTTCTCCCAGTTAGGTGAAACTATAATAATGGGTTGTGATTAATTTTTTCTTTAATAACTCAAAGACATTTAAACAATTTTCAGTAAATTCAAATTTCTTGTCCTTTTCTAAAAGTTGGCATAGAGGTTTGGTAATTTTTGAAAAATCTTTAATAAAATGCCTGTAAAATCCAACATGTCCAAGAAAACTCAACCTCTCTTACATTAGTAGGAGGTGATTTTCGCAGGGTTTGCTTCCATACCATCTTCCAAAATTTTACTCCCTAACACAATTGCTCCTACAACCATAAGTTGGCATTTCTCTCAATTTAGAACCAAATTAGTTCTTTCGCGTAACTCCAAAACTTTTTCAAGATAATTTAAGCATGCATCAAATGATATCCCAAATACAGAGAAATTAACCATAAATACTTCCAATTCATCATCAATTAATTTACTAAATATAGACATCATACATATCTAGAATGTTGCAGGTGCATTACATAATCCAAAAGGCATTCTTCTAAAAGCAAAAGTTCCAAAAGGACTAGTAAATGATGTCTTTTCTTGATCCTCAAGAGCAATAGGATTTTGATGGTAACTGGTATATCCATCTAAAAAATAAAAATGTTTGTGCCTAGCAAGTCTATCTACTATTTGGTCTAAAAAAGGTAAAGGGAAGTGATCTTTCATGGTGGCAGTGTTCAATTTTCTATAATCAATCCAAATACACCACCCAATAACTTGTCTGATAGGTATTAATTCATTATTTTATTTTGTTTCAACAGTCACTCCTCCTTTCTTAGGAACATAATGAATTGGACTTACCCACGCACTATCTGAAATAAGATATACAATTCCAGTGTCTAACCATTTCAAAATTTTCTTCTTAACGACTTCTTTCATCATTGGATTTAATCTCCTTTTTGGATCAACTCTTGATTTATATTGTTCATCTAATATAATTATGTGCATACACATCGAAAGACTGATTCCCTTAATATCAGCTAAGGTCCAACCAAAAGCTTTTTTATATCTTTTTAATGTATCTAAAAGTCTTTGCTCTTGCAAATTATTTAACTTTGAAGATATAATAACACGTAATGTAGATGAGTCTCCCAGAAACACATACTTCAAATGGCTCGACAATATTTTCAACTCAAGTTCAGGTGGTTTTATAATTGATGGAAATAGATTCTTATCAGCATTTTCTGTAATATCCAGCATCTCAAATCTTTCCTGAACATAATCTAATTCTTCATTTTCTAATTCGTACACAGTAACTTCATCACCATCTTCAAATTGTTCTTTCTCTTCAAAATATTCTTTAAAATGTTCATTAAATAGATCTTCACTAATTTCCATGCAAAAACATTCATTATCTCTTTCAATAATAGGGTATTTCATAAATTTGGCAATGTTAAAAGTCACTTCTTGATCTTCAACTCTCATAGTTAATTCTCCTTTTTGAACATCTATCATAGCTTTTTCAGTAGCTAAAAATGGTCTCCCTAAAATGATAGGTATTTCTTTATCTTCCTCCATATCTAAAACAATAAAATCCATAGGAAAGATAAATTTATCAATTTTTACTAACACATCTTCTATAACTCCCTTAGGATATGTAATTGAACGATCTGCTAACTAAAGAGTTACAGAAGTAGGTGAGACTTCTCCTAATCCTAATCTTTTGAAAATTGATAGAGGCATAAGATTAATGTTGGCTCCCAAATCACATAAAGCTCTTCCATAAAATTTTTCACCGATATCACACGGTATAGTGAAACTACTAGGATCTTTTAATTTTTCAGGAAGCTTTTTCTGAATAATTGCACTACGCTCTTCGCTAAGTGCAACAATTTCATTATCAGTGAACTTCATTTTCTTGTTCAGAATATCTTTAATAAATTTCACATAATTGAGCATTTGCTTTAAAGCTTCTATGAAAGGAATATTTACCGTTAACTTCTTAAGAATTTCTAAAAACTTGGAAAATTGTTTATTCTATTTGTGTTGCTTCAATCTTTGAGGAAATGGTGGTGGAGGTTTCTCCACAGTAATTTTCATTGGTGTGTTTATTCTCTTTATTTTACTTCAATCTTTGAGGAAACGGTGGTGGAGGTTTTTCCACAATAATTTTCATTGGTGTAAGTGGATCCTAAATCTGGGTACTCATGATCCTTTTCTTTGTCGGTATCCACTTTATCTATTTTAATTTTCATTTCTTTTTGTACTCTTGTTTCCAATTCTTTTCCACTTCATAATTGTATCGCTTTTATCTGTTTTTTTCCTTNGCAGCTTCTTTTCCTTAATTTGAGTGTTCCTGTTAAATCTTGGAGGATAAGAAGGTCTATAATTAACATTTCCTTGGTTGGATGAATTTCCCGGGTTTACTGGGTTGTTTACCCATTTGTTGATTTGTATAAAAATTGTTATTACAATTAAAATTTGGATGATTCTTCCAACCTGGGTTATAATAGTTTGAATAAGGGTTGTTGGGTCTATTAATAGCATTTAAAGTATCATATGAAGGTTGAACATCCACAAATTGCCCAGATGAATTCTCTTCCATCATAGGAGGTGTTGGAGAATAATTCATTCCATAATGATCTAATTTCTTTGATATTACAGCAATCTGCAAAGCTAACATAGATATTGCATCAGAATCATGGATACTAGCTACTCTTTTAGGACTTAGTGGCTCAGAGGGCCATTGAAAATTGTTGGTAGCCATCTCTTCTATTAATGAATAAGCCTCATCAAAAGGTTTTGACAATAAAGAACCACCAGCCACA
>JXCR01143405.1:22874-41230 GCA_002079205.1 Phalaenopsis hybrid cultivar
AGATGAATTCTCTTCCATCATAGGAGGTGTTGGAGAATAATTCATTCCATAATGATCTAATTTCTTTGATATTACAGCAATCTGCAAAGCTAACATAGATATTGCATCAGAATCATGGATACTAGCCACTCTTTTAGGATTTACCCTTTCAGAGGGCCATTGAAAATTATTGGTAGCCATCTCTTCCATTAACGAATAAGCCTCATCAAAAAGTTTTGACTTTAAAGAACCACCAGCCGCAACATCTATATTCGATCTAAGTGATTCTACTAATCCATTATAAAAGTTTGAATTATCAACCAATCTGGTAACGAATGATGAGGGCATTTCCTATAAAGATCTTTAAATCTCTCCCAAGCTTCGTATATTGACTCTCCATCAATTTGACAGAACGACGTTATGTCATTTCTAAGTTTAATAGTTTTGGATGGAGGGGAATTTTTGGATAGAAATTTCTGTGAAAGTTCTCCCCAAGTTCTAATAGATCCTGGTACTAACAAATTTAACCACATCTTAACATTATCCCTAAGTGAAAAAGGAAAAAGTCTAAGTCTAACAGCATCATTTGAAACTCTATCATATTTAAAAGTAGCACACACTTCTAAAAAGCTAGCGAGGTGTAAATTAGGATCTTCATTGGGTGTACCTTCCAATTGATTGTTTTGTACCATTTGGATAATAGTAGGTTTAAGCTCAAATGAATTAGCAGTTACATCAGGATTTTGGATAGATAAGTGAATTTCATTTACTGCAGGATTTGCATAATCTCGTAAGGGTCTAGGTTGGTGTTCATTTTCTATTCCTTGATTGTTCATGTTGTTTTCCATTATATCAAAATTTCTAGGTTATCTTCTCAATCTTCTAATTTTTCTAATAGTGCGTTCTAATTTCGAATCATAGGGTGTAAGATTTTCAGGTTCAAATTTACACACAATTTGAAATCAGTACACAGTAAAGTAGTTAACTAAATATGAAAATAAGTTGCAATTCAAGTAAATATTTTCTAATAATCCTAATTTATCCGTTACTCTAATTATGATTCTTGTTTACTCCCTGACAACGGTGCCAAAAACTTGAGAACGACTTTATACATGTTTAAAAATATAAGTATTTAATACTGTTACTAAAAGATTTAATTCCTCAGCAACTGCACTAAAAACTTAATAACAGTTATAGATTCGATAAAGATAAATGTATAAAATATTCAATAATTGTAAAGTCACACTTATCAACGCAAGTATATGTATCGCTCAAGTAACATAGGGCTCTAATGGAGTCCTAGATATCGATCCCACAGGGAGTAATATTAGAACTACGAACTAAGATTTTAGAAAAAAATAATACATAATCGCAACAATGGAATTCAATTTGCTTATCTGTCACTAATAGGCAATTGAAATAAATATATAATTTTAATAACTCTTAAATAACTAATTATACTAATGAAGGTTCTAATGTGATATTCGATATATAAGAAAGCATCCTTCTCCTTGGCAAGAAATTATAGTGAATAGATAAAATGAATCGGTTCAATTTGTATTGTGCCAAATAGGAGCATACCTATTCCTTACTCTTTGGTCTAGGCATAAAGAACATTGACTAATCCTACGCTTGTTTACTGAATCTGCGGTTAGGCTGGGAGGATACTAGCTCTCACTTCGAATCTCCCACGTTCCCCTCGCCTGAGGGCTAACATCTACACTTCAGCACCCAAACGATAGGACTCAATTGAGGATTTTAGTCTGTCACTCTAAAATCTCCAATTCTACGCCCGATAATTTTATTTCCTAGGCTGGGAGGATACCGACTCTCACTTTGGAGCTTTCACGTTCCCCTCACTTGAGGGCTAACATCTACACATCAGCACCCAAACGATAGGACCGAATTAGAGATTTTAGTCTGTCACTCTAAAATCTCCAATTCAACACCCGATAATTTTATTTTCCTATTTATTTCCTCGCCTGAGGGCTAACATCTACACTTCAGCACCCAAACGATAGGACCAAATTGGGGATTTTTCTGTCACTCTAAAATCTCCAATTCTACGCCTGATAATTTTATTTCCCTATTTATTTTCACCCAACTTCCAATTGTCACTCTAAAATCTCTAATTTTATGCTCGATAATTTTATTTCCCTATTTATTTGCACCCAACTTCCAAGGGTTTTGACCTCCCTGAATCTTGGATGTAATCTTCACTTTAGTTGTAAAACTCAACATATTTTAACAAATCAATTGACCAGATTGAAAGTAAATTAAGATCGAAGTGAAAAGATCATCACAATTCTTTAACATTTTCATGGCTCCACCAATTCAAATCACCATTCCACAAATCTCAAGACAATGAGAAAGACAGAGAAAACTACTGAGATATCATGGGGAAAACACAACAAAACTCGTAATTCATATATAAAAGCAAAGCCATATAAACTACAACAAGTAAATATATTTATCTCTAATTTCTCCCTAAGAGAACTCCTCAAAGTTCCTCTAATTCTCTTCCTTTCTTTACAACACACAGAACTCCTCTTCGAAACGGCAAGGAGGAAGAAATCTCTCACTTTCCCTCCACTCTTACAATCTCTCGAAAAATTCTTCTTCAAAGCGGCAAGGAGGAAGAAATCTCTCACTTTCCCTCCACTCTTACAATCTCTCGAAGCAATTCCTTTTTGAAGTAGCAAGGAGGAAGAAATCTCTCACTTTCCCTCCACTCTTACAATCTCTCGAAAATTCCTCACTAATATTGGAATTTTTCTAATCTCTAGGAACTCTCCTAGCACTTCCTTTACTCCCTATATTCTTTCCCTCGGAAAGGAGGAAGAAATCTCTCACTTTCCCTCCACTCTTACAATCTCTCAAAGAATTCCTCACAATGTTACACTCTACTGGAAATTCTATACACTAATGGTAACCTCCAAGGCCTCTAGCACTCTTCTATTTTTGGCCAAGACACTCTAATAAATTCTCTATACACTAATGAAACCTCTCTAACCTCCAGGACCTTTCTAACATCCAAGACCTCTTCTATTTTTGGCCAAAATCTTCTTTTAAAGTTGTGGATGAGTTTTCCCAAAAGTTGCATAAGCACCCCTCCAAAATTCATCCTCATCTAATGCATTGTTGGACATAACCGCCGAGCTTGCCGTCCGCAGACTCGAGGGCGCCGTCGGCTGGCCTTCTAAGTGAATTAAATCTGGAGTCTCGGGAAAAGTCCGCCGTCGGCACCNTTTTCCCTTAGAGGAAGAATGTCTGAACCCATCTTAATATAAACTCTATTTAATCTTTTATATTAAATAAGAGAACTTATCGGCAAATACAAAGGTTTTGCAGACCAAACGGACGTCATACTTTCCTTAGTTTAGGTACTTATCGGCAAATACAAAGGTTTCACAGACCAAACGGACGTCATACTTTCCTTAGTTTATTCATCGATCCTCATGCTCAAGTCTTATGTTTATCCTTCGGGATAGATACAGGATTTGAGGTACAATGCCCTTTCATTTTAAACTATGAGAAATATGGGGTCAGTTTGATTTCATACTTCAACGTCCTTCCGAAGCGGGCGACGGAATTTCAATTCCGGTGACCGAAAGCTTCTTACGGGAAACTCCCCACAAACCCCCAAAATAGCACCGACAGCTTCTGGCGACTCCGTTGGGGACAAGCTTTTCTCTCCACACAAATCAGGAAATATTATCTCCACACATCGGTAATGTGTCCATGCCCCTCTTAGACCAAATAACCCTTCTTCCGTTGACATACTTTACTCATTTCCGTCTTGGGAAGGTACAATCAACTCCTTGGACTTCAGGACTAGTTGTTCAACTACTTTTTGAACAGAGGGGTTTAGAAGGCCATTAAGGACTCTTTAAATTTTTATATGGGTCGGATCCCCAATAGGTGTGTCGGTGGACTAGTTCCACCTGGGCATTTTGTGCCACTAATTGGGTCCCGCACTGGGTCCTAAAATATTTCACATCTCCCTTCCAAATTTGATTTGATATTCCGTAAATTAAACCAAATCTTGTTGTGTTGCGCACACTTTGAATCTTTATTGCATTAATTAAAGTTTACACCCCTTAATTTTTTTTAAATACCCATAAATTAAGACCAGCCTGGTCTATAGATCAACCTCTATTTTCAATGCTTGCGCTAAAGATTACAAGGTTTTTGGGCATATAGATAACCCTAAAAATTTCTATTTTTAAAGCCTGCTACGATGGCCTACCCGACGCTGACTTTTCGTGCAACCTGCCGACAAGTCACGATGCACGCAACATCGCTCCTACCCTCAAATTTGGAGCCAAATTTGAAGATCTTGAGGTCATCCTCATGAAAGCCCCATTTGTGGTAATGACCATCGCTGATCCAAAAATACTGGAGCCATCTGCAGAGTTCAGTTTGAACTGCCTTCAAGACTTTCCTGCCTGAAAGAAGGCTAAAGTTGTTGCCGTCACGACACCCACCAAACCTGCTATCCCCGCTGCTGCTAAGGGGAAGGAAGTGATGATTGTTGAAGATCCAACTGAGGGATTAACTTTCCCAGCACCCCTGTTTAAAATCGGGACAAGCTCAAGGACTGTACCACTGACCCGAACTCAAAGGAGGCACTGCAATAGAAGAGTTCGGAGGGCCATTAAAGCCCAGGCTCCCGAAGAGACACCCGATGAGGAGGAGCCTCATCGAGATGAAGAAATGCTACCGGAAATTTAACTACTCATACGAGGGAGTAGATTCTATCCTCTGACAGATACTGATGGATGTGAGAGTATCCAGAGGATGACTACCGCATTACCATCACTTCATGGACAGAGTGAGGAGGGAAAGAAGTTCACTCCTATCACTCGAGTTAGCACAGTTTTCAGAAGGCTTTCTACCAAAGAATGGTGTTCGGTTAGCGAGTTACTTAGACGAGCGAGAGATGCAATTGCCCCTCGAGTGAAGAAGGAATTTTTGAAAGGCGTCAAATCCGCTAGACATTCCCGTATGACAACAGGAGCACTGCCTACTCGCATTCCCGTTTGGCTTTGCATAGGGAACAAAGTTGATACCGCAGTGATTACTACTGATCATACTGCCACTAGGACCACAGGTCGTCGACCGGTTAAGTCGGACTGGGTTCGAAAATCTTACCCGTCATTCCTGCAATCCCAGAGATAAAGACAAAGCGATTACCTGACACTGTAGCTAGTCTACACCATGGGGAGCATAACTTCCCTCGACATACTAATGTTTCTACTAAGACGCCCTGTCTTGAGACATCATCGTCAAAAAAGAAGAGGGTATGGGTACCCAAGGTTGCTGCACCGATACAGTTCAGTGAGCCTGCAGGACAAGAAGTAAAACAAGTGCCTGAAATATCTGACATCGTCGCGATAATAGCCAACGAGATGGAGGAACAAGAAGAGGATATCCACCAAGGTCTTCCAGATCTTAAAGCAATCAAGGAATCAATAATTGAGGAGAAATTTGAGAAACTCAGAATTGAAATTTCCGAGTTAGCTCGAGAGCACGAAGTTTTTGTCAATAGTGACAATGAAGATTTTGATTACAATGATTACCTAGAGGAGGATTTCATGGATGTCCATGTGATCAAAACCACAGCTACCACATCTGTGGGTGAGGCTCAACCTCACACCAAAGAAAACGCCGTAGATGAGCTGCGTAGAGTTATCCTTCTAAAGGATGAGCAAGTTAGTCTACTGGAGAAAAGAATAGAAGAAATGACTGCAACTATGACCGCCTTGGCCACCATTCAAGGGCAATCACAATTGACCGACTTTTTATAAATCAACAAATGTAAGAAGTTGATGGCGCTACTAGAAGATTTAAATTCACAGCAATGGCACCAAAAACTTTATCGCAACTTTATATATGTGATTGATTTGATAAAGATGTATACATATAATATTCAATAATGTTAAATTTGAATTTGTCAAAGCAAGTATACTTATCGCTCAAGTAATATAGGGCTCTAACGTAGTCCTAGATATCGATCCCACAGGGAGTAGTTTAGAATTACGGACTAAGACCTTAGAAAAGCAATACTTTAANTTCTTGTTTACTCCCTGACAACGGTGCCAAAAACTTGAGAACGACTTTATACATGTTTAAAAATATAAGTATTTAATACTGTTACTAAAAGATTTAATTCCTCAGCAACTGCACTAAAAACTTAATAACAGTTATAGATTCGATAAAGATAAATGTATAAAATATTCAATAATTGTAAAGTCACACTTATCAACGCAAGTATATGTATCGCTCAAATATAAGATAAATATGGACGAAATAAATATTCAATAATTGTAAAGTCACACTTATCAACGCAAGTATACGTATCGCTCAAGTACATAGGGCTCTAATGGAGTCCTAGATATCGATCCCACAGGGAGTAATATTAGAACTACGAACTCAGGGCTCTAATGGAGTCCTAGATATCGATCCCACAGGGAGTGGTTTAGAACTGCGAACTAAGATCTTTAGAAAAGCAATACTTTAATCACAACAATGGAATTCAATTTGCTTATCTGTCACTAATAGGCAGAGAAAAGCAATACTTAATCACAACAATGTAATTCAAATTGCTTATCTGTCACTAATAGGCAAATAATACTTTAATCACAACAACGACATTCAATTTGCTTATCAATCACTAATAGGTAATTAAAATAAATAGATAATTTAAATAATTATTAAATAACTAAAATAATACATAATCGCAACAATGGAATTCAATTTGCTTATCTGTCACTAATAGGCAATTGAAATAAATATATAATTTTAATNACTCTCACTAATAGGAAATTGATATTAAATAGATAATCTTAAAAACTAATAAATAACTAATGATATAAAGTAGGGTTTAATTGTGATAATCTTAAAAACTAAACCTCCAATTCTACGCCCGATAATAATATTTCCTTATTTATTTGCACCCAACTTCCAAGGGCTTTAACCTCGTTNGGGGATTTTATATAGGACTAAATTGGGGATTTTAGTCTGTCACTCTAAAACCTCCAATTTTACGCCCGATAGTAATATTTTCCTATTTATTTGCACCCAACTTCCAAGGGCTTTGACCTCCCAAATCCTTAGATATTATTTCCCAATTTATTTGCACCCAACTTCCAAGGGCTTTGACATCCCTGAATTTTGGATGTAATCTTCACTTTAGTTGTAAAACTCAACATATTTTAATAAATCAATTGGCCAGANTAAAGTAAATTAAGATTAAAGTGAAAAGATCGTCACAATTTCTTAAACATTTCATGATTTCACCAATTCAAATCACAATTTCACAAATCTCGAGACAAGGAGAAAGATAGAGAAAATTACTCAGAACTCACGGGGAAAGCACAACAAAACTCGGAATTCACCTATAAAATCAAAACCATACAAACTATAACAAGTAAATAACTTATCTCTAAATTTCTCCCTAAGAACACTCCTTGAAGTTCCTCTGAATCTCTTTCTTTCTTTACAGCTCACGAAATTCCTCTTCGAAGTAGCAAGGAGGAAGAAATCTCTCACTTTCCCTCCACTCTTACAATTAAATTCCTCTTCAAAGCGGCAAGGAGGAAGAAATCTCTCACTTTCCCTCCACTCTTACAAACTTAAAGAGTTCCTCACAATATTGGAACCTTTCTAACCTCTATGAACTCTCTCTAGCACCTCCTATTTCTCTTTGAAGTAGCAAGGAGGAAGAAATCTCTCACTTTCCCTCCACTCTTACAATCTCTCGAAAATTCTTCTTCAAAGCGGCAAGGAGGAAGAAATCTCTCACTTTCCCTCCACTCTTACAATCTCTCGAAAAATTCCTCACAGTTACACTCTCTAACAAGCTCTCTACACACTAATGAATCCTATCTAACCTCCAGGACTCTTCTATTTTCGGCCAAAATCTTCTCTTTAAGAATGTGGATGAGTTTTCCCAAGAGTTACTTATGCACCCCTCCAAAATCCGGCCTTATCCATTGTACAAGTACATATAACCGTCGATCCCGCCGTCGGCGGCCTCGATGGCGCCGTCGGCAGCCTTCTGGAGATTTTGTCCTGTAGCCTCGAGAAAAGCTCGCCGTTGGCGGCGTCGATGGCGCTGTCGGCGCCTTAGTGCAATTCTCCACATTTTGGTCCTTTTTGCTCCAAATTCGCTTCTTTTTGCATATTTTTGCTCCATTGACCTTAATTCATCATTCCTGCAACAAAACAATAAAAATACCTTTCTTTAAAGTGCAATATCATTAAAAACAGTATAAAAGAGGTATGAAAATCTCAACATATTTTCCTTTGGTCAGTCACTGATTCTTCTTCAGTATCTTCAACATCTCCCACTTTTCATTCGTTTGGATTTCAAAAATAACTATTCTTACTTGAACTTATCCCATTTTACTTTTCCTATAAGCAATTATGGAAACCCAAACTTTGAATTCTTGAAGATGAAACCCTAATCTTAATCGAGTCTTTTTAGGTGACTTTGGTTGTCTAAGATATAATTAACTATAGGGGCTTGCCTCTATAAGGAATTAAGAACCCAAATTAATTTAAACCCTCTCTAATCTTTATATTAGATAGGGGAACTTGTCGGTTATAAATTCGCAGTCTAAAATAGAGTTATAAACTGTTAAGTTTAGATAGTTAAGCCTATTAATAAGTGATACGTTCATCCTTTGAGATGATATATCATTTATGGTATCGTGCTCAACTATTTAAACTATTAGATATATGAGGTCTATTCTGTCTCATCATTTTCCAAAAAAAAAAAACCACTTCTCACAAAATTAAAATTACATTATATATTATATACTAAATTAAAATTTTAAAATCTTATTTTCAAAAAAAAAAAATTAACCGATAATTTCTGGCGACTCCGCTGTGGATTAATTCCTCTCTCCATTTTAATTATGAGGTTTTGTCTTCGTACATCGATAGTGTATCCATATCCTTAGTGGGTCAGACTATCATTCTTTCGTTGATGTACTTCACTCATTTCTTCTTTGAATAAGTATTGTCAACTCCCTTGATTCTGGAACCACTGTTTAATCACTCATAAATAGAAGGTTTCCAGAATCTTTAAATTTTAAATAAGATGGACTCCCAATAGGTGTGATATGTTAGGAGACGATTCGTAGGAGTGAANCTATCATTTCACAAATCTCGAGACAATGAGAAAGACAGATAAAACTACTCAGAACTCATGGGAAAAATACAACAAAACTCGGAATTCATATATAAAATCAAAGTCATATAAACTACAACAAGCAAATAACTTATCTCTAATTTCTCCCCAAGAACACTCCTTGAAGTTCCTTTGAATCTTTTCCTTTATTTACAACACACAGAATTCCTCTTCGAAGTAGCAAGGAGGAAGAAATCTTTTACTTTCCATCCACTCTTACAATCTCTCGAAGAATTCCTCACAATTATTACACTCTATTGGAAATTCTATATTAATGGTAACCTCCAAGGCCTCTAAACTCTCCCAATTTTCTGCCAAACTGTTCTTTTAAAGTTGTGGATGAGCTTTCCCAAGAGTTTCCTAAGCATCCCTTCAAAATTTGGCCTTATCCANTCAACTTGGAATTCATATATAAAATCAAAGCCAAACAGACTATAACAAGTAAATAACTTATCTCTAAATTTCTCCCTAAGAACACTCCTTGAAGTTCCTCTGAATCTCTTCCTTTCTTTTGCACGGAATTCTTCTTCGAAGTAGAAAGGAGGAAAAATCTCTTACTTTCCCTCCACTCTTACCTCTAAATTTCTCCCCAAGAACACTCCTCGAAGTTCCTCTGAATCTCTTCCTTTCTTTACAACACACAAATTCCTCTTCGAAGTAGCAAGGAGGAAGAAATCTCTCACTTTCTCTCCACTCTTACAATCTCAAATCCCTCTTTGAAGTAGCAAGGAGGAAGAAATCTCTCACTTTCCCTCTAATCTTACAATTTCTTAAAGAATTCCTCACAATTACATGCTCTAGCAAGCTCTAATGGAACCTATCTAACCTCCAGGTCTCCAAAATTCTCCAAGAGTCTCCAAGACTCTCCAAGAGTCTCTTCATTTTCGGCCAAAATGTTCTCTTTAAAGATGTGGATGAGTTTNTGTTGGCGGCCTCGAGGGCGCCGTTGGCGGGCTTTTGAAGAATTTTGTCCTATAGCCTAGTTCAATTCTCCACATTTTGGTCATTTTCGCTCTGAATTCGCTCTTTTTGCATCTTTTTGCTCCAATGAACCTAATTCATAATTCCTGCAACAAAACATCAAAGATACCTTTCTTTAAAGTGCAATATCATTAAAAATAGTATAAAATAGGTATGGAAATCTCAACATATTTTCCTTTGGTCACTCACTTTACTTTTCTCCACTTGTTTCTAACTTAAAATCTAGTTGAATTAAAATTAAATTTAATAAATAAAATTTACACTTGTACAAATTAAATTTTTTTTTAATAAATGCATCGTTGTTCTTCTTGTTCATGCTGAATTTCAACGAACTGATGTTTTCTATCTTCTGCAGAAAAATGTTGGGATGTAAGCTGATTTTTGCTTTTAGAGACAGCTTGAATCTCACACTGAATAGAGAAAGGTCAGCTCAGGGTGACATCATAGATTTTAACGTAGACATTGGTCAGGTCAACGTAAATTATGAGCGTCCCTTGATGGATATAGTCAGTCGCTAAAAGAAAGAATGATTACTATCACTGCTGATGATCGACATTAAAGTAGATTCCTCACCAAAAAGGAAGAAAGTGATAACACAACAAAATATGATGGAAGGGACTAGCCAATTGTCGTCAATGATAACAATGCTAACAAGGATTCTAGTCAGTGCTGATGATGAAAGATTATCAGATGCACCACAAGAAGAACTCAACTCCAAAATGGTAATCGTCTCAAGCACAAATCCTTCTTACGTGAAGAAAAGAGACGCCTGAAAGAGGCATAAAACTTACTCATCCCAACTCTTGAGGGGAAAATTTATGATCCCTGCATGAGAGAGAATTTTTCTAGTCTGCCTTTTATGGAGGACGAGTTTGAGTTTGCTGCAGGCAGATACTACCAACATATCCAAATGAGCTTTACAGATATTGCCCAATGTGCGATGTGGAGATTCCTATACAAGAATCAATGGGAGGAGCGTTCGTGGAATGCCCAACATGCAATGCTCTCCATTTGGATCACTATAGTTCCTTTAAGGAGTTCACAGCCATTGATACAAGACACCAAGAGATAGCTTACCATGACATTGAGTCATATATTCCATTATCTACAGAGCCGAGTCAGACTTGGTATCCTACAGATGTTGAGATGAGGGAGCCACCCCGATGATCTTAAAGGATTCCTACAACTGGGCTGGAAATAATAAACATAATAAAAAAGAGAGAATTCAAATTCTATGAAGAAATACAAGGGAAAGTTGTCAACATTTTGGAGGGCCTGGAGCTGTATACAAGAGTTTTCTCTAAAAACAATGAAAGAAGAATTCTTGACTGTGTATTCGACCTGGGAGAAAGAGGTCGAACTGGTCTGCTAATGAAGAGAACTTATTCAGAACCATGAAAGTGGATGCGTAGAAAAGACAGGATAGCCATCCAATGTGGTTTCTGCTACAATTTTACTGAAGATAGGCAAGAGATCCCTCCAATTATCTTGAAATATGATCAGGTGGATTTTATGCTTTCTAAGATAAAGAGAATGATCAATAGGATGGTTAGATGGAGTATACTACCAGCAGATTGCATTCTAAATAGCTGTATAATCAACATCTAGGATAAAGAAGATTGTATTCCTCCACATATATACCACTATGATTTTGTAAGGCCCTTTCACATGGCGTCCTTCATGAGCAAAAATAATATACTGTTCCGAAAAGAAATTAATGTTGTTGGCCCTGGGGAGTTCAAAAGATCTGTTGAGATTCCGCTACCAATGGGTTCAATACTAATTCTTAGGGGAAATGGAGCAAACTTAGCCAAGCACTGCAATCCAGGGGTATGACACCGCAGAGTGTCTATTACATTCAGAAGAATGGAAGACAGTAAGATATCGTATTGTTTCCAACCAGTTCCAGAGTTAGAGGAGTTACACCCTTACGAGCTATGACACATTTGCACCTCTAAGTACACGTAAAAGGAATTCTTGTCCTGAAGTGTGGCTTAGTAGGTCAGCTTGAGCAGGAGCTCACCCCACAAAAGATAGATAGACAGTCGGTGGACACTTTTGAACTGCGTGAGAGCAACATATATGATACTATGCATATGATGTTAGATGTATTCAACATGTTGTCTCTTTTGATGCTTCAGTTGTATTCAGTCCGTAACACATGTTTGAAGCAAATTAATGAAATTTCTTTCAGTTTTCAGCATGTTTGTCAAATTGCCCTCTTTGTGCGATTGATAAAGAGCCGTGGAACCATAAATTGGTTCTAAATTATAATGAACGAAGAAAAATACAACAAAAATCTGATATTAAAATTTAAATTTATTTTTGAAAATCTACCAAAAAAAATTAATTTTTGAAAAAATACTATGATAATTAAATGTGATAAAGATAACAATAAAAGAAAATGATAAATTTGTTGAGTTTGTTTCTCACGAGTTTGAGGTTTCTTACTCTTTGCTTGCGCAAGACAACTATCTTGGCCTGCACCAACTTCCTCACATCCTCGCGGAGTTTCACACTCTGCACAAAGTCTTACAATATTTTTTTTCCTCACCAATGTTAATTTTCATATTTTCCATATCTATGAGTTCAACACCATAAATTCTCTAGATTTTTTTTTTTGGGTTGTTCTTGGGGTTAGTACAAGAGTTGACGGAAAGACCAGATTGAGATGTTAATTCCCTTTCTGCTACCTCTTGGGCTGGATGAGAGTCATCGAGCTTGTTGACCTCACTTTTGGTTGAGGTCTAGAAACTTCTTTAATAGCCTAGGTCTAGCCATAGGACTTTNTTGCATCCATATTGAAGGACTGATTCTCTTAATATCAGCTAAGGTCCAACCAAAAGCTTTCTTATATCTTTTTAATGTATCTAAAAGTCTTTGCTCTTGCAAATCATTTAATTCTTAAGATATAATAACAGGTAATGTAGATGAGTCGGTATCTATCAGTCTTTGTTCTTGTAAATCATTTAATTCTGAAGATATAATAATATGTAATGTAGATGAGTTTCCCTGAAACACATACTTCAAATGGCTAGGAAATATTTTCATTTCAAGTTCATTTGGTTTTATAATTGACGGAAACAGATTCATATCGGCATTTTTCGTAATATCCAACATCTCAAATCTTTCCTGAAAATAATCTAATTCTTCATTTTCAAATTCGTCCAGAATAACTTCATCACTTTCTTCAAATTGTTCTTTCTCTTCAAAATGTTCTTTCAATAGATGTTCACTAATTTCCATGCGAAAACATTCATTATCTCTTTCAACAGCAGGGTATTTCATAGATTTTGCAATATTAGAAGTCACTTCTTGATCATTAACTCTCATAGTTAATTCTCCTTTTTGAACATTTATCATAGCTTTTCATAGATTTTGCAATGTTAAAAGCCACTTCTTGATCATTAACTCTCATAGTTAATTCTCCTTTTTGAACATCTATCATAGCTTTTCGAGTAGCTAAAAATGGTCTCCCTAAAATGATAGGTATTTTTTTATCTTTCTCCATATCTAAAATAAGGTAGTTAAAAATGCTCTCCCTAAAATGATAGGTATTTCTTTATCTTCCTCCATATCTAAAACAATAGCAAAAAATGGTCTCCCTAAAATGATAGGTATTTCCTTATCTTCCTCCATATCTAAAACAAAAAATGGTCTCCCTAAAATGATAGGTATTTCTTTATCTTCCTCCATATCTAAAACAATGAATGAAACATAAAAAGATAAATTTGTCAACTTTTACTAACACATCTTCTATAACTCCCTTAGGATATGTAACGAAAGATAAATTTATCAACTTTTACTAACGCATCTCTTATAACTCCCTTAGGATATGTAATTGATCGATCTGCTAATGAAAGATAAATTTTTAACACATCTTCTATAACTCCCTTAGGATATGTAATTGAACGATTCGCTAACTGTAGAGTTACCTAACACTTCTTCTATAACTCCCTTAGGATATGTAACTGAACGATCTGCTAACCGTAGAGTTACATAATTAAGTGAGACTTCTCCTAATCCTAAACTTTTAAAAGTTGATAGAGGCATAAGATTAATGTTAGCTCCCAAATCACATAAAGCTCTTCCATAAAATTTTTCACCAATAACATATGATATAGTGAAACTGCCAGGATCTTTTAATTTTTCAGAAAGCTTTTTCTGAATAATTGCCCTACACTCTTCACTAAGTGCAACAGTTTCATTATCCGTGAACTTTCTTTTCTTGTTCAGAATATCTTTCATAAATACATAATTGAGCATTTACTCTAAAGCTTCTATGAAGGGAATATTTACTGTTAACTTCTTAAGAATTTCTAAAAATTTAGAAAATTGTTTATTCTGTTTGTGTTGCTTCAATCTTTGAGGAAACAGTGGTGGAGGTTTCTCCACAGTAATTTTCATTGGTGTAAATTGATGCTCTAAATTTGGGTACTCATGATCCTTTTCTTTTCGGTATCCACTTTCTCTATTTCAGTTTTCGTTTCTTTTTACACCCTTATTTCTAATTTTTTTTCCACTTCGTAATTGTATTGCTTTGATTTGTTCTTTTCCTTGATCTTTAGGATTTGGTTCCATAGTACTAGGAAAAGTTCCTAATGTTCGGTTACTAAGCGCAGTAGCGATATGTCCCAATTAGTTTTAAATATTCTTAATAGAAGTTCCTTGATTTTGTAATTGATTTCCTTAAATTTGTAATTGATTTCCTTGATTCTGCCATTGTTGACCCATGTTCAATATCAGCTCTTCCATAGACAACTTCTTTTCCTTAATTTGAGTTACTGTTAAATCCTGGAGGATAAGAAGGTCTATAGTTAACATTTCCTTGGTTGGATGAATTTCCTAATNGATGCCGAAAACTTGACTGCGACTTTATATATATGTTTGATTTAATAAAGATGTATAGATCTAATATTCAATAATGTTAAAGTCGAATTTGTCAACGTAAGTATACGTATCGCTCAAGTAATATAGGTATATAATAATCAATAATGTCAAAGTCAAATTTGTCAACGCAAGTATACGTATCGCTCAAGTAATATAGGGCTCTAGTTATCGATCCCATAGGGAGAAATAAAATACTATGGACTAAGGCTTAATAAAAAGTAATAATAGATATTAATCCCATAGGGAGTAGTTTAGAATTACGAACTAAGATTTTAGAAAAGCAATACTGGTTATCGATCCCACAGGGATAAATAGAATACTACGGACTAAGGCTTAATAAAAAGTAATACTTTGTCAACGCAAGTATACATATCGCTCAAGTAATATAGGGCTCTAATGGAGTCCTAGATATCGATTCACAGAGAGAAATAAAATACTACAAACTAAGATTTAATAAAAAGTAATACTTCAACTATAACGACGACGTTCAATTTTCTTATCTGTCACTAATAGGTAATTGAAATAAGTAGATAATTTGGATAACTAATAAAAAACTAATGATAGAAAGTAGGGTTTAATTTGTGATATTCAATATATAAGAAAGCATCCTTCTCAGAAAGAGGGTTTAGGATAATTTTAATAACTAATAAATAACTAATGATATAAAGTAGGGTTTACTAACTAATAAATAACTAATGATATAAAGTAGGGTTTAATTGTGATATTCAATATATAAGAAAACATCTTCTCCTTGTCAAGTATAGTTGAATGGATAAAATGAATTAGTTCAATTGATATTATGCCAAATAGGAGCATACCTATTTATTACCCTTTGGTCCAGGCATAAAGAACATTGACTAATCCTATGCTTGGTTACTGATTCTACGGCTAGGCTGGGAGGATACCGGCTCTCACTTCAGAGCTCCCATGTTCCCTCACATGAGGGCTAACATCTACACATCAACACCCAAACGATAGGACCAAATTGGGGATTTTAGTCTGTCACTCTAAAATCTCCAATTTAGCACCCAAACGATAGGACCGAATTGGGGATTTTAGTCTGTCACTCTAAAATCTCCAATTCTAGCCTGATAATATTATTTCCCTATTTATTTGCACCCAACTTCCAAGGGCTTTGACCTCCCTAAACAGCCAAACGATAGGACCGAATTGGGGATTTTAGTCTGTCACTCTAAAATCTTCAATTCTACGCCATAGTATTATTTCTCTATTTCGGGCTTTGACCTCCCTAAATATTGGATGTAATCTTCACTTTAGTTGTAAAACTCATCATATTTTAACAAATCAATTGGCCAGATTGAAAGTAANACCGTCGGCGCCCTTGTGCAATTCTCCACATTTTGGTCCTTTTTGCTCCAAATTTGCTCCTTTTTGCATCTTTTTGCTACATTGACCATAATTCATCATTCCTGCAACAAAACATCAAAAATATCTTTCTTTAAAGTGCAATATCATTAAAAANCTTCATTCCTGCAACAAAACATCAAAAATACCTTTCTTTAAAGTGTAATATCATTAAAAATAGTGTAAAAGAGGTATAAAAATCGTAACATATTTTCTTTTGGTCAAAATCCCCCAAACTTAACTATTACTTGTCCTCAAGTAATTTTAGTACTTTATAAAAGTTATGATCTACAACAGTAATATTTTAATTCAGAAACACTGTAAGTTTGATTTAGATAAATATCATAGTGAGATTTTCAGAAAAAATTCAAGTAATTGATATAACTCTGTATCCATCAGATTATCTAGTCATCAAGTTTTAAGAGTTTCAGTTTTCTATTTATTTCAAGAATGACTATTGATTGCAATATTCAGTCACTTAGAATATCCCAAAGATAAGAACTTCATGGGAACTCTATTAGTAAAAAGATCTATTCCATAAATATAAGTTCAGGAATATATTTAAGTTTTCCTTTTAGGTAGGTCCAGTGAAGCCAATTTTTGATTAGGCATATCCTCAAGCTTCTCCATACTTTCCCATAATTTTTTTATTTTCTCTTTTTTTATTTGGATTGTTTTCAATCCTATATATTTTTCTTTTCTTTTCAGGGATTGTTTTCTCAATCCTTTCTTTTTCCTTCGATCATTTCATGGATTGTTTTCAATCCTTTCTTTTTCCTTTTTCAAGTGAGGATTACTATATCTGGATCTTCAATGATTTTGAACTTCACTTTTCTTTCCCTAAATTTGAAACTCAAGGAATTTCTTTACCTTAAATTGTTGTCAATCCTTTCTTTTTCCTTTTTCAAGTGAGGATTACTATATCTGGATAGCCTTTCAGGGTTTGTTGTCAATCCTTTCTTTTTCCTTTTTCAAGTGAGGATTACTATATCTGGATAGCCTTTAGATTCTCGCCTTTCTTTCCCTAAATTTGAAACTCAAAGCATTCCTTTACCTTATAAACATTTCATAGTTTTTATTTTCAAGTGAGGATTACTATATCTGGATAGCCTTTAATGATTTTGAACTTCACTTTTCTTTTCCTAAATTTGAAACTCAAAACATTTCATTATCTTATAAATATTTCATAGCTTTTACATCATTGAGCCTCAATCTTTTCTTCTCAAATGAACTAAATTTGAAACTCAAAGCATTCCTTTACCTTATAAATATTCATAGTTTTTACATCATTGAGATTGAAACTCAAAGCATTCCTTTACCTTATAAATATTTCATAGCTTTCACATCATTGAATCCCAAGATTACTATATCTGGATAGCCTTTAATGATTTTGAACATCACCTTTCTTTCCCTAAATTTGATTCAAAGCATTTCTTACCTTATAAGTATTTCATAGCTTTTTCATCATTGAGCCCCAATCTTTTCTTCTCAATTGAAATTCCAGATTCTTAATACTTTAAAATATAGTTTCATNCTCTCTAAATTTCTCCCCAAGAACACTCCTTGAAGTTCCTCTGAATCTCTTCCTTTCTTTACAACACACATAATTCCTCTTCAAAGTAGTAAGGAGGAAGAAATCTCTCACTTTCCCTCCACTCTTACAATTTCTCAAAGAATTCCTCACAGTGTTACACTCTACTGGAAATTCTATACACTAATGGTAACCTCCAAGGCCTCTAGCACTCTTCTATTTTTGGCCAAACGCTCTAGCAAGCTTTCTACGTACTAATGGATCCTTTCTAACCTCTAGGACTCCAAAAGTCTCTCCATTTTCGGCCAAAATGTTCTCTTTAAAGATGTGGATGAGTTTTCCCAAGAGTTGCTTACGCACCCCTTCAAAATCCTGCCTTATCCATTGTACATGTCACATAACCGTCGATCC
>JXCR01143405.1:50152-65634 GCA_002079205.1 Phalaenopsis hybrid cultivar
TATTTATTTGCACCCAACTTCCAAGGGCTTTGACCTCCCTGAATCTTGGATGTAATCTTCACTTTAGTTGTAAAACTCAACATATTTTAACAAATCAATTGGCCAGATTGAAAGTAAATTAAGATCAAAGTGAAAAGATCATCACAATTTCTTAAACATTTTCATGGCTTCACCAATTCAAATCATCATTCCACAAATCTCGAGACAAGGAGAAAGACAAAGAAATCTACTCAGAACTCATGGGGAAAACACAACCAAACTCGGAATTCATATATAAAATCAAAGTCATACAAACTACAAGAAGTAAATAACTTATCTCTAAGTTCTCCCCAAGAAAACTCTTCGAAGTTCCTCTGAATCTCTTTCTTTCTTTACAACACACAGAATTCCTTTTCGAAGTAGCAAGGAGGAAGAAATCTCTCACTTTCCCTCCACTCTTTTTCAAAGAAATCCCCACAATGGTTACACACTAATGGAAACTCTCTACCCTCCAGAGCCTCTAGACTCTCACCTCCTCTAGGCTCTCCAGGCTTCAGGACCTCCGAGAGTTCTTAATTTTTGGCCAAAATGCTCTTTTAATGTTGTGGATGAGCTTTCCCAAGAGTTACCTGAGCATCCCTTCAAAATTTGACCTTATCCAAAGCTTGAGTAGGCATAACCGTCGATCTCGCCGTCGGCGGCCTCGAGGGTGCCTTCGGCGGGCTTCTGAAGAATTTTATCCTGTAGTCTCGGGAAAAACTCACCGTCAGCGGGGCCGAGGGCGCCGTCGGCGGCCTAGTTCAAATCTTCACACTTTGGTCCTTTTCGCTCCAAATTTGCTCCTTTTTGTATTTTTTTGCTCCAATGACCCAAATTCATCATTCCTGCAACAAAACATCAAAAATACCTTTCTTAAAGTGCAATATCATTAAAAATAATATAAAATAGGTATGAAAATCTCAACATATTTTCCTTGGTCAGTAAATTCATGAAATAGGTATGAAAATCTAAACCTCCAATTGTTCCAACTTGATTCAAATTTTCTAGCCTCAAGCTCCATCTTTTTAACTGCCAAATTCTGTTTTCTCTTGGGACCATCTTTGGTAGGCCCATGAAACTACATGACCCCACATTTAACCTCACTAGACCATTTGTTTCTAGAATATTGGTGGAAAGAGACATTACACTCCCTAAAGTAGAAGAAATTTGAATTGGTGCAACCCATAATGGCTATTAGCATCCTGTGGTGATGGAACAAAAACCATGTAATTGTGGGAATTGTAAGATGTTTGGCCACAATGCTGAGAAGTGTTTTATATTAGATCATGAGCTAAAAGCAAACCTCCCAATGCACCTTGATGCTATAGATAAACCATTTGGCAATGTGGAAAATATAGATAAGTCAAATGTGATAGATAAGATGCAAGGAAGGGGTTCCTACTAATGAAGAGGTTAACATAGTTGTTATCAAGAGGTTGAATAGATTCACTCTAAAGAAAAGCCTATCACCCAAAAAATTCAAAACCAAAATCAAGATAGGAAAGATCGAGTTAACAACTCAGTTATAGATACACAACAAGTCGAGCAGACATTTATTTAGGAAGTCCTATTATCAATAAATTATCCTGAAGAAAATTAAACATTACTACCAAAACCTAAAGAAACCTCAATTCCTCTACTCAGACAAATTATGAAAGATGATTGGTAAATGCAGAAAATCAAAAGAAGGAAAAAAGGAAGCTTGGAACTAAGACACCTCATAAAAAATAATATTATTGTTACTCGTGGAACTTCTTACAATTTGAAGGCTAACTCCATGTCCAAACTTACTAAGGTTGGGACAACCTCTCATCATGATTAAAATATTANCAAAGTCATACAACTACAACAAGTAAATAGCTTATCTCTAATTTCTTCCCAAGTAAACTCTTCAAAGTTCCTCTGAATCTCTTCCTTTCTTTATAGCACACAAAATTCCTCTTCAAAGCGGCAAGGAGGAAGAAATCTCTCACTTTCCTTCCACTCTTACAATCTCTCAAAGAATTCCTCACATTTTAGACACTCTAGTAAATTCTCTACACACTAATGGAACCTCTCTAATCTTTAGGACCTTTCTAACATCCATGACCTTTCAATTTTTGGCCAAATTCTTCTTTTAAAGTTGTGGATGAGTTTTCCAAAGAGTTGTCTAAGCACCCCTCCAAAATTCGTCCTCATCCAATGCATAGTTGGACATAACCGTCGAGCTCGCCGTCAGCGGGACTTGTAAGTGAATTAAATCTGGAGTCTCAGGAAAAGTCCGCCGTCGGCGACGCTGGGCTCACAGTCGGCGCCCTAGTTTAAATCTTTGCATTTTGGTCCTTTTCGCTCCAAATTTGCTTCTTTTTGCATCTTTTTGCTCCAAAGACCTTAATTCATCATTCCTGCAACAAAAAAATCAAGAATACCTTTCTTTAAAGTGTAATATCATAAAAAAACAATGTAAAATAGGTATGAAAATCTCAACATATTTACCTTTGGTCACTTCGCGGTGGTGAGATCCCCTAAACTTCTAGCTGGCTCTAGGTTTTAGTGCTGTCTACGCGTGTGAGTTCGATTGCCCACACAGGGTGCGTGCACTGGCATGGGTCGTTGCGATGACGTGCCAGCGTGATGAATTGTTGGTTTTCCTAGAGCAAGCCTTTAGATTAGGATCTTTTCTACGTAACCAAACACCCCGTAGAGCCGAGTGTCTCCTATTTGTTAAGAGCTTTAGCACAAGTCCCGATGTGTCGGAGTCCCTCACTCCCCTTGCTTTGGGTTCCCTAGCGTTACTTGGAGAAGTTGGGAGGTCAGATTTGGCAAGGTAAGAGAAGCTTTGTAGATGTCTTGCTTTGCAAAGTCTGAAGGAGTTCATAAAATGGGAAAAGCTTTGTAGCTAGCCTATTTCATGACACCATGGAGAGTTTCCCTCTCAAAGATCTGGGGAGAAACTCCTCACATTTTCTCACCAAAGTAAGAGGCGGCGGTGCCGCATATCCAAGAGTCTAAACCTTAGGTTTCCCAAGTGAGGTCGTTAGTACGAGCTTGGCTCGCTATCATATGTGGTCATATGCACCCCATTATTTGCATGTGCATGTCTTGCATGTTACATATTGTATGTCATATATCGCACTTGCACTTGCACTTGCACTTGTACCTTATATCTTGCACTTTAACTTGTACTTTGTATCTTGCACTTGCAATTGTACCTTGTATCTTGCACTTACAATTGCACCACTTGTGCCTCGAACGATTGCCCCAACTGGTCGACACCACTTGTGGCTCGGTTGGTTATCCCGAACCGGTCACATCACTTGTGTTTCAGCTTGCTACCCCGACCCGGTTGGCACAACACTTTGGATTAATCAGATGCTCCATCCCAATAAACCTACCATTTGCTCCTTTGCATGTTGTGTATATGCATGTATATGTTTATCTGCAAGATTGATATTGTCTACTTGAGTTGCATTCTTTCAGGTCACTGCCTTACCGGCATACCCTCTTTTCGGGCCGCTGCCGCTATGGCATGCCTACCACCGGGTCACTGCCTTACCAGTGTACCCTCTTTTCGGGCCCCTGCCGCTACAGCATGCCTACCTACGAGTCACTACCGTACCGGCATACCCTCTTTTCGGGCCCCTGCCGCTACAGCATGCCTACCTTCGGGTCACTACCTTACCGGCATACCCTCTTTTCGGGCCCCTGCCACTATGACAAGCCTACCACCGGGTCACTGCCTTGCCATTATACCCTCTTTTTGGGCCTCTACCGCTATGACATGCCTACCTTCGCATCACTACCTTAGCGGCATCCCTTTTTTTGGGCCCCTGCCGCTATGACATGCCCATTTCTACGAGTCACTGCATTCATGACATACTCTGTATCACTACCAGGTATGTTTTGATTTACTTGCATTAGCATTTGTATTTGCATGTTTGCATGGATAGCGAGCCACGTTCATTAGGAGAGTGACATCGTGTTGGTTGCGATGCCTTAACGAGCATTGCTATCTGGGTTGATCCCAGTGAGCAATGCGAGTTAAGTCATCAGGATTGACACGAGTATGACTGTGCTAAAGATCTAATAGATCTAACTCGTGTCACCATTCTTTGTGACACCCTTTAGATCTTTTGGATTTTTAGGATGGAGCCGGTATGACGACCCCATCAAAGTCATACTATACCTAGACTTAACCCTCACTTAGATACTAGGTTAACCACCTTCAGTTAAATAGTGTGCTAGATTAGGATTTAGGGTGCTAGACAGTTTTTTTGATGCCTGGCTATTGTTCTCTATTGGATTGGTTGCCCTAGCCAAGTATCTTTCTTTTGCATTATGCTTATGATGTGATTGCCTCTTGTATATGTGTGGTAGTGTTTTAGGGCATTCTTATGCAAGGAGCCATGCCTATTTTTATACACACACAGGTACCGCTATGGGAGGGGGCAAGTAATGATTTCTGACCATTTTGCTTGCAGGTGCTATTAGATCCCCCCACTTTTAAGACATGACTCATGATATGTTATGTGCATGTGAGTTTTCCCGCTGACACTTGTTTCCATGTAGGATTGAGTCTTTTTCTTTTCTCTATGTATTTTTAGAGTCTACGTGAGTCCTGTAGCAGAAATAAGATATGGGCACGGGTTCCGAGACATTAACGCGGGAACCACGTGGAGGGGACGAGGAGTAAATGCTCGTGCCCCGTATCTTAAGTCTGCATTTTATATTGATGTATAGAATTAGGACCGGACATATATATACGGAGTTTGGCTGCCCTTTTCTTTTCTAGGATATGTTGCCGACCCAGCGACACTGTCCTGTTTATTGTTTTGATTTGACTTGTTTTGCTTTCTTTACATCATGTTGCATGTCTGCACTTGCATGTGTTTTCTTTTTTTCTTTCTGTGATTTATTTGGGATTTCACGATATAAGATAGACTCTTTAGGATTTAAATTCCTAAATTTCTATAAAATCCTAAATAGAATATTCAAGATAATTAAAATTTTAGATTAAAATATTCAGGATCTAAAAATTGCAACTTTTACTTTCTTGTATATATTAATAGGGCCTCCACAATATTTAGGACCGCTCTAGATAACTGCATTCATATTTGCATATCCTGAGGAGAAGTCCTCGTACTTTTCCAACCTGACTGGTCCAGCATGTCTTCATATATGTGGTTGTCTAGTGCGCCTAGGGTGTTAGAAGGCTCCCCGACCCAGACGGGGTATAGGTCCTTTATTTGGAGTGCTTCCAGCTTTGTAGCTAAACCTCCACTTCTCTTTCTTTCATGAGGCATTCTCGTTATTTTGGTAGGTATAAGTCCCACCTCTTGGAGCTCTAGCTAGTAGTCATATGATAGAGTTTCCTTCCTTTGATCTTAGGGCTACTGAGGTTCCCATGGATGATGCAATTCATGGATTGCTGATTGGGGATTTCAGGACGTGTTGGGTCGACTACCTTCACAACCAGGTAGACTTAGGGTCCTAGTAATGACGGGTCCATGGTACCCCGACCCAGTTACCTCTGCCTTTTAGGATCACTCTACCTTCCTTTTTGTTGAGTCCCTTTGAGCCCTGTCACTTCTTAACCTCGTTGATACCACCTTGACGGCTCGATGCTGATGAGCTGCCGCCCATTTGGGATACAAAGATTTGTCCTCTAACCTTAGGCCGGGATGTGCTTTGACGTATTGAGATACCCTCTTCAAGATGATTTAGGTTATTCCGTGGGCCCCATGTGTTAATGAGCCGCTACCCATTTCATGGTGCGAGAGACTCATTTTCTGCTTGATTGCTTAACGTAAGCTTTGAAACATTGGGACTGTTACGATATAGAATAACCTTCATTTGATTGCCTATACCCCAGGTTTATGATAATATGAAGCGAAACTCCTTTTATCGAGAGCATTCTTAGGTATCCCCGAAGATGTAATTAACAAGTAGAAACACGTTCCTCTGGGAGTGCTCTTGACCCCAGAACAAATACATACACCTGACTCTCTAGTTATGGGTAGTCTACGTAGATATTTCTTTTGTGGATATTAGTTGAAGGTGCCCCCACCCGATCTTGTTTGGGTGGATATTCTTAACCTATATTGGTTTAATGTGCCTCCACCTTACTCGAGGTTTATCGCACGTAGACTCTCTATGTTTTACTTTTTATTTTGTTTGTCTTTTTGTCGTATGTCTCTTCTTATTCGATTCCTCTCCTCTTTAAATTATTTATATGGTTCAGGAGGGAGATTTATTTGAATGGGGGAAGTATACGATGATCGACAAGATGATGACTCCCTTTAAAATAAAAAAAGAGAAAAATGAAAGGAAACAAAATCTGGCGACTCCGCTGGGGATGGGTCTCTCTCTCTCCATACTTGGAGTTTCACTTTTTGGGGTTATAACCTCTCTCCATACTAGGAGTTGTGCTCATATTATCATGACTTGGTTTTCTTCCTTTGAGTCACAATTGAGCCTTTTGTGAGACCTTGGTTTTCAGTCAATGTGTTAGTTGCCAGGGGTAACAACTCGATGCATTCAGTGCCTTTCTCACCATCGACAGTTCGGTTGCTGCATTATCGCATGCATTGATGTCATTGTATTTTTTTTGAATGGTTTCATATCCTTTTCTTGTTTCCAATTGTTGTCCCTTTTTTGCCCCACTACACGGAAGAGCAGGAAAATGGATATGATCGCTACCGTCAGGGGAACCGGTTCCCTTCTCCCCAAGCAATTTCTGTGCTCCTGCGAGTGTCATAACCTTCAGTTCCTTCAAGCACCCCTGTGGGATTACCTTATGTGATACTACGCCCTCTGAGGCATTTAGCTCTGTGCCCTCTTCCTTAAATGGGAGATGTGCATATTGAGCTGATCCTATGCCCTCTGAGACATTTGCTCCATATCCTCCCCCTTAAATGGGGAAACGTGGATATCGAGCTATTTTTGCTACAGTAGATTGCATCACACCCACTTATTTTAAAAAAAAGAAGCCGACGCTCGATAGCGACACGCCACAGCACCCGACGGTCTTTTCTAGACCCATCCCTCTGTATTCTCACTGATCGCCCTACAATAGGCAGCTTTTTTGTTAGCAGTATGTTTTTCACTACTGTCGCCATTGTGACTTCTTTCTTAGCTCTCTTCTTCCATTTTGGGTTCCCCTGAGGATCCACCTATCCCCTAATTAGACAGGAAGACCAGGAGGACTAGGAATAGATTGTTGCAAATTTAACAGCATATTTTCCTTCAAGTTTCTATACCTATCCCAATTCCAGTTTAGGAGGTGCCTTTGGCTCCTCGAATTGTGAGTCGTTTTGCTACTGTCCCCAGTTGTGTGGATTACATCCCCACCAGATGCTTGTTGCATTCTCTCCTTTAAAAAGGAGGAGTTGTACATGTGACACTCTTTTTGTTATAGTAGCTCATATCGGCGCTACTTTTCCCTCAAGGAAGAGGCTGGTACCAGATGGCGATGCGCTACAACACTCTTTCTCGTTTCCTTGCCTCTATGGTAGTCCTTCTGTGTTTTGAGGATTTCTATATCGCGGATGTTGCACTAAGAGAGCTAGAGTTACCTATTTACGACATTGTCCTTTAGCACTGTGGTATGTCCCCACTATGACTCTCTTTGGTTCCGACCCAGGATCATGCCTATTTTCTGTTGGCTGAGAATTACCATTTTCATCCTTTGGTGGTGTGGATCGGGTCCCCGCCATGACATGTTTTGGTTCCAACACGGGATGATGCTCAAATCCTGTTAGTTGAGAATCATTTTTCTCATATATCTGACAATGTGGACTATGTTCTAGCCAGGATTGTGTGGGGATTGTTTCTTCCCCAGGATGCAGGTTATTCTCACATTGTGTTGTTGTTACTACCACGAGTTCTCTGACTTAGAAGATTGTAGAAGCAACATCCTCTTTAAAAGAAAATGTTTCCGCTGGTTTGACGACCATCCCAACCTCCATCGTTCTGGGTTTTCTTTGAGGTCTTGCGTGTCCCTATATTGAGCGAGGGCGTCCAGAGGGATAGGAACAGACCGCTATACTTACTGCAACTGACTTAGCCACATGTCTATTTACCTGTTGTGATTCCATGTTGAGAGGAAATTTGGTACTCCCTTGGCTGAGAATCACTCTGTTGTATTGTATGGTTGTATGGAATATACCCCGATCATGATAGCTGTAAGGGCTCTCCCTCCTTAGGATCTAAATTGCTCTAAATCTGCGGTCAATATTAATGACTCCATTACAGATGTCATTTCCAAGAAGATTATTGGACAAATTTCCCCTCTAAGAGGACTGGGTCCTCTTCCTTGAAAGAAGTTCCTTACCTGGATCCTCTAGATGTCCGAGCAAGCTTTTTTTATTCATCTTTTCCTATAGGCCCTCGTAGTAGGAGACCGAGTTTTGCCTGTTGGTCCGTTACTAGGCCGGGATATTTGCTATCTATTGTGCAGTCCATGAGAACTGCTGAGGTGTTGCATAGGACTCTTGGTGTGGTACTTAGTGCCACTATACCAGTATGATCTTGTTGGAGTGGCTTTTGCCCACATTTGATGTGCCTACTCTTTCCATGAGCTATAAGGAAAATGTTATGGCTTCCTTTTCATCAATAAAGATGAATTTGTCCTATTTTAATAAAGGGAGGTCCGAGGTGCACCCCGCCGATTCTTAGCTTATTTGAGGATAGAATTTGATTGCTCTACTTTGACGAATACCTAGTGCGTTAAGCAAATTCCTGCCACCACGCCTCTTGGTATCCTGACGCTGCATGTAGAATGACTTTCTACATTTGACGGTGAGGGGTTTACTTGTCTTTTCTTTGAAGAGTGCTTTATCCTACCTCTTTTCACCTATTATGCAAGGCTAGTATAAATGTTATATATTCCAATTGGGGGGCACCCAAAAATCTCTTGTTGATGACATGCTGTATCGACTAGACCACTGTTTTAGTCTTGATCGATCAGTGTTTTAGCTTGGATACATATCTCCCAGGCTATTTTAAAGTGCCTCATTCGATTCGAGCTATGTTTGCCTTTTGGCAAAGCTCTTGATGATTGCATTTTGTTGCTATGACTATTCTACAAGTCTAACATTTGATTTAGTCAGTTACTCTGAACCTGACTAGGATTTAGTGCCTCACATATCCAGAACCTTATTGACTTTTCAGGCTGTTCTTGGTGAAAGAGCATCATTTTGAAATTGATCCACACATCCCATATCCAACTTCGTGGATATTTTATTTGACTTGGTTGATTTTTATCACCTTGTTGATAGTCACGTTGAACTGATCAGAGCATTTTGTCTCTACAATCAGTCCATGACTCGTTGTGATACCTCAATATCCGAAGTTACTGGTTAGACCTTACTTATCTGGCTGAGATATATCTGCATTTGTTGATGCTCTGACTCCAATTTCTAGAGGTCATTGAGATGGTTCTGAAAGGAATCATGCCCCTCGGTTGATCCTGTATTGGGCTTTAATAATTCTTGAGGTTGAACCTATGATAGATCCTGAGGATGAGATTAAGCTAGACCATGTATGCACCTTCTTAGGATTTGTAAATCTTCATAGTTTGGTAAATTCGAACAAAGTCACAATGACCAAATCCATTCCTTTAATGAACCTTTCACTTAAGTCCTGAGAATACCTCAGAATGACTAGATGGGTGTCATTGAGATGCTAGTAGTTTCAGAGACTATTTAGATCTCTTACTTTTCCATTCAGCTAGACCGATGGAAGCTTAACAAGTAATGGATCATGAAACTTCTAAGAATCTTTATTCAGGAAAATTTTGAGTCACACAAACTACTTTATTACAAAAGAAGCTCTACTAGATATAGTAATTCTCAGGAAAATAAAAAAAAAGTGCAAAAACGCCTTAAAAAGTGAAATTTTGCCAACACTCCTGAGAAGAAGCTTGAGGTGAGCGGGAAATCAAAAGTTTCAATATAAAGAACTTTTTGTATTTCAAAATTCTTCTGATAAGATCCTTAGAATATTGAGTTTCAGAGAATTGTTAAGTGACAGTGGGATGGCTGATAAATCAGTAATGGATTTAAAGACATCTCCAAAATGAAAATAGTTCCTTGACACCTGGATATGAATGACGAGACATACTTAGGCTAAGGGTGAAAAGAATTAAACGAAAGGGGCTAAGGAAGAGTAGTTAAGGAAAATCCCACCCAGACCTGAATTTTGCAAACATTATATTTTGCATGGTATAGTTGGTCATGAATATGAGATGCCTATAAGAGAGCTCCTCATACCCGTTCGATTTGGTATGTCACACCGAATCATGCCTGACAATGGCTTATGTCGGAGATAATATATATATATATATATATATATATATATATATATATATATATATATATATATNATGGGCATGTTGTACAACATAGTGTACACCCACCTTCTTCTACATTTTATGTGTCAACCCTATGGGTCCGAAAGTCCTTTCTTTGGAAGTTTACTTACCTTTTGGGCTAGGATTTAGGGTTTAGGGTCCTGGTAGTCCTTCCTTCGGAAGTCGACTAGCCTTCTTTATGGACATGTTGTACGACGTACCAGACACCCACCTTTTTTGTGCTTCATTGCACATAAGAGAGGTCTTGAGCATCTCTTAAATCTAATTTCTGAATTTTCAAACATACAAAGTGGAAGTCCTACGGGCGGCTTATACCTGGCGCAACTAGTAATCAGTGTGAGAGAAGCCAAGTACTTCTCTTATCCTCTCTTTTCGGTCCCTCACTTCGAGCGTGTTCGAATGATCGTGTCCCACCCATCATAAATGAGCATGGTAGATACGTTTGTTCCACTCGTCATAAATGAGATTGGAAGATACCCTCTTTTTAGAAGATTAAAGCTCAACTTTATAACTAAGCATATCATGGTTAACAAATGATGCCTGGCTAACCTTTTGCAATATCTCCAATTGACTGAAGTCAATTTTGATTGATATTTGCCTTATTGCAGGAAAGTCATGCCCTTTCCTAGTATTCTTATTTGGTTGCCCATTCTACATACTGTATGAACTGAGCACCTTTCTACAGATATGCTGGTTTTGCTCACTTTAGATGAGTGTGATGTATTCCCTCTTATGGGATATGTTTTAATTCATGTCTTATGGCTAGACACCAGTTGGTTGGTACACTCTATTTTGTCCAACCCTTCTTACATGTCTCAACTGATCGAGGTCAAGTTCGATTGATACCTCTTTTGTGAGGGAAATTTGTGCCTCTTTCCTTGACACCCTTATTCGGTTGAGCACCCCGTATGGGTTTGAATTAAAGTTTCCCACTCACTTCAAATGTGTGGTGTTTTCCCCTTTGAGGGACGTTTTCTGGGTGAACCTGAGAGCTACATACCATTGTGGTTGGAAAGTTACTTTTTGACCAACCATTCTTGGATACTGTGGTATTTTCATAGTGGAATTCATTCTACCAAATCTCTAGTAGCAGTACCATAAATAGGGTTGGTATGTTCTAATCGTCCGCCCTCTTTGATAATTCGATCTGGTATGTCACACCATTTCTGATAACGGGTTAAGCCATTGATAAAAAACATACATGCCAATAAAAAATATATATGAATGGCATGGAAGGCTCTCAGTAGCTCCGTGGGCATGTTGTAAAACATATCATACACCCACCTTTTTCTACGCTTTATGATTTGACCCTCTGGGTCCGAAGTCCTTCCTTTGGAGGTTGACTAGTCTTCTTAGTTGGCATGTGGTATGACATATCGTACACTCACCCTTTTGTGTGTGTTATTGCATGTAAGAGAGGTCTTGAAAATCTTTTAAAACAATTTTTGAATAGCCACACAAGTAAAGTGGAAGTCCTATGGGCGGTTTATACCTGGCGCAACCAGTAATCAGTGTGAGAGAAGCTAAGTACTTCTCTTATCTTTTTTTCTACAGTTCCTTGCTTTGAGCGGGTATAAACGAGCGTGTCCCACACATTATAAATGAGTGTGGTAGATACATTTTTTTCCCCACACATTATAAATGAGTTGTGGGAAAGCTCATCCACAACTTTTAAAAAATATTTGTGTAGAGAGGTTCCATTAGTGTATAGAATTTCCAATAGTGTGTAATAATTGTGAGGATTTCTTTGAGAGATTGTAAGAGTGGAGAGAAAGTGAGAGATTTCTTCCTCCTTCCCTCTTCAAAGATGAATTCTGTGTGCTGTAAGGAAAGGAAGAGATTCAGAGGAACTTCGAGAAGTTTGCTTGGGGAGAAATTAAAGATAAGTTTATTTACTTGTTGTAGTTGTATGACTTTGATTTTATATATGAATTCCATGTTTTGTTGTGTATTCCCAATGAGATATGAGTAGTTTTCTCTGTCTTTCTCCTTGTCTCGAGATTTGTGAAATAGTGATTTGAATTGGTTGAGCCATGAAAATGTTTAAGAAATTGTGATGATCTTTTCACTTAAACCTTAATTTACTTTCAATCTGGCCAATTGATTTATTAAAATATGTTGAGTTTTAAAACTACAGTGAAGATTACATACAAGATTTAGGGAGGTCAAAGCCCTTGGAAGTTGGGTGCAAATAAATAGGGAAATAATATTATCGGGCGTAGAATTGGAGATTTTAGGGTGACGGACTAAAATCCCCAATTCGGTCCTATCATTTGGGTGCTGAAGTGTAGATGTTAGCCCTCAGGGAGGGGAACGTGAAAGCTCCAAAGTGAGAGTCGGTATCCTCCCAGCCTAGTTACAGAATCAGTAACCAAGCATAGGATTAGTCAATGTTCTTTATGTCTGGACCAAAGGGTAAGTCATATCGTTTGGGTGCTGAAGTGTAGATGTTAGCCCTCAGGCGAGGGGAACGTGGGAGCTCAATTCAATCCTATCGTTTGGGTGTTGAAGTGTAGATGTTAGCCCTCAGGCGAGGGGAACGTGGGAGCTCTGAAGTGATCCGGTATCCTCCCAGCCTAGCTGTAGATTCAGTAACCAAGCATAGGATTAGTCAATGTTCTTTATTCGGTATCCTCCCAGCCTAGCCGCAGAATCAGCCAAACATAGGATTAGTCAATGTTTTTTAAGGTATCCTTCCAGCCTAGCCATAGAATCAGTAACCAAGCATAGGATTAGTCAATGTTCTTTAAGTATCCTCCCAGCCTAGCCGCAGAATCAGTAAACAAGCATAGGATTAGTCAATGTTCTTTATGCCTCAGCCTAGCCGCAGAATCAGTAACTAAGCATAGAATTAGTCAATGTTCTTTATGCCTGGACCACTAGCCGCAAAATCAGTAACCAAGCATAGGATTAGTCAATGTTCTTTATGCCTGGACCAAAGATTAGCCGCAGATTCAGTAAACAAGCGTAGGATTAGTCAATGTTCTTTATGCCAGGACCAAAGGGGTCACAGATTCGGTAAACAAGCGTAGGATTAGTCAATGTTCTTTATGCATGGACCAAATGGTAAAGAATATGTATGCTTCTATTTGGCACAATACCATTTGAACTAATTCATTTTATCAATTCATTATGATTTCTTGACAAGGAGAAGGATGATTTCTTATATATTGAATATCACAATTAAAGCCTACTCAAAATCATTAGTTATTTAATAACCATTAAAATTACCTATTTATTTTATTTGCCTATTAGTGACATATAAGCAAATTAATCTTCATTGTTGTGATTAAAGTATTGCTTTTCTAAAATCTTAGTTCGTAACTCTAAACTACTCCCTATGGGATCGATATCTAGGACCCCATTAGAGTCCTATATTACTTGAGCGATACATATACTTGCGTTGATAAGTGTGACTTTATAATTATTGAATATTTATTACGTCCATATTTATCTTTTTTAAGCATATATAAAGTCGCCGGTCAAGTTTTTGGCGCCGTTGCCGGGGAGTGAGTGAGATTATATATATAAAGTCGCTGTCAGATTTTTGGCGTTGTTGCCGGGGAGTGATTGAGTGAGTGAGTTAAATCACGATCAGAGTAATGGACAAATTAGGATTATTAGAAAATTTTTACTTGAATTGCAACTTATTTTTATATTTAGTTAATTATATTACTGAGTACTGATTTCAAAATGTATGCGTAAATTTGGACCTGAAAATCTTATAGCCTACGATTCAAAATTAGAACACACTATTAGAAGAATTAGAAGATTAAGAAGAGAACCTAGAAATTCTGATACAATGGAAAATAACCTTAACAATCAAGGAATAGAGAATGAACACCAACCTAGACCCCTAAGAGATTATGCAAATCCTACAATAGATGAAATTCACTCATCTATCCAAAATCCTGATGTAGTTGCTAATTCATTTGAGCTTAAACTTGCTATTATCTAAATGGTACAAAATAATCAATTCGGAGGTACACCAAATGAAGATCCTAATTTACACATCGCTTATGTTCACTTATCTATCCAAAATCCTGATGTAGCTGCTAATTCATTTGAGTTTAAACCTGCTATTTAAATGATACAAAACAATCAATTTGGAGGTACACCAAATGAAGATCCAAACTTACACCTCGCTAGTTTTTTAGNCGGTCGTTCCTCTATGCTTGAATAATTTAATGATTGGTGTAAACTTTGTAATCTCTTGCATCAAATTCTTCCTACTATTGTTTGTTAGTTTATTTGGTTGGCAACATTTAATAGTAAGCATAATGGTGTGAGGGTGTCCTCTAATGCAAATTTTTGTCTACTTATTGTCACTTCCTCAAAATTATCAAATTTACTAAAGTTAAGAATAAGTTTTTGGTCAGCTTATTTCAAAATTTTCTTAACTGATTATAACAATGGTCATTTTTTTTTCTCGAGCTACTCAATTATTTGTTTGGAAAAAGCCAATAGTTAATTAGCTTAAGGTAAATATTGAAAGGAGTTTTACTTCTAAGAAAGCTGGTTTTGGTGGCATATTTAGAAATCACATGGGTATATACATATTGATGTTTTCTGCTCCTACATTCACTATTTCTCATTTACAAGCTAAGTTGATGATGTTATTGCTGCTTTAATTATTACCATCACTTATAATTGGTCTAGATTAGTGGTGGAAATTGATTCTATTACACTTTGGAGAGCATGTTCTTCATTGTCTTCTACTCATTGGCATATTAATCTTCACGTTAAAAAGATATTTCAGCTTTCTCAGATTGTTTCTACTCAGTGGCCTTATATTCTCAATGAAGGTAATCGTCTAGTTGATTGGTTAGCTAAAATGGGAGCATCTTCTTAGCAAATCTCCGTTATAATATTACTCCTAGACCATTGCTTTTCTGATAAAGGGATACTTGCTTGATGTTCCAATTGTTATAGCTTCCACTTTTACTTTATAGTCCTTTGTTTTCTTTACTACTAGTCCTTTTTATTGCTTGGAGGTTTCTTAGCTTCTCTTTTTCTGTGATTGTATTTTGGTTTAGCTGGAACTTCCACCTGGCCTTTCTATTTTTTCTCTTAAAAAGAATATTTCCTTAACAGTTGTTATATATATATATAT
>JXCR01143405.1:67069-78195 GCA_002079205.1 Phalaenopsis hybrid cultivar
TATATATATATATATATATATATATATATATATATATATATATATATATATATATATATATATATATATATATATATATATATATATATATATATATATATATATTTATGAAGGGACACTTTAATTGTAACGCCGATTAGAAAATGATCAGATTTTGTTGGTTTTTTTTAGAATTTTTTTTATTTTTTTTATTTTTGCCTTTATATACCTCTTTTTATTAACATTTATTTTCAAAATTGCAGAGGATTCATTGCTTAGGTTTAAACTGTACTAATATTTGCCACTGCAAAAAGGGCTAGGAAATTTGCATACGGTGTCGAAAAATTATTCCATACGGACACCGTATGCAGAGATGATCTCCACCATCAATCACAGTAATTTTTTTAAAAAAAAAAAAATCAAAGTAGGGTCCACCGTTATACATCTTTGTTGTGATGGACGGTGGAGATCGGATATTGTATGCATCTCTGCATACAGTGTTCGTATGAAATAATTTTTTCAACAAAAAGGGCTACAAAATCTCCTCTCTTGCAGCTACACAGCCATTGCAAAAATATTTATTTTTGTTAAAAAAAACTGCTGCAATATCCTATAGGTAGGGAATTTTATAACCTTTTGCTTGATATGGGGGGTTTTGTAAGGAATTTTATAATAAATCTAAGGAGTGATTAATTGTTTTGATTCATCTTTGATTGATCACCAATCTTTGTTGATCCAACAAATGAATCATCATCATGAGATATTAACCTTTCTAAATATATGATTTTATTTTTTGGCTATTGATACACCTAAAATATGTAGTGTTTTTAGACGCATTTTTATACCTATTTTTTGAGATATTGCGCTTTAATGGAAGGTATTTGTGTGTGTGTTTTTTTTTTCAGGTACAAGTAAAAAAGGTGAAAAATGCTAAAATGAGTGAAAAATGATCAAATTTGAAGCAAAAAAGTGAAATTTGTGCTAAAGTGTTTTGGCGCATAAGCGTCAAGTCTGGTGCTTATGCGTCAATTAAATAGAGAAGGTCGCGCCTACGCGACAGAGGCAGTTATTTGGCGATTTTCTTCATTTGGCCAAATTTTGAGAAGGTGTTTGAGGCATCTATTGGCTAAAGACGGTGATTATGACTACTAGAAACGAAAATATTATTAAAAGACTTATGTAAGGAGACATCCTTTAGAGAATACATAGAATTGGGACACGTTTTGAAGAGTTATCAAGACACCTCTTGGAGATTTATAAAAGAAGGAAGTTGAGACTTTTTAAAGTGTGCTTGAAAGTTCTTAAAGGTGTTGAAAAGGAGAGAGTTTTGGAGAGATTTTCAGGCACCACAAATTTACTTTATCCTTTCTGTTTTTAGTTTATTTTGAGAGTGTAATAAAAGTGAAGAGATTCAAATGAACTTCAAGAGTTTGGTGGAGGATTTGAGATAAGTTTTTATCTTTGTTTTTATACTACTTTGATTTTAATCGGGATTTTTTGTTGGTTTGACAATGATTTCTACTTTTAAACTAAAGTATGTTTTTGTTTTCTCCAAGGATTCTGAGTATTTTTCCTTATCTTTCTCCTTAAAATGATAAGTAATTAAAGTGTTGGATGGAAGTTGTAGAGAGTATTGATCTTTAATGTTGGAAGAAGTTGTGATGATTTAAATCCATGAACTTCATTTACTTCTTGATTTGGCCTATCTAAATGATAATATTTGTTGTGAGAACATGCAAGAACCGGGTTGGTATTGTCTCAGTCAACAATTGGAAAGAATCACATGAGGTTGTTTGAATGAGAATGTAATTCATATGATTTAGTTCAAATAAATAGAAAAATAATCTTTGAAGAGTGTAGAGTTAGAGGATTTTAAAGTGACAGGTTAAAGCCCCCAACTTGGTTTATTGTTTTAGGTTTTTGATACGAGATGTTAGCCCTCAGGTGGAGGGAATCGAGGGAACTCTAGAGTGAGTGCTAGTATCTTCCAATACGAGGCCCCCAGGTTGAGGGAATCGATGAAACTGTAGAGTGAGAGCTGGTATCTTTCCTGCCTAGTCGGTCTTCAGAATTATTTAAACTTTAAATTAGTAAATGTTCTTTATAGCATCTCTATTAAGGGTAAAGAATATAATTGCTCATATTTGACACAACACAATTTGTATAATACCACAACAGAATTTCTATGTTTATTACTGATTCATGATAATGAGAAAATATATTTTTAAATTCAGTGTTTTTCTTTTACATAAACTCGAGTTATCTTTTTAAATTGTTACCGTTTTGTCAAAATATCAAAAATACCAAAAAAATTTGAATTTTAATTACTGCGAATACTTCTCTAGTTTAAGTAATTGTCTTTTTAAAATAGAAAGTTTATTGTTCAATAGAGCATATTGCATAATTTTCCTATGTGTTCGATATTCAGGTCTTAATCAAAATGTTCTATATTACTTGATAACGATATGTATACTTGAGTAGTATCCAATATATAAATTAAAGAGTTAAACTCTTATTTTCTTCGGGATCAAGTTTTGACTCTATTGCAAAGTAAGGAAATATAAGTAAAAATATAATTAGAGACATTGTTATATTGTCACATATAAGTAGTTAACGGGGATCAACTATTAAAATACTGGAGGATTTACATACAAGACTTTATCATTTATATACTTGACAACTAAACTTTATGTACATTGGAATGCGCCAGCATGAATCTCGAGGAGATCCAATGGTTCAGATGACAGAAAAATACAACTAAGGGAGACCCAGTAGCGGGATACTAGAATGTCTATCTATTAACAAAATGTAACTGTCCGAACCACAGCTAAAATCAAAGCAGACTAAATATAGTCACCCAAGCTAAAGCCAAAAAGACCAAAGAAGTTAATATGGTTTGAGCGTGGTCCCATCATACTAAGATAAAACATATAGGCATGCAAGCAAACTGTCATAAGATGGCATATCAAAACAGTCTATCATCCTTTTGATAGTTCAGACCTAAGAAAAACCTTAGCTCATCAGTACCATGATTCATCCTGCGAACACCCCCGAGGCTCCTTATTAAGGATCGAGAGATAATCATTCCATAAGCATTTTAAATCATCACTTTAGCTCTTCATGTTGTGAAGTGATCTACCTAATAACCTAGCATTGTTTCACCAAAAAAGGCTCCCCACCAGGGATCAAAGGTGGACAATCGGACTAGATTAGCGGATAGACAAAACCTAGTAAATTGGACCGATCCTGTCAATCTAAACTTAATTGAAGGTCGATCGACAACCTCAACTCAACATTATCAAACGAGTAGACCGTATTGAACGATGCCCACCAAGCTTAGTTGATCGGGTCCGAAGGTAGCCGATGCATAAGACCATATATGTAAAATATCTAAAATATCCTATAACACCCCATTAAAACATAAACAAACATGTAACATCACTTATTGTATCACCTCTCATATAAATAAATGATCATTTAATGAGATAAACATGACATTTTAATGTTTATCACCGTGCATTCTTTTTTCTACTTTTGTCTCTTATATTATGTTCTAATCATTGATATGTGATTCACAAATATGTCATGATTCTAACACTTTATAATGTATATTTATAATACTAATGGAGTTAGTTGATCTCGTTGGTCATGCCTTTGCTGGTCACACATTTGTCGAACCTCTCGCAAAGAGTCAGACTTTGTTGGTCAAGCTTGCAGGTCATAGTTAATTGGCCCCACTTCTCTACTCTGATCACCTCATGGCCTTGTGCAAATTGCAGTGGGGAAGAGGGTCTTGTAAGAATTAATAGCTGTTTTTTTGTCAAATTTGGCAACGGAGGAGATTGATGTTGGGAAATTTGGGAGATAAGACATATGAGTGGCTTGCAGAAGTGTGTCCATGAACTCTCGGACATTGCTAGAAGTTGTCAACTTCACCGAAGAACCCATGACGTAAATCATGATGGGACTGGTGACATGATGACAACATTGAAACTAAGAGTTTTTTATTTGTTATTATGTTTTAATTTTGAGTATTATGAAAGTTGTAATTTGTGAAGTATGGACATTAAATATATAAATGAGAAAATTTTATCTATTATGTATGTGTTGAAACTTTTAGGATTTGATTTCTTGTATCTTTTTTGAGTTATGCCCAAGTTCTAGTAGCATTCAGTAGAAATAAGAAAGAAAGACATACCAGGAACACGTAGAAACAGAGAGAGAGCATCCTCGCTTACTTTTTTTTTGTTTTTATATTTGTCATCTATTTATAATTCATAAGGTATCCTTTTATCTCGGTATATTAACAATATATAAATGTGCATAAACATAAGTCATATCCAACAGCTTTATATTATTTGCAGCGGCTTTATATCATATTCAACAACTTTATGTCATATCCCACCATGTAGTTGAACTTAAATAATTAACGAATAGCTAGGCAATTCAAACACTTCCACAGTTGGTAGTTTGGCAGTTTGGTATTTGGACAATTCAAACACTTCGGTGGTTAGGCTATTTGAACAGCTCTAATTACACAGAGTTAGGCAGTTTGTCAATTAGACCATTCGATAGTTGGAAATTTCTTAAGTTGGGTAGTTTGTCAGTTGAGTAATTTGTCAATTATGTATTTAGACAGTTAGTAACTGGGTAATTAAGCAATTGGGCGTATCAACAATTCAACAGTTGGGCAATTCAGGAATTCTCAAGCTGGGCAACTCAACAAATCACTGGTTGGGTTATTAGGCAATTGAACGATTCAATTATTGCAATTCGTCAATTTGAGAGTTGGGCAGCTCAAAAGGCTATTTTTATAGTATATATTTAGTTTTTGAATTCTCTGATCTCTTTGATATGCAACTGCAAAAAGAATAAAAGAATGAAAAGCTCCACATTGCTCATGTTTGTAAGACGAGGGTGTAGTTCATTTAACCAAATAATAAATTTGCTGATACAAATTAAAAATAGTTTGATAAAAATGAGTGTTCTATTTCACTATACCAACTATTATTCTATCCAGGGGCTCTTAATACTCCTATAGTGAATCATCATGGGAGCACTTTGGCGACACCTACATGATTCTATCTAGGTGGCTCACCTTTAGATATTTTGTAGTTGATTCGATGGTCTTATAAGGATAGTTCCACGAGTATTATCAGTAAGAAATAAATTTAGTTTTCTTTTTATGTGACTAGATGTACTATTTCCTCATAATATAACTCAATTATAAAAGAATTAAAACGATTTCGTTAAATTCAGACTATCTTTTGTCTGGGGTCACTTCGGCTACACTTACAGGCAGTTGTCACCTTAATTTTTCAACTTTATCTTTGGTGAGTATCGTAGTCTTCAATTCCTAAGTTAACTGACTTCATCCTTTATTATCTCGGGTGAGATCTCGTAGTCGTTCCTACCATTTAACTTTTGAGCCTAGTAAGGTCTAAAGTTTGAATGATCTTTCTTTTCCTCTTATGAAACTTGCTTATGAGGTGCAAGTTCATTGATTTAAAAAATAAAATCCATGATGAAAAATTATATAGAATAAATTAGAGATTGTAGAGTTTAAAAGATGCAAAAATGAAAGATTTAAAGATAGAATATCTTATCTTATTTGGCAAAGAATCCTCTAGTGTGATCTTTGATGTCCCTTTAGAAATGTTTATGCATAACTTCAGATTCAAGACATGTTCACGCTCAACACACTTTTTAGAATTTTGAATCCTTTTAAGATATAGAGTCTCGTATTGTTCATGGATTATGCCCAAATCCTACGAACATTGAGCAAAAGATAGAGAAAGAAAGAGAGAGGAAGAGTAGGTTGTATGAAGAGAGAGAGAGAGAGACCCTAGGTTTCTTTTTCTTTTTTACAATTGAACCATATTTATAAGTCGCGGAGTGTCCTTTTATCATGGGATATAGGAATATATAAAGGTGCATAATGTTAAGTCATATCCAATAGTTTGATGTCATTTCCAGTAGCTTTATGTCGTGTCCAACAACATTAAATCATGTTCTACCATTTTATGTCATATCCTACGACTTTATATCATGCCCCACATATAGTTGAACATTACAGTTCAGTAGCTAGGCAATTCTACCATATGTCAGTTATGTAGTATATCACTTTGGTAGTTGTATAGTTCAACCACTTCGACAATTAAAGATTTTGACCAATTCTAAAGCTAGACAGCTCAACCACTTTAGCAGTTAAACAGTTTGTCAACTGGATCATTTGACAGCTGGACATTCTATAATTGGGTTGTTCGTCAGCTGGTAATGAGGCAGTTGGACAATTTGACAATTCACCAGTTAAGTAATCAAACAATTGGACAATATATCAATTTGGCAGCTAAGAAATTCAATAATCCACCAACTGGGCAATTCAACAATTCAATAATTGGGTAACTCGGATAGCCTTTTTAGGTGTACACAATTTGTAAACCTCCTTAAATTTTGTGGCCTTCACATACACGCCTTTACATCATACCATAATTATTTATGTGTTTGCATATCATACACCCAAGCATTTTAATGTATAAGCATCACTCCAATTTTTAACATTGTATAAAGATATCACAATTACTATCTTTTAAAATATGAATCACACTTTATCTTAAAATATTGCATATATTACATTTAAGAAAAAGCAAGTACAAAATATATAAGAGAATGATATCTAATATTTACAAAAGCCCCATCCTCTCCAATGAAAGAAAAAAAGAGAATGACTAGCAAAAAAAAACATGTAAGTCGCTCTGTGCGCAGTGATGGACTGCTTTGTTTCAATCTCAAATAGTGTGGGAAAAAAGAATTTATCTTAACTATGTCAAAAAAAATAAAGTTTGTGAACTGTCACCTAGATTGTCAAGATCGTTCCTCCATCGTTCTACAGAGAAAGGAATCATGTTCAAGTTATCTCCTTCGATAATCGTATGTTTTATTTCCAACATCCATGATTCCATAAAACTTTTGATGGCAAGAATAACTTGGGAGTTCAACCTGACTGAAGACCTTGTTGGCAAGCCGCAACTAAGCAATCACCCTAATCATCATATCAATCCAACAAGGAGGGCGAGACAACCAGTAGACACCAAATTCAATCCTAAAGAATGGCTAGTGTCTCATAGCCCTTGAATTGGATAGAACCGAGTTAAAGTCAATGATTTTGAAACGGTGGCAACAACAATAGCCCATCCTTTTTTGAATTAAGCACTCTCCAAATCATGTTTTCATGCATAAATTTATAACACCATGCCACAAGTGTTAGTAGATTTATAAATATTATAAATATATAAGAGTTGTGTAGTATGAAAGTAAATTTTTCTAAAATAATTTATTATATTTTAAACAATGTAAAATGAAATACGCAACGCTCTTGACAGCCCATTTTGTGTCAGAAATCATATCCAGCCCATTAGCACATCAAATCCACCTAAAAGTATAAGCTCTGAATTCCCACAAAAAAAAGTACAAGCGGTGACGTGTTCATAATGTATGCTTCCAAATCTAGAGCCACCAAATTCATTTTTTATTGATTAAATTGTACAGTCTCTTTATAATCTCAACTCATTTATCTTTCTGCGTAATATTAAAAAAAGAATGGGGCTTTTTAGCTATATAATACTTGAAACATTTCTAATTAATTATTCAACATCTAAACTTTGTTATTTACTAAACTACCATCCGAAGGGTCTATTTGGGGGCAGCTGCAGCTTATTGAATAATCTGTTGATAAGTTGATTAAAAATAATCTGCTGATAAGCTGAGTGCGGTGGCTATTACAATTTTTTATTTTTTTGAAAAAGTCAGAACACTGTCAGAAAGTTGTCACCTTATCTAGATATGTGCGGTGTGAAAATACTATTTTCAGTGTTTTGAAAACCCATAAGCTGTCAAAACATTATTTACCCAAGCAGGTCATGTGTGTTTTCAAAATGTCACCGCACCAAATAAGCTACCCCAAACAAATCTAATTTTCCATCTATTCTACCACTCCATCTCCCTCCCGTTGCACAGCTCGTGAATCGCTATCCCTTGACTGTATTTCACTTCCTCTGCCTCGACAATATGTCATGAATGCAATTATGTAAAGCTTTAACTGTACCCAAAAAAAAAAGTTTAATTATTCGGATATACGAATTTTGATTATTGTGTGGTTTTGTGCTGTATTTATGTTTTAGGTGCAGAGGCTTGCTGTCATCTGACATGGATGGAAGAATGTAAGATACTGCTTCTAAGTGTATCAGTAGTTTGTTGAGAGGAAGATAATTATATGTTTTAGTTGATGTTTGTGTAGTTTGATGTTTGAGGCTTGAACTGAAAATATCATAAAATATATTGGGCATTAACATATATACCAACCAATTCCTATGTATTTACTTATCTAACACCTAAACTTTACTTACATTTATAAACATACTTGACTATTTCTCAAGCATTATGTGCTACCTGACTGGATCTTTTCTATACTGTGTTGTTAATTATATATCAAATTTTATTCGGACTTCTTGAAAGCAATTTATATAAGTTCATTCACTTTTAATGAAATTTGTGGTGGCTAATCATAACCTTATAATAGTTTTATTACAGAAGATGAATTCAAGTCAAGCCTCAAGCTCGAGAGGTACCATACTAGGTAAAGCATTCTTTATTATTACAAGATCTTTACACATATATCCATCCTTGTAAGAAGTAAAAAAACATAGCAGTTATCAAAAAGAAAGAAAAAACAAAACAAAAGAAAACAAAAGCTGATATGATGTTTCCTCTCCTCCTCTCTCTTGGTCGAGAGCCTGCATGAACTGAAACTCCTGCATCTGCGACTGTTGTTGTTGCTCTCTTATATCTACAATGAAGAACTAACTCACTTATATATTAATCAAGAACTTGGAAATGAACCGTTGAAATAAAATCAATTAGTAATCCACTTATCATCACAGTGGAAGAACTTTTTCATATTCTTCCATAAATATAGTATCAGTACTCTGTGCTCAGAGTTTGGAAATATGATTCTAATAGCTTCGCCCCATCCTTTCTCCATGCCTGAAATGAAAGCCAAATGACATATATCACCACCAATGATTTGCAACAAATTTCTTAAACCATTCTCATGACCTTTTTTATTCAGATTTCACAACAACAAAGAAAATAGAAAAAAGTCCATTATTGTCATCAAGAGATATTGTAGATAAAAGGGCTCCTAAGTATTTTGCTTTGAGGCGACATGTGTCAAGGGCAATCAAATATCTACATCCAACAAGAAAACCATCTCTGCAGACCTTAAATCTTACTTAAAATCTCTTAAAGTTGTTGTCATGACCATCACATATATATGTCATGTGAGAAGCCAGGTTTCTGTTAATAAGCTCTGATGGAAGAGTAGACAGCCACCTATAATTATTATCTACTGAACCAAATATAATATCTCTCACTTCCTTGAACGTCATAATGTCATGTATGGTAATAAAAATCCATAAGTGGTTTCGAAGTTATTTTTTATGAAATTTAGAGGTATGTACGGATTTTTTTTTTACTAAATCATGTATCTCATGAGTTACACAAGTAATTATAACACTTTTATTTCCTACTCTATTAATTTCAAGACACAAATGAGTTGCATCTACTCTCTTCACTTGGAATGAATGACCATCCAAACATACTAATGCACGAACCTCCAAGGACATCCTCAATGTGCACAACTTGCTATAATTCTGCTTTTGTCACTAGCTTTAATCTTTTGGGTAAAAATATTTGAAATTGCTTCGGTGCGAAGATCTTGCTTGAGAGTGGTAGAATCTGAAAAAAGTGAGCCAACTGATAAAGATTTGTTATATCCATTTTCATATACGAAGAATTCATTATCAATAACATCAAATACTGTGTCATAATTAAATTCACCGTCAAATGTTGGATGACAAAACTCCAACAACTCATTATTATCCTCAATTCCTTTATTAAGTAAAAACAATAATAGATCTTTATTACTACTTTGTTCTACAATCACCACATCCATCCTACTTCCGCCATTAGAATAGTGATCATTTCCAATATATCAACATCAGCTATGGCTGGCTTTTAGATTTTAGGTAAAGTATTGCATACATGGTAGTGCAACTCAAAATCACGACCTCTTATCTATGGAAAAATCTTTTTAGCCTCTTCTCTAAGTTCAAAATGATTAACTTTTTTTTTTCTCTAATTTGATAGTTTTCTGGTTCCCACCTTACTCTTTTCTATTTTGATTTTTCACTTCAATCCAGCTTCCAACAAATTTCTAAATAATGAAGTAGCTCTCATTCTCATCCATTAAATCCATTTTAAAAAAGGTGCAATGACAAAATAAATTATATTTAAGATAGAAATAGAACTTGGCTGTTAGATATATAGATACATAAGAGTAGGAATGAGTATAATATTCAAAGAAATAATCACATGCCAATCAATGAATATAAATCTCTTTTCTCACAATTTCTTATGTAACACATCCTTATGTAATTTTATTATAAAGATGTTCCTAATGAGCGAGAATCATAAAAGAAAATGTACTTGGAAAGGCAAAGCTAAAATCGTCACGTGGAAAAATAAAAAAAAAAGAACTACAAAAAAGATATTCCAATCTCATTTTAAGCAAAATGCGTTTATTTAACTTCATAATTTTAAACAACGAAATTTATCGGTACAAGAATAGGCCATCAACAAACAAAAATTTTCAACAATGCCTCTATTTAACTTCACAATTTTCAACAATCTCATGCAACAACAACAATATATTCAATAACTGTTGTGAGTAAAGGGAATGTTGAGCTTCATTAGGCTTATTGGTAGTCTTTAAGTCCACAGACTAGGCAGACAACAAATATAGGGAGATTTTAAGAACGAATTCCTTGAACTAGAATTGATATCAACCAGCTGTTGAAATTATCAAAAATAATGTATTAAGCAGTTTAAGACAAAAGTTGGAGTTGCAATATCCTGAATCAGTGGAATGCCAAAGGGTGAGAGGATTCAATGGCCTCAACAGATAAGATAACCCCGGAAATGGCACCACTTAGTGGGACAACTTCATGATCGTTCCATTGATTTCAGTTCAGTTATTGTGACAGATGTTATTCTCTATTTCTATTTAATTATATATATATATATATATA
>JXCR01143405.1:78412-110787 GCA_002079205.1 Phalaenopsis hybrid cultivar
TATATATATATATATATATATGCGCACACTACCTGTTAGTATCCATCAAATTTCCTAAAATATTAAGTATGAGAAATGCCGACTTAATTTAGAGAGCAGATTTAGGTATGCCTCGGTAAGGTCTTAAGTACTTTTTAGCACACTCGAAAGAGAGAAAGTAAAGCGTATTTCAGTGGCATGGTCATCTCTGTTTATACCGGTAGCTCTATAACACGTCAAAACTTACATTGAGCACAAAAGGTGAATGGTTAAGTGGTGGCTTTATGACACATAGTGACTACAAAAAAAGAATAACAATGAATGATTTAAGCTTCAATAAGAAAATCTCATGCAAAATGTGATACATTATTTTGTGTATAGAAGGAATATTACGTGGAGACCCATATATGGGAAGCTGCACACTAGAGTACATCAACATCAAGGAGATAGAAACGAGAAGATACGAGCCGAAAAGAACATACATTATTTTAAAAATATATTTGAATCAATGTAAGAATATTAACAATTGCTAATATTTTAGTTACTGGCAGGAGAAGGTCATGTGGCTGAAGAATATGAAATTTAGACATATATTGGCAAGAGGAGGTAAGAAGAAAAGGGGAATTATATTGCAGTGGTGCGTAGAGTAAGGCGTATTAGGTGGAACATTCCATTTATGGATGCAATTTTGGATCAATTGATGATGTTCTAAACGCGCGGTCTGCGTGTTTTAGAAATTCGAAAACGTTTTTTCAAATAATCTCTCAATAAGCGCGAACCAAAAGGTACGGCGGCGTTTTGAAAACGCCGCCCGCACTTATAAGCTGCCCCAAACGGGCCCTAAGAAAGACGTTGCATGAATGTGTGCCCATATACAATAACTGAACTGAAATCAATCCCACCAATTATGTTGGAATTTCATCACACGGCTCTAGAGCAAAACAATTTTTTTTTCCATTAAAAGTTCGAAAACATGAGGATGTTTACCTATGCCTGTCCTTCGTAATGGAGGGCGCCGATTGATGCTCCTTTGAGGACGATAAACCTGACAAAGGAAAGAGGTGGAGGAGGAAGAAGTAACAAGAGGGAGACGAAGTTGTGGAATAGATGGGAAATTAGGCATAGGGTGGTTGTTTAGTAAATCTTCAAGTGTAGATGTTGGATAGGTAAAGAAGCATGTTTTAAGTGTTATGTAGGCTAAATAGAAAAGCCGAAACATAATACTAAAGATTATACTTTCATCTTACTATGAAACTCTATTTTGATTCACTTCCACATACTTGCAAGATAAATTCACATTTCTTGCATAATCCAAGAACTCACACACAAACATACACACTCCCTAACTCTCTTCAACCCAAAAACCAAGTAAAAATGGAATATGTCTTTCTTTCTTTCAAATTTTCTTCATTTCTGTCCCTTCCCACCGAATTGTGGAAACAATCAAAATATGTGATTGAGTGCCTAAGCACCACTAGGAGAGCATAGGGGTGTTGGTTTTGGCGCATGAGTGCTTGGACAACGACACCCACTTTTTGGTATATCTATATGTTGACAATAATTGACAAAAAGCACACGAAGACTAGGTGCTAGGTATGAGTGTTGGGTTTGAGAAATGTGTTTGGGCACCTAGGCATTGGACATGGGTGCTCAATTTCTAGGGACCATCACCCACTTTTCAGTTTCTCTGAATTTTCAATTTTAGGGTAATATTTGGAATTGTGGCACCCCAACATAGACGTGGATGCAGTAGGCAGAGGCATAACATGTATTTGACTCTTTATGCTCTCTACTGATGCATTTTAATCTGTAAATTATATATACAAACAAACATATGCACAAAAAACTTAAAATTGACATAAATAAGATAGAAAATACAAGGAAAATCACATCATAATTTCAACACATTATCGTACTTTTCGAGAGTCAGCGTCTTATCAATTTCAAATCCTTCAAATACTGTCAAATGTCAAAAACCTTTTTTTCAATCTTATTTCCCTCCCTCTGCATTTCAGACAAAATCTTTCATTTATCCATCGAGAAGAGAATGACAAACGAAGAACGACATATTTAGCCCAAAAAAGTAAAGCAAGGCTTTGACTTCTAATACTTCATCTTATTCTTAATATGACAAATGGATACAATAGGCAGAGGCATAACATGAATTCAACTCCTTACACTCTTTGTTGATACCTTTTAACAGGTATACTATATATGCACACAAACATATGCATGGAATACATAAAAATGACATAAACAACATAGAAAATATAAGGAAAATCACATCACAATTTCAACACATCATCGTACTTCTTCAGAGTCAGCATCTTATCAAACTCAGAGCCTTCAAATACTGTCAAACGTCCAAAACCTTCTTTTCAAAATTATTTCCCTCCCTCTGCACTTCAATTAAAATCTTTCACTTATTCTTTGAGAAGGGAATGACAAATGATGAACGATGTATTTAGCCCAAAAAAGTAAAGCAAAACTTTGACTTCTAATACTTGACCTTATTCTCAATATGACTAAAGTGGAATCAACCAAAGATGAAAATTGAACATATTCTCATGAGTATAATGGAAAAGAAAATAAGAGCTTGAATTAGATTGACCAAACGATCTCCTTTCGACGTTCATAGACCATAAAGTTAATTATAGTGAAATATGAGTTTGGCATCACATGCATGGGGATGACTCCATAGTAGCCGAAGATGTCTCTTAGTTCTTCAAATAATGGAAGTCGAAGTCTGAACCGAAGTTGATCCCAATAAATCAGCATGTTGTTCTTCCTAAGAATATTCTCCCTTTATTGGGAGAGGCAATCCTGAGATGGACGACAAGATCATGGATGTGACTCATTCGGTACACCGATGTTTCAACTAAAGATATTTTGGATGACACTAAATGATAAGTCATCATGAAGTCAAGAGAGGAATAACAATGAATGAAGTGAGAAGCAGCAACTTGTAATGAGGAGCGATGATGCGATCTAAGGAGATGAGATTTCAAGAAACAACCAATGTTAGAAAAAAATTAACCTATAGCTATCACACCCCTTTTATAAGGTCGAAGTGGATCACAAAGCGTCACATGTTAAAACCATGAGTATCAGCCTTGAAATATTCAATTGAAAAAGTATATTATGAAAATTAAAATAAAAAATTATTTCATACAAAAAAAAATTAAATACTTTATTATACAAAATCATTATAGGACTCCGACTCAATATAGAGAGAAAAAGTAACTTATACATAGGTTTGAAGCTACTTCAGCCTAGACATGCTCTAGTCGCATTAGAGTTTGATATAAAAACTCACCACCCAACCTAAATTGACATATTCTATCATATACAATCTAGGCTTGGTGGGTTAGTAACAATCCTTGTGACTTATGTGCTCCTATTGAAGAATAGACACAATCTGCTTTACCGCTAAAGTTTCATTTTCAAGCTGTGTTGTGTGGGCCTACATGACATGCATATATGAAATTCTCTGGGAATCGACATTGCCAATGAACAAAATCTGAATTCGGCAAAGCAACAATCCAATTCTGCGTGATCTACCCGAACCACTTGCGATTCTCCCCCTCATATCTTGGTAGTAGATAAGGGATCCCCATGAAGGCCGATTTCATCACCTTTTTTTATGGGTAGACCATCCTTTTTGGTTGCGTGGTCTTAAACCTTGACCGAAACTATGGGAGCTCTGTTCAAATCTAACTAGGCCTTGGCATTTGTCAAATCTAAGACAACAAATGAATCATTACTAAGCAACAAAGACTGAGAACATAGCCATGGCTCTAATCATGTCATATACACTCGACTCTTGGGGGTGAAGTTGTTGTAATGGTAAGGGATCAATGGGCACTAATGAGGTCCAGTCCCCAGCCAAATTGGTGATCACAACGAGAGGCACATACAATGCTCTGTCAGGCAATCACCTGATCATAACTGCCCACCAAGTGTCTGTAGCTACAAAACGATCACTCCCAAGGATTGTTTTGGAAGAGCTAACATGTATGAAGACGACCCCCTCCTCTTCTTCCGCATCAGTTTCTTATTTCGATCCCTCTCATGGTGTCTCCTACTATTCTCCTTAGCAAACAATCCACATAGCAAAGCTTTGCTCGAGAAAATGGATTGGGAGTTCGAAAGCTTATCCATTGCAATGACACATCTTTCAGAGGAAGGCAGCTACGATACAAAAGAAAGGAAGCGCAAAGAGAAAAAAATGAGAAGAAAATTTGAAAAGAGCACTCTATTTATAAGCGGGCATGGGTACTAAATCAAGAAAGTATTAATCAATGAAAGTATTTAATAAGAGAAACTTTTAATGATCATAATTTTCACGCTCTTACCACAACTTGCAACCTACTAATGCACGAGTGAAACATGGAACTAAAATATGTGTGATCAAAATGTGTTGAACCAAATCAAATAATCCCTGATGAGATATATGTCAAAGAATCAATTCAAAAAACGTGAAGAACTATCAATCGACAGGGAGCAGACAATCGAATTCACCGAACCAAAAAAGCTAACCAAATAAAAAGATAAACAGATTGATAATCTAGGAGCAAATGAAATAGTAGCAATTATCTTAGTAATTATAGCGACCAACGTACGATAGAGTATTCATAGGGCATTAATAACATTTCACAATGTGAATTTTACTTACTAAAAAAATATGAACAATAACATGTAAAAAGGTAGTATAAAGAGATGCATACGAAGATTATATTTCCAAGGTTCTTAAGTCTCTTTTTTCTCTCTCTCCCTCCTTATTTATGTTCTATACCTTGGGTATGATTCATGTACAAATTTGGTTCATACTTATTTACTTGTTTTATTATTATTGTTCTTAAGTTTTGATGCATGCTAAGAAATTTATGACAATAAAGTGATAGATTATTGTCTTAGCGCGGTACGAAGATTAAACACACTCACAAAAAAGGAAAGAAACTAATAATTACACCAGAAATTTTTACATGGAAAATCTAAAAAAGGGAAACCCCATATAATTCGAACCAGCTGAAGAGTTCCACTATAAAAAGATGATAACAATTGCAACAACTTGTTCCACGGGTAGGAGGTTACTAGGTTTCTCAAATTACAACGTCGACGTGCTAATGAATTTGTTGCTGGGAATAGACAACCAGCAATAGCAATTAGCGACATTTTGTGGTGGTTGATAGGGATTGACAGTGGTCAGTAGTGATCTACGGTGGTCGATGATGGTTGACGGTGATTGACAGGGGTTAACAGTGGTCGACAGAGATTGGCGGTGATCGATGATGATCGACGGTGGTCAATGAAGGTTACTGGTGGTTGATACTAGTCAACGGTGGTCAACGTCGATTAATGATGGCCAATGACAATAGGTGAAAGTCAAAGACGATTGACGATGGTAAAAAGAGGTTAATGGTGGTCAATGACAGTCGACAGTGGTGACGTTGGACTTCAACTCCTCAAAGCATCAAACTCTTACTCAAATCTCAAACTCTTCTCTCTTTTTCTAGAGGGGTGGTGCTCTATTTATAACGTTCTAGGTTTAGTTAATGCAAAAAATTTGAACCATTTTGATCGGACGGTTCCCTGAGCTTCCTTCGATCAGACAACATTTGATGGATATTTGAGTACTTTAACAATGTCGGAATTGAGCAATCTTGGGCTCGCTGAATTCATCTTGTCGAGACGATCGATTCAACATTTGTTTGACCCTCTAAATATGTTCAAAAAACTTCTAAAAATGTTTAATGACTTAATCAGAGCTTGTTTTTACTCGATTTGAACTAATTTTGATATCATTGGGCCCATCTCATCAAGCCGATCAGTTTGATTATAAGTGTGCTAAAATTAGAGCTCTAAGTGACTCTTAATCGAAGCTTGAATATTTCATGCTCAAAAGTTTTTCTCGAGATTCGTGTTATACCTCGAGATTCGTGCCAGATGATGGAGATTTGTTGGAGACATATCAAGTATAAAATAAATTTCTAAATTTTTAAGGAATATAATAATCTATTTACATTAATCTTCCCCTTTTATGAGATATTTTTTTTCTACATAAAATAAACATAGGGCATCATTATTATGCCTAGACTTATAGAGATATCTTAGCTGTTTATTTTGTTACATCATAATTTAAGCCAAAATTTAACGAAAAGATTTTCTCCCCAAGTAAAATAATTGTGCAGTTAAAGGATCAGAAATCGTCGATGACCATCCTCATCTTAGGGGAAAAAATTTGCGTACGTCAAGGGGTACGCATCTCTGCGTACATAATAGTGTACATGGGAGTTACATGAGAGTTACAAGGGGGTTATAACCTGTTGTACCTCCCGTGTAACTCCCGTGTAACCTCCTGTGTAACTCCCGTGTAACCCCGCTGTAACAATTATACATGCTTGTAACTCCTATGTAACTCTCGTGTACACGCTTGTAACTCTCATGTAACTCTCATGTAACTCCCGTGTACACTATTATGTACGCAGATATCCGTACCCCTTGACGTACGCAAATTTTTTCCCATCTTAGGACTCTTTATTTTCCTATTCATATTCCATAAACTTGTACTCGAGTACTTAAACTTAGCCACTCAAACTCAACCGTCGTATGATCGAGTTGACAAGGCGTTACATGAGAGTTACAAGGGGGTTATAACCTGTTGTACCTCCCGTGTAACTCCCGTGTAACCTCCTGTGTANTTTTTTCTGAAAATAAAAATAAAAATACCCAAAAAATCAAAGACATGCAATTAAAAATACTATAATTACAAAAGACATGCAATTAAAAATATTATAATCACAAAAGAAAATGATTATTCGGCATTGGAGTTGTGCTTGTGTTCAATAAAACTAAGTTCTTGAACAAACACAAAACTATGATGTCATGAGATATCTTGAATGGTTTCAAGGTGCTGTCTTGAATTTTACCATGATATCGACATATAATTATAACATTTGGTGATGCTAAGCATCGTCATTGAATTTGATGGCATTAAAATAATCTAAGATGTGTTGTAGCTTACTGCCATAAAGTTGAAATGAGAGGAGCTAACTCGTTCAAACTTGACACTTGAGTTTTAAGATTGAAAGGTGATAAAAAGTCTTCAAAGGATCTCTAGGGATATGAGTGAATGTTATATTAGTATCAAGTGGATCTAATAATTTTATATGTGGCCTTGAAATAAAATTTCTTATTTTTACACACATTGGACATATGTTTCTTTACAAATTAATAGATAGCATCGAGTAAAAATAATAATCAAGTTATTAATGAACTTTCCATAATTTATATAGAGTAATATAGGCTTATAAAACTTAACATTAGATTCTCAGCTTAATATAGATGTAATGCACGTTTAAAGGTATGCAACAGTAGTATAATGAATTATTGCCTAGCATTGTACGAAAATCTAACACAACTCAGGTAACTAAATAGAAGTAAGCAGGAGTGGATACCTCAAATTTTATGTGGAAAACCTTAGAAAGGGAAAAACTCACGGGGCCTATCTCAGTTGAAATAATCTTTCATGAATGGTGAGTACATCTGTTCACTCTTTTTTTTGAATTAAAGGGAGATGGAGTTATAAAAATTAAGTTGATCATTATAAATGTACAATAATAGTTCATCGATAATATCTGTAATTTGACTGTATTAATTATAGTTCTCAATGATAGCAGCCTAGAAGGGTCATATTCAATTACTATGGAGAAAGTATTATGTCGTGAATGCTGTAGATGGTTGTCATAACATCAGCTTGTCGTATAAGTCGTAGTTGAAAGCCATGGTTGTAGTTGGTCGTATGGGTCGCAGATGGTTGCTTCAAGAACGTCAGTTTACTACATAGCCCATAGTAGGAAGCTGCAGAAGCTATGAGCTATATATGACGTAATTGGTCACATAGGACATAGTAGTGAGTTGTGATAACGACGGTACGCTGCAGCGGACAGAGTTGGGACCTATATGACCTATGGTTCGCATGGGCCACATAAGTCATAGTGGGTCATGTAGGTCGTGGTGGTAAGCAGTGATAACGTACATAGGCCGCAAAGGTAGGAGTTGGGAACTGCACAATCTGTAAGCCACGTAGATCCTAATTGATCACATAGTGATGAGCTGCTATAATATTGGTAAGCCGCAGAGGCCGAAGTTTGAAACTACACGAGCTGTAAGTCACATAGACTTTATTTGTCACATAGGCCGCAGTAGTGAGTTGTGATGACATTTGTTTGTCGTAGAGGTCTGAGTCGAGAGATGCATGAGTTGTCAGCCACATAAGTCGTAGTTGGTCACTTACGTCGTGGTGGTGAGCTGTGATGACGTTCATAGGGCACAGAGGCCGGAGTCAGCAGCTGCATAAGTTATGAATCATCTAAGGTCGTGGTTAGTCACAGAGGTCGTAGTAGTGAGCTGTGATGATCTCCATACGTAGGCTTTAGAGGCAAGGGTAGGGAACTACAAAAGTTTTAAAAAGTTTTAAGTCATGTAGGTCGTAGTTGGTCATATTAGTCAAGTGGTTAGTTGTGACGACATTTATAGACCACATAGGCCAAAGTCCGAAGCTTTATGAATTTAAAGAGAGTTACAATCTTCGGGTACATTGTTTCACCATCTTCGAGAGATGTCATTGTACTGTAGGTGGGGTATGTTGTTACACTGTCTTCCTTGTATGTTGTTGGACCATATTTAGGATGCGTTGTTACACCTTCTTTTGGAAACGTGGTTGCACCTTATCTGAAGTGTGTTGTTGCACGGTGTAGTAGACAGTGTATTGCTCAACTGGGTGCTTCGTTATTCTAAAACGCAGACAACAATTTTGTAATGCATGTTGTTACTCCACAAGGGCCTACTTTGCTACAAGGTGTAGGTGGCAGATGATTGTGTTCAACGAAGACTGGCAGGTGATGGTCGACAATGTTCAACAGTTGCAGAAAAGGGAAAAATATTTCACTCAATTTTTGGTGCAAAATTGATGTTGAGTTTGAGCTTCTTCTCCAAGCTCCGAACTTTGTTTGTCTCCAGGTCTAGGTCCATTCCAAGAAGGGGGTAAAGCTCTATTTATACAGTATTGGAGAGGTCTTTCTTCAAATAAGAAAGGATTTCAGACCATTCCATCAAACGATCCGAAAAGATTGCCTCGATTCGATGGACATTTGAGTGTTTATTGATGTCAGAAATGAGCGATCTTGTGCTCGTTTGATTTGTCTTGCCGAGACGCTCAATTTAACTATAATATTGTCATATTCGAAATTTGTTTGACCTTCTAAATATGTACTGACAGTTTCCAAAAGTGGTTTAATGGCTTGTTCTATTATTAATTTGACTCAGATTAAACCAATTTAGGTACCGTTGGGTCCGTCTCATCAAATCAGCCAGTTTAATCATAAGTTTCTTAAACTTGAAGCTCTAGAATACTTTTAATTGAAGTTCAAATATTTCTTACTTAAAAAGTTGCCTCAATATCCGTAATAAATCTCGAGATCAGTGCCTCAAAACTTATGGANCTTTTTATAAATAAATATTTTAAATTATTTTATATTTCGAACAATAACGATTCGAACAAGAACGAACGCATCATTGTTCGTATTTAGATCGTTTAACTAATCGAACGAAAAAAATTTGTTCACATTCGTCTCATTTACTTATCGAATGAATCGAACACAAACTTTTTGACGAACCGAACACGAACTGTTCGCGAACAACGAGCTTGTTTGACAGCCCTAGGTGAAGCAACCATGTAGCCGGAGTGATGCTTGTTATGCCTACCGCGAGTGAGCTGATCTTGAAAATATAGCGGGGCTGGTGACCCGACACTACGTGGCAGAAACCGTAAAATCGGGATCACTCGCTGTCGGAGATGATGGGCCGCATTCAAAGCGGCCCACCCCATCGACGGTCACGCCTAACCTTTTGAGATCACTCACCCAAAAGTTATCACAGTTTCGCCCTTTCCCCTTCTTCTTTCTCATCGTTCTTATCTCCTCCTTTTTCTTCATATATCTTCTCTTCCTAACTTTTGCTTGGCTTGCCGTGTTGACGCAATCTCGTTCTGGAGAGTAACAAAACCTGCATTTTTTCATAAATTTCTTGAACTGGGAAGAAGAAGAAGAAGAAGAAGAAGAAGAGGAAGAGGAAGGTTCTTGTTCTTTGTTATGGCAAGATATAATTTTCTTATAATTTTTCTTGTTGCTATGGTTCTCTGCATCTCCTATCATGGTACGTTTTTTCTTTTTTTTTTTAATTTTGTTTTTAATTAATCTTTTGTGCATTATTATTAGAAAGTTTGGGTTATTGTTTATGTTTTTTATTTTATTTTTTATTTTTTTTAAAAGCAGGGCATGGGAGAAGAGTGAAGGTCTGGTGGCATCCTCAAGAGAAGTCACTCCTCGAGGTATGTTTTGTCATCAATTTTTATTTTTTAATTTATTTGCCATNCTCTCTGCATCTCCTATCAGGGTACGTTTTTTCTATTTTTTTATTTTGTTTTTAATTAATTTTTTGTGCATTTTTATTAGAGAAGTTGGGTTATTTTTTATGTTTTTTTTTTATTATTTTTTTTATTTTTTAAATGCAGGGCATGGGAGAAGAGTGAAGGTCTGGAGGCATCCTCAAGAGAAGTCACTCCTCGAGGTATGTTTTGTCATCAATTTTTATTTTTTAATTTATTTGCCATTTTGCATGAATTTTTCTTTTGAAGATTTCAATTAGTAGGGATTCAAAGCATAACACTATGGAGTCCACTGTGTCTATTAACAAGCTCCACTCAACCTCCACTCAACCGCCGGCGGTCATGTTGTCATACATGTTAGAGGCGAGCAACACGAACTGCTGTGATTGGCCCAATTACTTAATTTAAAAATAAAAGTAGCAAAGTATCATAATCTTCTAACTATTTTATTCAGATTTCTCTGCATAAAACTGGATTAATAATTAGCATTTGCACGTTTTATTGGCAAAATGAGTTCAACTATAAATTTTTAAATAGAGTTTTTATTTAGATAAAGACGCCTGAATCTAACAACACTGAAATTTTGAGAGGTTTTTCATATTCTTTCTNATATTAACAAGCTCCACTCAACCGGAAAAAAATTGTGTACGTCAATAGGGTAAACGGGCGTGGTTATATGGGGGATACAAGCGTGTTATAATTTCATTATAATTTTCGTGCAACTCACCTGTAACTCGCGCTTTTATTTTATCCATTTGAGTTACAAGATTATAGCGGGGTTACACGGGAGGTACAACGGGTTATAATCCATTGTAATCCCCGTGTAACCCCTGTGTAACCTCATATACCTTTTTACGTATGTAACTCCGGCGTACTTTTGACGCACACAATTTTTTTCCCCCACTCAACCACTGGCGGTCATATTCTCATTTACTTAATTTAAAAATAAAAAAAATAATAATAAAAATAGATAAGTATCATAATCTTCTAACTATTTTATTCAGATTTCTCTGCATAAAACTGGATTAATAATTAGCATTTGTACGTTTTATTGACAAAATGAGTTCAACTATACATTTTTAAATTGAGTTTTTATTTAGATAAAGACGCCTGAATCTAACAACACTGAAATTTTGAGAGATTTTTCATTTTCTTTCTGTCGGTGGTAGTTAGATTGCATTGAAGTAGAAGTTAATGCTAATATTATATTATGAAAATTGTATTTAATACTCCTAGGTAGCCATGATTATCCTCCATTCTATAAAATATTCTACCACAAAATCTTCTGGTTCAGATCTTTGATTTTTAAGTAATAGATATTGAGTTTGAAGCTTAGTAAATGCACGTGTATCTGTGATTAAATTTATTTAAAGAGTGCTGACAATAAGTATAGAACACATAATATTTATAAAAAGTTTAGGTGATACATTTGTAATTACATAAGAATTGGGTGGTAAATCGGACGTGCGGATGATAGTGTGGATTGCACCACGTCATGCATTCAAGGTCTCTGTTGAATCAGAAAGGCGAATTCTGCCGTTCGGTCGATCGAAAGTGGACAAATGAGTCACATATTAAGATTTTTGTTGGAAAATTATGCTCCTGTAGATCCTGAATGGATAAGTGGTCTTTTGTTTGAAGATTAATTTTGATAGAGATATGAATTGAACATTTTCATCAATCAGCTTTGAGATTGTTGTTGATGATTATTTGATTTTGATCAGAAGGTTTAGAGCTAGAACCTTGATATTAATACATTTGTGATGCACATGTGATGTATGAGAATTTATTTCAGGAATATCTAACTTTGGGGAGGATGATGCAGGAGATGACATTGATGGACTATAAAGAACCTGGACCAAATACCAACCCTCGAAGCGCCCCGCTTCTCGCTTCACCACCGCCTTCACCTCCTGCTCCATAAATATTCTGTTAATGAGAATTTGCAGTATTAATCCCCTTGTTATCCTTTAATTATTTTATTTTTCAGTGGCCATGCCCATCTCTCTTTCGCTCTCTGTATATATTAGTATTGCTTTGTACTGGACATTATGGAATTTACTGGATTTTAGTTGTGGCTTGTTGTACTGAAAATCAATGCTGTTATTTTCCTGAAAATAAAAATAAAAATACCCAAAAAATCAAAGACATGCAATTAAAAATATTATAATTACAAAAGACACTCAATTAAAAATATTATAATCACAAAAGAAAATGATTATTTGGCATTGGAGTTGTCCTTTTGTTCAATAAAACTAAGTTCTTGAACTGTTGTGAGATATGTAATTTCTGGCATAGAGATGAGACGAAAAAGAACACAAGCAAACACAGATCGTTTACGTGGTTCGATTCAACTGGATCTTTGAAACGCAAAGAACACAAGCAAACACAGATCGTTTACGTGGTTCGATCCAACTGGATCTACGGTCCACGGAAGGGAATCAATCAAATAGTTCACTAAGGCAAAAGAAATGGAGAATACATAGCTTATATATAGAGACGAACCCTCATCTTCCTTCTACGGCCTCCTTCTCAAGCGACACCTTGATACAAAGCCTCAAGATGCTCTTCTCCTCTCTAACTCTATAGCTATTCACTCCTCCTTTGTGGTAGCATAAGATATCTTCTCCCTTTCCTCTCCTNAATATTTCTTTTGAGACCTAATTATTTAATAGAATTATAAAGACACACACTTTCTGAGATTTTTGCCATTTGAGAACTTTATTTTAAATATACATTGTAAGATTTTTTTTTTCTTCTANCATATTTCTTTTGAGACCTAATTATTTAATAGAATTATAAAGACATACACTTTCTGAGATTTTTGCCATTTGAGAACTTTATTTTAAATATACATTGTAAGATTTTTTTTTCCTTCTAATAAGCTTAGAGAGTGCCATCAATTTAAGGGCAAGTATAATTAATCACAAAATTACAATAAAAGTGATTAAAAACAAACAATAAAACAATAAAACATAATAATAAAAACAAATGTTCGCGTGGTTTATTTCAAGNCTAAAAGAGTGATTAACAACAAACAATAAAACAATAAAACAATAAAACATAATAATAAAAACAAATGTTCGCGTGGTTTATTTCAAGTTTGCATGTGCCCGCAACCTCACAAAGATCAAATAATCAAATAAAGTTTAGAACATCATATATATCAAAATTGAAATTTTATTTAGTTTAGAAGAAAATTTTGGGGCAGCTTATTTGGTGCAGTGCGTTTTGGCCTGTTTGGGTAAACTGTGTTCTGGCAATTTATGCGTTTTCAAAACGCTGAAAAATAGTGTTTTCACACCGCTCCTAACTAGGTGCAGTGACAGCTCTCTGGATGCGATTTGACTTTTCCAAAAAAATAAAAATTTGTAATAGTTACCGTACCTAGCTTATCGACAGATTATTTTTAATCAGCTTATCAGCAAATTATTCAATAAGATGCAGCTTCCCCAAACAGACCCTAAGTCAATGCTATAAAGAGTTAGATTTCTTATTTCTTGAATAAAATCTATTTTAAAAATTAAAATAAATAAAAATCTTTATGATNTTGTCTTCGTCAACCAAACCGGAGAGCTCTGATCCCTTCTAGCAGAGATCACACCTGTTCACCGGAGAAAACTTTTTGTTTTGTGCTCGCGCCTCCTTTCCGCAAGCACTCCTTTGCGTCTCGCATGAGAATAACTGCCTCTCCAGAGCCGTCGCGCCTCGCCAAACTGCTCAGGTCCTCCTGCTTCGCGAACTCTCGAACAGGGAACTCCCCGAACCCTTCTCTGCGCGATCTCCGCCTCTTCCCTCTGGCCGAGGCAGCCCTGTCGCAAATTTTCGACCCTCGCTCGATGACTGTTCCTCCTTCTCGCCAAACCGCACAACCTGCNAAGAATGGTCAGATGCTATTATAGGAACATCCAACCACACCTAATATGCTACAAATTAGAGTACCACATCCTTAATAGCAACTGTCAAAGGGGATTCGGAACCCCGACCCGAGTGGTCTTACACCAAGGATGCCAACCAACAGACCGAGATACGTGACACACACACACACACATATATATATATATATATATGTCTNTGTTCGTATTCGGCTAGTTTTGGCTCCAAATACTATTCATCAAATACACACACACACATATATTTGATGAGTGACATTTTTAAAAAAAATTAATTGACTACAAACCTACAAAGATTTGTAATCAATTGAAAGTATTAATTAAGAAAATAGAATAAATTTTATTAAATTAGATTCAAATGATATTTTATTATAAATAATAATTTTTAAATCTCGCCCCAACTCTTAACATATTATGACTACGTGATTAGGGTTGTCAAAAAGACTCTTTGTTCGTGAACACCTCATGCTTGACATGTTAAGTAAACGAGCCGAATACAAACACATTTTTTGAGCTCGAAATATAAACGAGCAGCGGTCTACATCCCAAGACCCATTTACACCTCTTAATAGTTAATGCCGACCAAACTTCCCATTTACTATTTTATTACGAAGAAGCAGGCAGGCATCTTCCACCACCTATGCCAAAATATCAAAAGCACCAATTGCTAGATTGTTTCCGATTGGTTGCCCCTTCTCTTCCACACCACAAACTTCCAAACATGCAACGACGAAACAAAGAGACAAATTCGCAAGCGAACTTAACACAGAAGCACGCTTCTCTTCTTCCACGAAGCTTCATCTCAAACTTGAATAAAATACAATAAAGACATATCTCTCCCCTCTTTCCAGGAAAGAGACCACCCCTATTTTCTCTATTTTCTTCAACGCTATCTTTCCTGATTCCCTCCGGCGTTGAATTCAGACTTCACTCCCCCTTACCATCTGTCTTCCTCACCTTCACTCGGAGAAACCCAAAACCATTCTATATAACCCAACACCTTCTCTCCTCTCTCTCAACACAAAAACTTACTCTTTCTTTCATCTTTCTGTTCCAAGGTGAAAACTTTTCGATGGAGAAGAGCCTCTTGTCGTCAGAGCTTATCAGCTTCATCATCCTTGAAGCGATCATCTCTTTTTACTTCAGATTCGTTAAGCTCTCCAAGAGATTATTTTTCTCTTTCCCTTACCGGTCTTCCAAGGCTGTAAAAGGTCAGCTCAGAGCTGAAGAAGCGAGAGCAGAGGATGAGATGGTCATCATGAGGGAAGAAGTGGAGCTTGTCTTGAATAGGATGGGGATGAAGATGAATGGAAACGAGGATGGCGATCAGAAGCTTAAGGAGTTTTTGGGGATGGAGGAAGTTGAAGCCATGTTTGATGAGAAAGAGCCGAGCTTGGAGGAGGTGAAGGAGGCTTTTGCTGTGTTTGATGAGAACGGTGATGGGTTTGTTGATGCAGGGGAGCTTCAAAGAGTTCTATGGAAGCTTGGTTTGGAGAGAGTTGGATTGGATTCATGCGTGGTGATGATTGGGGAGCATGATGTGAATGGTGATGGGAAGATAGATTTTGGGGAGTTTGTTAAGTTTATGGAGAGCAGCTTCTGCAGATGATTATTTTTCTTGTAATTTTCAATATTGTTTCTTTTGTTTTTGTTTCAAGTTGTTAATACGAATACACACGAGAATTTGGAAAAGAAATTGAGTTCAGAGAAACAAGGAAGGAAATCCGGCTTTAAGTAATTTTGTATTGATTTTTGAGTTGGGTATCGTAGAGTGATGTTATCTCTGACTTTGCTTCTAATAAAGCCGTTTAAATTCTTCATAAATAAGTTTTAGATGTTGATCATTGCGTGTAAGAAAGTGTCGGGATATTGATGATTGATTTCATTTGCATTTGTTTTTGCAGTCTGAAACATATAATCAGAAGAGTAATAAGAGCAAGGAAATACTCAAGCTTAAAATTCAAGCAGAGAAAAACACACATACATACATATATAGATACATATACTTATATAGAGAGAGAGAGAGAGAGAGAAATATATATTAAAAGAAATGGTCACATGCTATTATAGGAACATCCAACCACTCCTAATATGCCTACAAATTAAAGTACTACATCCTTAATAGCAACTGTCAAAGTGGATTCGGAACCCCGACCCGAGGGGTCTTACACCAAGGATGTCAACCAGCAGACCAATATACGTGACACAAATATATATATATATATATATATAAAGTATTAAAGTTGAAGTTCGAACGTGTACTACATTGATTGGATATAAAGAGAAGAGTTACAAGATATTAGGTTCTAGCAAGCTCTCATTTTGCCTGAAAATAAAAAATAGTATTAAAGTTCAATGTGATACCATCATTTGTTTATACTTACAAGTGTCAGTATACTAACAATTGGACTAATTAAAATGAGAACTACTCAGAAAATTTCTCAAAATTCTCTCAAGCACAATCGCCCGTTTACAACTTTCTAACCTCCATCTCCAATTTTTTGTCCCTCGGCTCCTGTCACCTGATTACAGTTGCCCGACTGCCTTCTATAACTTTATAATCTTTAATCAAACTAATTTTTTGTTTACAAAACCTAGTATATGAGATTATGAGTATATAGTCAAATTTATATACTCAACTATGAGTATATAATCAAACTAATTTGTTTAAAAAACTAATTTTTATAAGAAATCTTCCAAATCTAAATTCAAGGTCTTATAGGGCCCTAGGTTCAACAACTTTATAGTTAAACTGAAGATCTCAACAAGAGAAACCCAAGGATTTCAAATTTGGGTCAATTCATGTTTAATCAAGCACAAATCAAGCAGTTGAAGCATAATTGAAGGTTTTAGATCTCTAATTGAATAGTCAAATGAACTCCAAATTTGATATATTTATAGTCAAATCAAGTATCTCGATGAGAAGAATCCAACGAGTCTAATATCACTCAATTCTGAGGTTATTAAGATAGTCAAATCATTAAATAAATATATTATCAAGGGATATCAATATTGACTGTCTAATCAAGTGGTTGGGGAAGTGATTCGCCAAAAAATAAAAATGTCCCTACAAAAAACTTATAAGTAGTCCCCTCTCTCCACTTAAGGGAAAAATATGGAGAAGAGACGACAAGAAGAAGAGGAGTTATGGAGCCCAATCTGAGAAAAGTCTCAATGATAACCACTAGTCTTCGTAACGGTCAACCATCGTTGACTAATACATTTCAGTTGTCATCGAACATTGTCATCCTTTACTACCCGCCACCACTGAAACTTATTTGCAAACAACGTAGCCCAAATACAACCATTGCGCCTACACTTGTATTTAAGACCCAGCAAGTAACCACTGGCCTCTATAGCTTTCAACCACCATTGATCATTGCCCGTCAGCCACAGTCACCACCGCCAATGAACACCGTCCNAATCTCCAATTTTTGTCCCTCGACTCCTATCACCTGACTACAGTTGCCAGACTTACTTCTATAACTCTATAATCTTTAATCAAACTATTTTTTTTTACAAAACCTAGTATATGAGATTATGAGTATATATGTTCTGATATTTGTGATCAAACTAACAGAAGATATGGTTATTTTATAAATATGAAAATTATAGTTTAAAAATAGATCAAAACAATCAAATATTAAAGTGTCATAAAGAAATTTTTTCATCTAATTTGAATCTCGATACGATTTTATAAGAAATCTTCCAAATCTAAATTCAAGGTCATATAGGGCCCTAGGTTCAACAACTTTATAGTTAAACTGACGATCTCAACAAGAAGAACCCAATGATTTCAAAGTTGGGTCAATTCATGTTTCATCAAGCCCAAATCAAGCAACTAAAGCATAATTGAAGGTTTTAGATATGTAATTGAATAGTCAAATGAACTCCAAATTTGATATATTTATAGTCAAATCAAGCATCTCGATGAGAGGAATTCAACGAATCTAAGATCACTCAATTATGAGGTTATTAAGATACTCAAATCATTAAATAAATCTATTATCGAGGGATATCAATATTGACCATCTAATCAAGTGGTTGGGGAAGTAATTCGCCAAAAAATAAAAATGTCCCTACACTCTCTCCACTTAAGGGAAAAATATGGAGAAGAGACGACAAGAAGAAGAGGAGTTCTGGAGCCCATTCTGAGAAAATTCTCAATGATAACCACTAGTCTTCGTAACGGTCAACCATCGTTGATTATTACATTTCAGTTGCCATCGAACATTGTCGTCCTTTACCACCCGCCACCACCGAAATTTATTTGCAAACAAGGTAGCCCAAATACAAGCATTGCGCCTACACTTGTATTTAAGACCCAGCAAGTAACCACTAGCCTCTATAGCTTTCAACCACCATTGATCATTGCCCGTCAGCCACAGTCACCACCGCCAATGAACACCGTCCACACCCACCCGCCATCGGCTATTGGCGACCCCTATTTGCAAATGTTTTAGTCTTAATAAGAGTCATGTGTCTAACATATGTATTGAAGATTTGATGATAACTACCAGCATCTACAGCCATCAACAACATAGATCACCACTCGTCACCATTGTCAACCACCGTCGTCAGCCACCAACCACCAACGACCCTTGTTTGGAAACAACGTAGTCCAAAGATGATCGTTGTAACTAATATTTGTATCAAAGATTCGACAATAACCATCAGTCTTCGTACTCGCCAATCACAGTTGAAGTAAGCCAATCAGTCGACATCGACCATTGCTAACTGTCATCCTTTGTTGTCACTGACAACCCTTATTTGCAGACTTAGTTTGAATACGATTTTTGTGTCTAACACTTGTATTAAAGAATAAATGAGTAAACATCGACCTCTGTAGCCGCTAACTGCCATCGACCACCACCCTTCTTCCACTGTAGACAACTATTGGCCATCACCGCCTATCGTGCCAACTACCATCCATTGACTACTTCTATTTGCAAATGTCGTAGTTTGAAAACAACAATTGTGTCTAACCCCTATATTGAAGTTCCGATGAATATCCACCAGCCCTCTGTACCCACCAATCATCATAGACCACCACCGTCGACCATCATCAACCATTGTCAATAGTCACCGCCTTTAGCCACTAACCACTGATCGTTGAAGATCACTACTTGCAAAAAATTTAATTAAAATATAGTCTCTACTACCAAGTATAACTTCAATGCTTTAGTTATATTCTCTTTTGAAACCTTATTTTCATTCATCGTTGTTGCAATCATGTTACCCTTAATCGTGTTCATGATTTTCTGCTCAATCCTGTATGATCACTTCATTTAACATCATCTATCATCATAATCTTCTTTGAACATCTTCATTGAAACCTTTATTTAAAGAACCTTTTTAAGGATCATACTTTATTTTCTAGCCATATAATGAACTCATAAGCTCACAAATTATCATAACCTTTTTTTTTTATTTCAACATCCTTTATAATGTAATTCAGCCTTACTTCCAAGAAAAGTAAAATTTTTCCTAATATTTAAATGCATTTCAAAACTTTATCAGTCATTTGTTTAGAGATAGCCAATAGTCTTCAACATTTTTTGAAATCTTCATTTATAGGGCTTGGACTTCACCTCAAAGAGCTTGGAGGTGATGTAGATTTTAACATGGTTTGTGTAAAAACAAGCAGCATAATGATGAGACGTAGAGACTAAACACAACCCAAAATTGCTAATTAATAATATATGTATATTAGTTTTGGTATTAAAAAAACTTTATAATAAAATAGGATGAACTATAAGAAAATTTTGAAGCTGGTTTTTGCTGCGAATATGGAAACCGGTTCACTGCTCAAGCTGACATTTTCTCATGTTTGACCCAAATTGGATTTTATACTCGAAATTAATTGTTAAATTAATTTTTCTTAAGTTCTTCTATGATTTGGTGGAGAAGAGAAAAAGAAATAAGTAATGGGCTTCATTAATTATTTGATTAATTTCTTAATGTGCTAATAACATGTTAGAATTAATAAATATGTATGCTAGCTCACTTTGTTATCTCTCTCGGGATTTGGTTTCCCAGACATCTCTCTTCGGCATTAGTAGTTTTCCAAGTTCTTCTTCTGGTGTGTAGAGAGAGAGAAGGAGAGGAGAGAGAAGAGAGAGAGAGAGAGAGAAAAATTTTTTCTAGTGATGTCAACGTGATCGATGGGTGATTCCTCGAAGTAATAAAATCATCTGCAGCTCCGTGGACGTAAGAAATTTGCCGAACCACGTAAATCTATCTTTACGCTGTGTTTTTTCTTTTGTGATTTTTCTCGATACGATTTTTCGCTTTATTGTCGTCGTTTTTCACAACAGTTTTGATGATTTTCTTTGGAAAGTAACATTTTATCAACAATCCAAAAAAGACTACAAAGGAGTGATGAAAGATCAATGTATATCAAAAATATAACTTGTGCAAAGGAAAAATCCTAATGGACCTCACCGTCCAATTAAGCTCAGCATGTGTATTAATGATTACAATCAAGTAATCCAAAAAGTGAAGCAAAAATGGAGATAGGAAGTAAATTTGGAGGAAATACCCTAAACCCAACATTGTAATCAATGAACCATATATGTATGGTAGCCAAAACTTATAGTGATGCTAATTAAGCCATAAGTCAATAATCCCACGGCCCCATCAACAATTCATTTAAATGTGTTTATCCAAGTTACATAATTATTTATCCAAAATTGAAAATGTTTAATTAATGGAATAATCTCAAACAGATTTCACATCATATAAACATATGTCCATCACAAATTAAGAGATGTTGGTCTTTTAATTATAATCTAAATTTAAGAATCTCATTCATGATTATGAGAATCTACCAAATCAATTTAATTAATGGCTAATAAACCAAACTAAATTAAGCATAAGATAAAGTAAGAAATCAAATTTAGGATGAATTATAAATAATAAAGAAGTGATTAGCTTAAGGTTGTCTTATGCCTATAAAAAGGCTTAATTCATAAATCATATACAATTTGTTAAATGCCATCAACACAAGTAATTAAAAAAAAAACAAAAAATTGTAATTGAATCACAGCTTGCTATTTATTCTTACTTGAGCCAACATAGTTCACATTTTCAACTTTCTCCTCAAAATTTCTCTTTGCTCAAGATCGACAAAAAGAAAACTCCCCCTTTGGAAACACAAAGTAGTCATCTTTAAAGGCCAAAATGGGACAAGCAAAACAAAGAAGTTTTCATAAATTAAATTTGATATCATAACATCCATGTGCTATGGAGGTAGCATGAGGCACAGTTTGTTTAGTAATTACTACCATAATATAGTGCCTAGTCATCATGCTTATGCAAAATTAGTTCATCAATCATTTTTGATAGCTCTATATCCCATCGCATGGGTGTCTAGTGCTTCATGTGTATAACCTTTAGATACTAAAACAATCACTACATGAAAAAGCGTTATAACAGACAACAGAACCAATGACTTAGATTTTCGTCGATAATAATATCTTATTTTCCGTTGGTTTTACGATAGCTTATGTGTTGAGTAATTTCCGATGGTATAATAACAATACATACCATCGATTATGAATAATAGATTTTTTTCTTAAGGTTTTAATTATAACCAACGCATTGCACCGTTGATTATAAGCATATAATAACCAATGACCACATGTCGTTAGTTATTTATGAACCCACCATTTAGAAGAACGTTAACCGACGAGCTTTTTTAGTAACCAACAGTTAATGTCATCGGTATTAATGTTAATAACTGATGGATTTGAAGTCATTTATAAGCCTTTAGAAAGAATCCTTTATATTGTTGAAATTCACTACAACCACGAACTTGCCCTAATCCCCTAATCCTTCTCGGTCTCTCCCTCTCCCTCATGCCTGAACTCTCCCCTCCCCTCTCCAAGCAACACCAGCGCCCAGATGACCCCATCTCTGGTGACTCCATCTTCGGCGACTCACCCACTCTGACGCTTAAAGGTATGGTTGGATGCTCTTAATGAACATTTACATGAGGATGTACCTTGAGCACCTTAGATGTCTCAAGTATAGTGTTCTAGGTGATAGTGATGTAGAATGGGGTGCTATTAGAAAATTCAATTTGGTAGGTTAAAGTGGAGGAGTATTTTTGGTCTATTGTGTGATATAAAAGTACTGGTTAGACTGAAAGGAAAATTTTAGAAGATGGTGGTAAGACCTGACACAAAATGTTATCCTTTAAAAGAGAAGTATAAAAGCAAGTGTTGTCGAGATGAGAATGCTTAGGTGGGTGAGCGACTTTACACTTAGAGATAAAATGTGAAATGAATATGTGAAAGGGTTATTGTAGCTCCTGCGGTGGATAAAGTTAGAGAGAGTTGTCTTAGATGGTTTGATCACGTTAAACGTCGACCTCTGATGGTCCGGTTAGAATAGTGGATGTTTTAGATTCGATTATGTTAAGAAAGGCAGAGGCAAACGAAGAAAGGCTTAGACATATTGTATAAAAAATGACCTTAATTTTTTAGAATTAAATGAAAATATGACACTCAATTTGACGCATTTGAGAAAAAATATTCATGTAGCCTATCACACTTAGTAGGATAAAGACTTGTTATTGGTGGTGAGAACTACAAAGTCTGTGCAGAATGTTGACCTTTAAAAGAAAAGAATAAATTTAAGTTAAGTGATGTTGAGATGAGAATGCTTAGATAGAAGAGTGGTTTTACACTTAGAGACAAAATGTGAAATGTGTATATCTGTAATAGGGTTGGTTAAGCTCTAATCGCGGACAAAATTAGAGAGACTCGTCTTAGATGGTTTGGTCACATTAAACATCAACCATATGATGAACCGGTTGTGAGAGTAGTTATTTTAGATTCAACTTATGTTAAGAAAGGCAGATGTAGACCACCTACAAAGACTTGGGCACATTGTATAAAAAATGTCTTAATTTATCAGAATTAAATGAAGATATAACACTTAATAGGACATAATGGAGAAAAAAGATTCATATAGCAGAGCCCACTTAGTGGGTTAAATGCTTATTGTTGTTGGTGGTGAGACATGCAATGCTTTATGACACAAAATATTGACCTTAAAAGAGAAGAATAAAATTAGGTTAAATGATGTTGAGATGAGAATGATTAAGTAGAAGAGTGTCTTTAGACAAAATACGAAATGCATATATCCGTGATAAGGTTGGTGTAGCATTTATGGCCGACAAAATTAGAAAGACTCATCTGATGAATCGACTAGGAGATTAGTTATTTTAGATTCAACATATGTTACGAAAGGCAGATGTAGACCACCAACAAAGACTTGAGCATATTGTATAAAAGATGATCTTAATTTATTAGAATTGAATGAAAATATGAATCTCAATAGCACGTAATGGAGAAAAGNTGAATCTCAATAGCACGTAATAGAGAAAAGGATTTACGCAGCCGACCCCACTTACTGAGATAAATGCTTGTTGTTGTAATTGTTATTCTAGAGAAGCTGAACCTTGTGAGATTTAGTAAATCCTATTAAAGTCACCAAACACTTTCTCCAGATTTACCAGAATTTACTTATTAACATATAAAATAATTTTTAGGATTTAAACCCTTCAAGATTTCATAAATCCAGTTTTATAGAATTTACATGATATACTCAATTATATTTAAACTAAATCCTACTTGCAACTAAACAACATCTGGAGAAAGAGTTTAATTAGAGGTTGTTTGGTATAACACGTATGTAAGATTTAAGCTAAATCATGTCAAGTGTTCCAACAGGTTCATAAATCTTATTTTTTGCTTTGTTTTGCCTTAAATTTGGGATTTACCAAAAGTGGTAGGAAGCTACATTTATAGAATTTAGAGAGGTTGAAGCTTGTGAGATAAATTCGTTCAAACCAACTAATAAGTTGATTTAGTGGAGTTAATACCTTTGAGCAAATCAAAATCGGATCATTTAACATCAAATTGATGTTAGGTATGTCGAAGAGCATAAATACATTAAGACATCTTTTTCTAATTTTATGTATTTATTTTATGAATCTAACAATTTATACAACCTCTGGAGGGAGGCAATCAGCTAGAAGAAGGGCAGGGTTTACGGGTTGGGGTCTCAGGAGTCGATCTATGCTGCCTGTCCGGCCTGTAGCACATCTTGTGCATTCACTTCCACTTCACAGGAGGAGGACATGCATCGCCGCGTTGCTGCTGAGGTTGTTGCCCAGGTAGCCACCTTGAGATCAGAGATGAGGGCAGAGGTCAAAGTGGTGTTGTGTTTGGAGCCGCAGAAAGGGAAGAAGCGAATGCAGGATGAGGGTTTGGATTATGATGATGAGGAGGATGAGTAGGGGTTATTTTTTTATTTGGTTGTGTATTGAATAATTTATTATTAACAAACATTAGCTTTATTGTGTCATTGTATATTTCCTTTGCTTTATTCAATTATTTGTATTTTATTTTGGTATATGATATATGTTTTATTAGTTTTGTTAATGTGTTATGTTGTGTTTTGATTGATCTGTTACGCTTGCTGGTGATATATTGTAGCATTAAAAGAGGGCTTTATATATATATATATATATATATATATGGTAGAGTTTTTTGACGGCTTACCGACAGTTTTTCGATGGTCTATTGAGCAAGTGACGTCTGGGTAAAGTGCTGCACTTTCGCTACGGACTGAGCCGTCGCTAAATTTCCACGGTTAACCGACTGTTTGACAATAATTTACCCACATAATTGTGAGACTTTTTCGACGGAACTGCAACACTTTTCATACGGACGTTTTCGGTGACTATATAACTGACGGTCAAGCTATAGTTAAATATGACATGTTTTTGAATCTATAATGACGGTTATCATGTGTCGGTTAACCGTAGTTAAATCCGTCGGTAATTGAATTACCGACAAGTATTTTTGCTACGTCATCTTTATCGTAGCTAATCTGTCGGTAAATATATTTCCTACTGTTTATCAATTATTACCGACGATATTTGTAATAAACTAAATTCCTGTAAAGCACTAAAATACGACGCCTAACTGCCAATATATATACATGGTACATTTGCTAGTCAGTCATTGTCTCCACCGAATGCTAGTCATCATATTGTTTAACAAAACATAGCTCCAAACCATGCATCATCTTATATCCCTAAACTCACTTAAATTATAAGAAAGCAAAAAGTCACATATAAAACTTCACAATAGCTCCATCACATATACTATGATATGACAAAATTTGCTGGATAGTGTTGTGGTAACTTTGAAATTTAAAACGATAGACGAAGTGAAAAAATAAAAATGACACAAAAAAATCACCCCAGAAAGAACACACAGATTTACGTGGTTCGGCAAATTGCCTACATCCACGGAGTTGCAGAGGATTTTACTAATTGAGGAAGTTTACACCAGTTTGATCACAACGACAATTAAGGATCTCCACTTGCTCTTTCTCTTTACACTAAGATTCACCCAAGAGTAAGAACACCAAAGAAGAAGAAAAATATACAAGAGAAAAACCTGTTTCTCTTCTGCCACAAGTTACCAAGAAGAACACCTTCTTCTTCCCTATTTCTTCTTCCTTCTCCTGCTTCCGTAAATCTCAAGAGAAATCTACCTTTTTTTTTTTTTGTCCGTAACTTCTCACTCCAACTAAAAGGAAAGCCGTGCGAGCCAACAGGAAGCGGGAACGGTTTCGTAATCTAGCGGGAGGAGTCGCGACCTTTCGCGACAAAGGAGTAACGCGAAACTTCGCGCGTGCGGGAGACGGGAGGCGGAGGCGGAGACCGGATCGCGATCGGGAGCAGGTAGTGTCGATTCGCGAGTAAGGGGAGGCAAGGGTGTTGTAATCGAGCTCCAGCCCTAACAATCTCCCACTTGGAGACCGATACACAGGTCGTATCATCTCCTTCCTCAAACTGATCCNCGATAACTACCAGCATCCGCAGCCACTAACAACATAGATCACCACCCGTCACCATTGTCAACCGCCGTCGTCAACCACCAACCACCGGCGACCCTTATTTGCAAACTATGTAGTCCAAAGATGATCGTTGTAATAAATATTTGTATCAAAGATTCGACGATAACCATCAGTCTTCGTACTCGCCAATCACAGTTGAATTAAGCCAATCAGTCGACATCGACTATTGCTAACTGTCATCCGTTGTTGTCACTGACAACCCTTATTTGCAGACTTAGTTTGAATGCGATTGTTGTGTCTAACACTTGTATTAAATAATCAATGAGTAAACATCGACCTCTGTAGTAGCCAACTGCCATCGACAACCACCCTTCTTCCACAGTCAACAACTATTGGCCATCACCTCCTATTGTGCCAACTACCAGCCATTAACTACTTCTATTTGCAAATGTCATAGTTTGATAACAACCATTATGTCTAACACCTATATTGAAGTTGCAATGAATATCCACCAGTCCTCCGTACCCACCAATCATCATTGACTACCACCGTCAACAATCGTCAACCATTGTCGCAGTCACTGCCTTTAGCCACTAACCACAAGACCACTACTTGCAAAATAATTAATTAAAATATATTCTCTACAACCAAATATAACTTCAATGCTTTAGTTATATTCTCTTTTGAAACCTTAGTTTCATTCATCATTGTTGCAATCATGTTACCCTTAATCGTGTTCATGATTTTCTACTCAATATTGTATGATCACTTCAGTCTAACATCATCTATCATCATAATCTTCTTTGAACTTCTTCATTGAAACCTTTATTTAAAGAACCTTTTTAAGGATGATAGTTTATTTTCTAGACATATAATGAAGTCTTAAGCTCACAAATTATCAAAACCTTAATTTTTTTTATTTCAACATCCTTTACAATGTATTTCTGCCTTACTTCCAAGAAAAGAAATTTTTTTCTAATATTTAAATGCATTTCAAAATTTTATCAGTCATTTGTTTAGAGATAGCCAATAGTCTTGTTAAATGGTCCAACATTTTTTGAAATCTTCATTTATAGGGCTTAAAAACCACCTCAAAGAGCTTGTAGGTGATGTAGATTTTAACATGTTTTGTGTAAAAATAAGCATCATAATGATGAGAACATATTTTCTCGTAGAGACTAAACACAACCCAAAATTGCTAATTAATAATATATGTATATTAGTTTTGGTCTTAAAAAAACTTTATAAAATAGGATGAACTGTAAGAAAATTAAATAAAAAGAAAATTTTGAAGCTGGTTTTTGTTGCAAATATGGAAATCGGTTCATTGCTCAAATTGACATTTTCTCATGTTTGACACCAAATTGGATTTTATACTCGAAATTAATTGTTAAATTAATTACTCTTAATTTCTTCTATGATTTGCTGCAGAAGAGAAAAAGAAATAATTATTGGGCTTCATTAATTATTTGATTAATTTTTGAATGTGTCTAATGATATGTTAGAGACATCTCTCTTCGACATTAGTAGTTTTCCAAATTCTTCTTCTGGTGTGTTTCGTTTTGGTAGAGAGAGAAGGAGAGGAGAGAGAAGAGAGAGAGAGAGAGAGAGAGAGAAATTCTTTCTAGTGATCATCGACATGATCGATCGGTGATTCCTCGAAGTAATAAAATCATCTGCAGCTCCGTGGAAGCAATTTGTCGAACCACGTAAATTTGTGTTTCTGTTGTGTTTTTTCTTCTGTGATTTTTCTCGATACGATTTTTCGCTTTATTGTCGTCGTTTTTCACAACAGTTTTGCTGATTTTCTTTGGAAAGTAACATTTTATCAACAATCCAAAAAAAGACTACAAAGGAGTCATGAAAGATCAATGTATATCAAAAATATAACTTGTACAAACGAAAAATCCTAAAGGATCTCACCGTCCAATTAAGCTCAGCATGTGTATTAGTGATTTCAATCAAGTAATCCAAAAACTGAAGCAAAAATGGAGATAAGAAGTAAATTTGGAGGAAATACCCTAAATCCAACATTGTAATCAATGAAGCATATATGGATTGTAGCCAAAACTTATAGTGATGCTAATTAAGCCATAAGTCTATAATCCCACAGCCCCATCAACAATTCATTTAAATGTGTTCATCAAAATTACATAATTAGTTATCCAAAATTGAAAATGTTTAATTAATGGAATAATCTCAAACATATTTCACATCATATAAACATATGTCCATCTCAAATTAAGAGATGTTGGTCTTTTAATTATAATCTAAATTTAAGAATCTCATTCATGATTATGAGAATTTACCAAATCAATTTAATTAATGGCTAATAAACCAAACTAAATTAAGCATAAGATAAAGTAGAAATCAATTTTAGGATGAATTATAAATAATAAAGAAGTGATTAGCAATCAAATTTTATATTAAGGTTGTCTTATGCCTATAAAAAGGCTTAATTAATAAATCATATTCAATTTTTTAAATGCCTTCAAAAAAAACAAAAAATTGTAATTGAATCACCGCTTGCTATTTATTGTTGCTTGAGCTGACATAGTTCACATTTTCAACTTTGTCCTCAAAACTTTTCTTTGCTCAAGATCGACAAAAAGAAAACTCCCCCTTTAGAAACACAAAGTAGTCATCTTTAAAGGCCAAAATGGCACAAGCAAAACAAAGAAGTTTTCATAAATTAAATTTGATATCATAACATCCATGTGCTATGGAGGTAGCATGAGGCACAGTTTGTTTAGTAATTACTACCATAATATAGTGCCTAGTCATCATGCTTATGCAAAATTAGTTCATCATTCATTTTTGATAGCTCTATATCCCATCGCATGGGTGTCCAGTGCTTCATGTATGTAACCTTTAGATACTAAAACAATCACTACATGAAAAAGCGTTATAGCCGACAACAAAACCAATGACTTAGATTTTCGTCGATAATAATATCTTATTTTCCGTTGGTTTTACGACAGCTTATGTGTTGAGTAATTTCCGATGGTATAATTATGTGTTGAGTAATTTCCGATGGTATAATAACAATACATACCATCGATTATGAATAGTAGATTTTTTTCTTAAGGTTTTAATTATAACCAACGCATTGCACCGTTGATTATAAGCATATAATAACCAACGACCACATGTCGTTAGTTATTTATGAACCCGCCATTTAGAAGAACGTTAACTGACGAGCTTTTTTAGTAACCAACAGTTAATGCCATCGTTATTAATGTTAATAACTGATGGATTTGAAGTCATTTATAAGCCTTTAGAAAGAATCTTTTATATTGTTGAAATTCGCTACACCCACGAACTTGCCCTAATCCCCTAACCCCTCTCGGTCTCTCCCTTTCCCTCATGCCTAAACTCTGCCCTCCCCTCTCCAAGCAACAACAGCGCCCAAATGACCCCATCTCTGGTGACTCCATCTTCGGCGACTCACCCGCTCTGACGCTCAAAGGTATGGTTGGATGCTCTTAATGAACATTTACATGAGGATGTACCTTGAGCACCTTAGATATCTCGAGTATAGTGTTCTAGGTGATAGTGATGTAGAAGGGGGTGCTATTAGAAAATTCAATTTGGTAGGTTAAAGTGGAGGAGTATTTTTGGTCTATTGTGTGATAAAAAAGTACTGGTTAGACTGAAAGGAAAATTTTAGAAGATGGTGGTAAGACCTGCAATGATCTATGACACAAAATGTTATCCTTTAAAAGAGAAGTATAAAAGCAAGTGTTGTCGAGATGAGAATGCTTAGGTGGGTGAGCGGCTTTACACTTAGAGATAAAATGTGAAATGAATATGTGAAAGAGTTATTGTAGCTCCTGCGGTGGATAAAGTTAGAGAGAGTTGTCTTAGATGGTTTGATCACGTTAAACGTCGACCATCTGATGGTCCAGTTAGAAGAGTGGATGTTTTAGATTCGATTATGTTAAGAAAGGCAGAGGCAGACAGAGAAAGGCTTAGACATATTGTATAAAAAATGATCTTAATTTTTTAGAATTAAATGAAAATATGACACTCAATTTGACGCATTTGAGAAAAAATATTCATGTAGCCTATCACACTTAGTAGGATAAAGACTTGTTATTGGTGGTGAGAACTACAAAGTCTGTGCAGAATGTTGACCTTTAAAAGAAAAGAATAAATTTAAGTTAAGTGATGTTGAGATGAGAATGCTTAGATAGAAGAGTGGTTTTACACTTAGAGACAAAATGTGAAATGTGTATATCTGTAATAGGGTTAGTTAAGCTCTAATGGCAGACAAAATTAGAGAGACTCGTCTTAGATGGTTTGGTCACATTAAACATCAACCATATGATGAACCGGTTGTGAGAGTGGTTATTTTAGATTCAACTTATGTTAAGAAAGGCAGATGTAGACCACCTACAAAGACTTGGGCACATTGTATAAAAAATGTCTTAATTTATCAGAATTAAATGAAGATATAACACTTAATAGGACATAATGGAGAAAAAAGATTCATATAGCAGAGCCCACTTAGTGGGTTAAATGCTTATTGTTGTTGGTGGTGAGACATGCAATGCTTTATGACACAAAATATTGACCTTAAAAGAGAAGAATAAAATTAGGTTAAATGATGTTGAGATGAGAATGATTAAGTAGAAGAGTGTCTTTAGACAAAATACGAAATGCATATATCCGTGATAAGGTTGGTGTAGCATTTATGGCCGACAAAATTAGAAAGACTCATCTGATGAACCAGACTAGGAGATTAGTTATTTTAGATTCAACATATGTTACGAAAGGCAGATGTAGACCACCAACAAAGACTTGAGCATATTGTATAAAAGATGATCTTAATTTATTAGAATTGAATGAAAATATGAATCTCAATAGCACGTAATGGAGAAAAGGATTTATGTAGCCGACCCCACTTAGTGAGATAAATGCTTGTTGTTGTAATTGTTGTTCTAGAGAAGCTGAACCTTGTGAGATTTAGTAAATCCTATTAAAGTCACCAAACACTTTCTCCAGATTTACCAGAATTTACTTATTAACATATAAAATAATTTTTAGGATTTAAACCCTTCAAGATTTCATAAATCCAGTTTTATAGAATTTACATGATATACTCAATTATATTTAAACTAAATCCTACTTGCAACTAAACAACATCTGGAGAAAGAGTTTAATTAGAGGTTGTTTGGTATAACACGTATGTAAGATTTAAGCTAAATCATGTCAAGTGTTCCAACAGGTTCATAAATCTTATTTTTTGCTTTGTTTTGCCTTAAATTTGGGATTTACCAAAAGTGGTAGGAAGCTACATTTATAGAATTTAGAGAGGTTGAAGCTTGTGGGATAAATTCGTTTAAACCAACTAATAAGTTGATTCAGTGGAGTTTATAAACGAACTAAAATAATCGCTCGAAAATTAATTTTGGATTGAACATTTTTTAAATCGACCTTTGAGCAAATCAAAATCGGATCATTTAACATCAAATTGATGTTAGGTATGTCGAAGAGCATGAATAGATTAAGACATCTTTTTCTACTTTTATGTATTTATTTAATGAATCTAACAATTTATACAACCTCTGGAGGGAGGCAATCAACTAGAAGAAGGGCAGGGTTTACGGGTTGGGGTCTCAGGAGCCGATCTATGCTGCCTGCCTGGCCTGTAGCACATCTTGTGCATTCACTTCCACTTCACAGGAGGAGGACATGCATCACCGCGTTGTTGCTGAGGTTGTTGCCCAGGTAGCCACCTTGAGATCAGAGATGAGGGCAAAAATCAAAGTGGTGTTGTGTTTGGAACTGCAGAAAGGGAAGAAGTGAATGCAGGATGAGGGTTGGGATTATGATGATGAGGAGATGACACAAATGATGAGGAGGATGAGTCGGGGTTATTTTTTTATTTGGTTGTGTATTGAATAATTTATTATTAGCAAACATTAGTTTTATTGTGTCATTGTAAATTTCCTTTGCTTTATTCAATTATTTGTCTTTTATTTTTGTATATGATATATGTTTTATTACTTTTGTTAATGTGTTATGTTGTGTTTTGATTGATCTGTTAAGCTTGCTGGTGATATATTGTAGCATTAAAGAGGGCTTGATATATATATATATATATATATATATATATATATATATATATATATATATATATATATATATATATATATATATATATATAT
>JXCR01143405.1:111851-128816 GCA_002079205.1 Phalaenopsis hybrid cultivar
GAGATTTAACGAGGTTCGGCAAAGAATTGCCTACGTCCTCGGGAGCGAGCGGCGGTTTCACTATTTCAGAGGAGTTCAAATACATCCCATAGGGTTACACATATAAATAAATATATACAAACCCTCTAATAAAATTACAATCACGCCCTCGCTCCTCCCAACCCCCTTTATTCCAAGAGACACTCCTTTTCACCAGGAGACACACCTCTTCAAAAGAAACTCCAACTCCCCATATCTAACAATTATGTCTAAATAGTAATTTTTTTAACTTAGTTAATTAATCACAAATTGTTAAAAATAATTAAACTTAAAAATAACTAAAGATTTCTCAGGTTATTTTTTAAATGACTAAAAATAAACTAATATAATATAATATAATAGCAATAATAATTATTATTATTATAATAATAATTATTATACCAATAATAAATGTGAATCTAAATCATTTTTTAAGCATTTATTAATTTTCTATAAAGAGACTAGAAGCATTAGCATCTAACTTGTGCTCAACAGATTACAATATTGAAGAAAATGAGGACATATATGCAAACATAGGAAAAAAATGAATTAACTTAATTTAAGAAAAATAATTAAACTAATCAATATCACCTAAAAACATATATATAAGAAAAAGTTGAGAACAAGGGCAACAATATAAATTAGCAATCATTAAAATCCTTATATTCTTCTTTGTTCATTCGTTACCAAGCAAAAGTACTTCAATAAAATCCATAAAATTAAGAAAAAAGCCCCAAAAATATTATTTCCTAATGACATTAAAACAGACAAGCTAAGAATCTCAACCTTCTCCATGTAATTTATTCCCTAATTGGATCTTAACCACTTAACAAGCCTTAAATTCTTCCTTCCCCTCTCATCTTCTTTTCCTCAAGTAGCTCCTACTCCAAGAAAATCTATGAAAGTTGGTGAAGGAGGAGTGATGGATCTTTCACTATATCCATGGCTTCCATCCCTTCTATTTACCTCAACTCCAGTAGAATGCCCAGCTGTATCTCCTGAACAGGATGATGAAACCGTTGAGGAATTGTAGGGCAGAGCTCCAGATGATTGATGCATTGCAAACAAAATAGATGCTTGATGGGTATAAGACTGCATCTCATGATCGTTCAGCCTGAACATATCTGTCCTCTCTTGATCTCTGTGGCCTGCAAAAAGTTTTGCGTGAGCTTCTAAAACTTATGATTGCTTTCCATTAAGTTAATGCCAAGCAAAGTTAAGAACTTTTCTTATAGGTGTTATAAGAATAGATTCAGTCGTAGGCTAGAGCTTGCCTTACAGTTTTTCATGCCATTTTAAGCCAGTTTCACATGGATATCAATGGCGAAATATTAAAAATATTTATATATATGCCACGCTAGCCTATATTTGTTGAGAAAAAATGTTTAGATATATAGAAACGAGAAAAGACCGCACAAGAGCAACAGAGGGGGTTCACATGTACTGTGTATTCAATGTTGCAGATGGAACAATATATGCACGTAATTTTATGTCAGAGTGGCAAGACTAAGTCAGAGATATCAAAAAATTCACAACCAGAGTAGAACCAATAAGAAGAGACAAGAAAATTATGGCAGTATTAAAGTAATGGCAGATGGATACAGTACTGGTAGAAATAAAAGAGAAGATATGTTGCAAGAGAAGAAAGTTAACATACCAGAAATGATGCAATCAGAGGGCTTTTGCCTTAAGGAGGCCATTCCACCATTCGGTATGAGATAAGGAGGGCTTGAACCAACAATGGAAGAAGGAAAATGGAAGGGAGGAAGAGGTCTAGAAGATGCAGTGATTTCTTCAAGCCTTAAGTGCATGGCTTGGTTTAGTTTCCTCCTCCTGTGAGCAGAGGACTGCTCCCTGTACTTCCTGGCCATGATTACATGCCAGTGATTCTTAACTGCATTATCAGTTCTACCTGGAAAGACCCTTGCAATCATAGCCCATTTGTTGCCATAAAGTCTGTGAGCAGCCATGAGTTTTTCTTCTTCTTCTTCAGAGAAAGCACTTCTGTTAATCCTTGGATCCAGTTGATTGAACCATCTAAGCCGGCAGCTTTTTCCTGTATAGAAAACAAAAATAAAAACCTAAGTCACAAAACAAAATGAATTGATAACTAGTATAAAACCCTGTGATTTAATAAATAAGAACCTGATCTTCCTTCAAGCTTCTCTGCTATGAGATTCCAGTTCTGTGGACCATACATGGAAACAAGTTCTTTAAGCTTGGAGTCCTCTGCTGGTCTCCAGTGACCTCTTGCAGTGAGCTTAGACTGCCCACTGCTGTCCGTTGTGTTCTCACCTCCTCCATCTCTGCTGATTTCCTCCTCTGCAACTGAAATGATGTGCTTTTCTCCAAACACTTCAGTTGTTTCAGAGCATGCAGGGAAGGGAAATGGTTTGTGTGTTGAGTGAGAGGTAGAAGGGTTAATGGAGAGGGAAATCATTTGTGAAAAAATGGATTTTGGGGAGGAAGGAGAGTGGGACATGACAAGCTGAGGTTGAGCTTGGTTGAATCTGTTTGCCATACCATGAGCAGTGCCACTGCAGTGATCCAGGGCCATGCCAAGAGGGAATGGAAAATGAGAAACGGGAGAAAAAGATGGGAGCGAAGGAGGAGAGTTTTACTCCTAATAAAAATAAAAATAAAAACCTAGGGTAGGGGAAGTCTTCTTATCTTTCACAAATCACCAGCCTGACTCTGGCCTAGCTCTTTCCCTATCCTCCCATCCACCCCTATATACACGAGTCCAAATTCTTGTAACGTGTGGAGAAAATATTACATCTTTTTAATCAGGTATTGCGGATAACAGCGTGAATCATATTATATTGTGGGCTTGATGACATGCTGCTATTCACCTCATCATCTTCATATTCTTTAGTCTCTCAAATATGTCCAATAAAAACTGAAAATGAGAACTTTAATCAATATTATTGTGTAATACCTAATTTTTATCTAAGTTGGTCTAACTTAGCTCCCAAAAAGTAATGATCTCTATATCTAACTTAATCACAGTTAAAATTAAACACATAATTAATGTTTTCTTAGTAAAAAATGAGATTAAAATATTAAAAAAAATGCTATAAGAAAATCATGACACCTCATATTTCCTGAACAAACATTTATCTTAAAATGTCCAACTGAATTTTCTTTCTAAAAAAAGCTCTCACTCACTTTCACAGACTAGCTCTCTCTGTCTCTCCTCTCTCTCTCTAGCTATGTCAATGAAAACCCCACTGAGCTAGGTGGTTGCGTGAGCTCAGCAGAGCCCCAACAACACCTTTCTTTTCAAATGACAGTAAGTGAGAAAATTTTGTTCTACCACAGTAAATATTTCAGATAAAACTTCATTTTTTTTCTCCTCCAACTTGAAACTCCTTATTTCTCTCTCTAGTATATCAAATAAAAACAGAAACTATATGCATATCTCCATAATTGAGCTCACTTGCTTTCGGCTAACCACCTGAAGAAGAACGAAGAAGGAAGAATGATGTGAAGAGCTTATTTTATATAATGCGAACAGTTAGCAAGACGACACCATTTGTCTGCCCTTCTTCTTGCTACTTTCATCGCCATTTATTTAAGGTTTTGATGCAAAGTCGTTTATGGAAAATTTTTTGGAGATCGGTTTGGTTGTCAATTATTTTTCTATTTTCTTTTGCAATTAATACTCTAGATTTTTGGATAAAATGATTCGAATATTGTTTGTATTATCTGTATATTATGCTTCGGCGCTTAACTTTCTAAAAAAAATTTGTTTTTTAGTTCAATTCAAATGGAGCATGTATTTTTTAGTGTGATATTAAGTAGGTCGGTGATGTAAATATATAACAGAAAATTATATGGCAAAGAAAATATAATAATAATTTTTTAAGTCAAATATTTGTTATGCTTAATGGAACTGAGTCTAACTGGAAGTCAACAATATTAAGTCAATGCTTAAGGAGATTCCAAGTCAAATTGAATTGACTCAAATATGAAAAATGGAAATTTACGTGTATAGCACATAATTTTTATGTATTTACATATTTCAGACTTAAAATTTCATGTTTGCACACATGAGTACTTTGATGCTTTAAAGTTATGCATAACAATGTATATTTGACCATAAAAAAAAATAGTATTATTTTTTTTTGATATATTGTTAAATATTTAAGTGTTGTGTTTTGGTTTTCAAAGCCAAACTTCAAAAAAAAATGAAAAATTTTTTTAGTACTTGACACACATTACATTTTCTAGTTTTCTTAATATACAAGCAAATACAAATTATAACCGCACAATAACTACACATCACGTTTTTCTGAAAATAAAAACTAACCATATGCCGGTTTTCCTAACCGCCTAACCACACAACGGTTTTACTAACCGCCTAACTAGATGAAAAATATGCAAAAAAACATAAACAATTTCTGGAGATAACTAGATTAACTCAACATTGTGTATGTAAATATACGAGTGAGATATGTAAATACATAAGAATTTTGTGTTATTATGCAGATGCTCTTATGAAAAATCATAATGTTTGCACATCTGGACAGTAGCTCGAATGCGGCCACACAGTTGTGCATTGGCATTCGGGTTATTCGGACCATTATGTGAACGTACATATACCACACACAATATTAATTTTCTACTCAAATACAGCACTCACCCACAATAAGAGTACACAACCAACTAGTTTTGTTGAATTCAATTCAAAAAAATTAACATTAATAAAGCACTCAAGCAACTAAATGTTAGCTCAAAATTTTGATTTTGATTTCTTTTCTTAATTCTCTTTATTGCCACTAATAAACTCTTCGTAAAACATTACTATATCACAGTAAAATAATCAGTTATTTCATCAACAAAAGCCAGTCACAAAGAAGCCAATAAAGCTGAAAACTCATTCAAGCACACCAATGTTTCCTCACAGGGAATGTACTGCCTTGTGTTTCCATTTCCAGAAACCCAATGTCATAAAGTGCCAGCCCTTTTAAAGATTTCCTTCAGCCTATCTTTTTTATTTTTACCCAAGGAGAAACTGTTCCCAGCTGTAGGAAAACAGTAGCAGATGTCCAAAATTGAGTGGGATGTGAACAGTATTAAGCAGGAATGTACTCTCCCTGCAGTCATATTATATGATAGCAGTTGCTTAACTTAACCTGCTTAGAACTTCTTGAACTCATCAATGGAGATCTCATTAATAGCAGCAGTTGAATAGCAGCAGTAGAAGAAGATTTATACCATAAGCCTGCAGCTTTCATAATATCTCTGGCTTATACTTGCTTGCATTAATCACCACACTCAGTCATTGGATCAGCTTCTTCTGCCCATTCCAAACTGGTATTTAATGTAGTACCATGTAAGTTAAGAGAATGCTTCTGTCCTAAAGTATTTGGTATTAAATTAATTTTACATTATGTTATCATACTTTTAATTTTGAAATGTTTCCAAATGAATTTGTAACTATTAGATGAATTTATTATAAGATGATAGGGGCTGGAAGATGTTACTTCTTTTGTAATTTGGAAGTAGGGGCCACCAGGGTTATAGAGCTACTATTTAAAAAGAATTGTGTGGACCCATCTAGGTAAATTCAAGGAACATTACCAAAAGATTGATGTGAAGGGTTTTATTTTTGGGGACATTTACAATTTTACATAAATATCACTTAATTCTTATATATTTTCATATTTAAAGCCTAAACTTTACATTTCTTGATTTATATCACCTAAATTTTTTAATTTCACATCAGAAGTAACAGTATTTAACTTTTAGAAAGTGAAATGCAACTTTTTCAGATATTAAGTAGGGTCGCATAGATATGTAAAAACATAAGAAATGAATGGTATGTATGTAAATCTACCTTATTTTTTTTGGCTGAAGTTGCAAAAATATCAAATTGATATGTTGTCTTAGGTGGTAGTGAAAGTACTGATCACCACAATTGCAACATGCAAAACTTAGAATTAAGGGAAGCTTTTCTTAAGCCAATATCAAATTCATCATACTTACTCCTCTTCTAACGAAGAGAACATTTATTATTTTGTTTTGATGTTGGCTGTCAAATTTCTTAAGTCTTTGTATAGTTAATATATAATAATTCATTAAACTATCAACCGAATTTACTACTCCATGCATTGTTTTGCAGTATTCTATTTCATGCATCAAAGCAACATAAACCAACATCAAACTCTGTGAAAAAGAAAAAACTAATTTTTGCCCAACAAGCCCTCAATTTCCATAAAATATTACGCGAGATGTCATATGTTTGACAGCGAGATTATGATCCACACCGTCGTCAGCATGTCCGTCATCCGAATGTAATTTTTTCTCCTCTAACTTCAGGCAAATCGACAAGACTAACATAAAGCTCTATACTGGAGACCATCCATAGCTAATAAATGTAGAGAAGTTGGTCACAGCTCAATTTATTATGCATTATGAACTCAACTGCGCATGCTCAACTTTGTCCCACCATTTCCTGCTTATATTCTCAGTCAATCTACAGCTAAAACTGCTTCACGTACGTTCTGGAACATTGATAAGTAACCTGATCTGTGTGACTGTAGGACTTTTTATTATTATTATTTTATGTTATTTATCTACTTGGATGTTGGCTAGCATGGATTACTGGGAAGCAAGCTCCGCTTCTCCAGTCAAAGAGGATAGGACCTGAAACAATTGCAGGGGCCATGGATGGGCCAATGGAGAGCAGAAGGACCAGACTCTTATTAAATTATCTTCATTGTTTGATTTGAATCAGCACAGAAGTTTACCTTGATGTTGAATCGGCTAAATGCACGTGGAGCCTATGGTTGGATAGACACTAGAGAATTGCTTTTAAAATAAATATAATCAGGCCTTCTTCTTTGGGGAGAAGTTTGAGGGTCATGCTTTGCCAGTTTCATTTCTCAGTCCAAAGAAGTACAAAATTATTACATCTGTGATCATAAAAATTGAAGGAAAAAAAAAGTTTGCAAGAAAATGACTAAGCGATGCTGGTAAGAGTTTGTAGCAGGTCAGAGAATGTCCAGTACATTAACCACGGAGTAAGCCGAGTTGATGCAATAGTCTATTTGATAGTAAAGTCAACTTGATGGAAGAGCAATTTTATCAAATCATCTTCTGCTTCAACAGAGACCAAAAGACTTCTTGTTAGAGACTGAAGATAGCGGATCGAGATCAGCCGACCGAGTGACTCAGTCGAGCCAAACACACTTAGCTTAGTCGGTCGAACCAAAAAGCGGCTGCATGATCAGACATCGTCATAAAATGTCTAAAATGCATGATGTAAATCCCGTCCAAATCGGAGAAAAAATATAATATCATTATAGTATTAAAACCTCTATAAATATGAGAAGCATTTACTGTAGAAGACTTTCTCTCCACATGATTTTATTGTCCATTCAATAAATTATAGCTCTCTTTCTCTCTCTATATATATTTCAACTCTTCTCTCATTCTTTATTCCTTATATGTGATTCACAGACAAAATTATAATCAATATTCTAAAAGGCACAGTAATCATGGATATGCCACTAACAAGAAAAGGAACAATTCAAGAAGAATTGCCTCACAATATGGAGACCGACGATAACAAGGAGTGCTCCAATGAGTCCACGATCCAGACATTACGTTCTGGCACTAACGGGCAAAAGAGTCCCCCCCAACTTGGAGAAGGACGACGACACCCAGTATCTTGATAGTGTTAGGTCGACATCGATCAATTGAAATTGGATCAGGCATACTAAAGTGTTGTACTAGCCATGAAATGCCTTCTCTTGACAGAACTTTGATGTTGAGATGCCAGAATAATCAAGACCCTGACACTTGAATCTTATAAAGGATGAACAGATAAGACCGATCACGTCACTTTGTTTGAGTTGATTGTATGGCTTTTCAAGATTAACGATAAGCTAAAGTGCCAAATCCTTTTTACCACATTCAAGAACTCGACTCTCATATGATTCAATGGATTGCCACTTGGAGTGATCACTTTGTTTGAAGATTTTAGGCAAATTTTGTTACAAAGTTTGCAACTTCCTAAAAATCTCAGAAGAGCTCGCAGCCTCTCTTACAGCTTCCTGTTTGTCTTCGTCACTCATTTCTTGAAGATGTTGGAGGTTTAGGACCTATAGCCCAAATTCGCCGTTGATACCCTCTTACAGGGACTGAAAGTAGGGCCTTTTTGTTATAAGTTGAGATTACAATATTCGAAGACTAGTTGAGCTGTTAGGATTAGCCAACAACCGCATATATATTGAAGAAATGATACAACTCTCCTCTTCTCATTCCATTCATAACCGAACAAACCAACCGTTGACAACAAAAAAAAATTGCCTGTAGAAGGGTGGATACTAAGACACAATTCTCACCCTCCTTATTGAGCCTACTTTAAAGACTCATGTCACACCTAAAAATTAATTACTTTTTATATACATTTTATACTCATTTTTAATGATATTACATTTTAAAGGAACATATTTTGAATTTTTTTTTGTTCAAGATACAAGAGTTAGAGTTTTAGAGAAAAGAAATAAAAATGGTGCAATTTGGAATCAAATTGAGCAAGAAAAAAATTCTGATATGATGCAATTTGATATGTCTTTTTATGCTCAATCTTCTTTACATTTATCACATATTTTTGAATGAAATTACACTTTAAAGAGAGATTATTTTCATTTTTATCTTATATGTATAACACTTGGAGCGGTTTGGAGTTGAAATAGAGCGAAACGAGCATGCTGCCACCAGAGTGGCTCTTAGGCACCAGTCTCGCCCAAAAATAGCTTCTATGTGCTCATTATGGCACATAAGCACCATAAAAAAGTTATGGACAAGTTCTAGATGCCCCAAGGAGTTTTTAAACACATTTTGGCACTTGGGAAGGCACCTTTTGGCATTTCAAACTCTTGGAACTTCCAAGAACATTCAGAGGTCATAGATAGGATAGAAGATGTAGATTTTTACCTTTTCTAGAGATTGGTGATGAATTTTGAGAGATATTTGAAAGTAATTGTAGGAACTTTGCATGGATCAGCAGAAGACTTTATTGGAGGAATTTTCATCTTTCTTGCAGAGGAAAAAACTAAGTATTGTGTTCTTCATTATCTTATAATTATTGTAAATACTTTTTTAGTGAATTTTTTTTTATTTAAACAAAGTTTTTAGTTGTGTTTCTCCATGCTTAGTGAGTATTTTTCATTACTCTTTCTTCTTATGATGAGATTTAATCATGTGTGAGATTATAATGGTTTGAAGAATTATTTTATTCCAAAATTATTATGCTATTTTCATATGTTCTTATTCTACTTTGCGAACTGATCACTCCAACCAGAGACTCAGAGGACACAGAGTGTAATCTGGAAGTGAGAGGCTATAATCTACTCAGCACAAGTATATAATTGGGAACTTAACTTTAGATTATTCAATGTTCTTTATGCATTTAGGAGAGGGTAAAGAATACATATGCTCTTATTTGTCACAAAACTAAATTTTAACCTTTAACATTTGATTCATACGCTGAGTATGATCTCATCGCAAGGGGAAAAGGATTTTTATTATATAATAACTTTACAAAATTTAACCATTCTCTTCAGATTAAATTTTTATTTACTTAAGTTAACTTTAAATCTATAGTAAATTCATAAATTTAGGAAAACTAAACTTTTCAAGAATTCCAAACTAAGACTTGATAGTAATAGACTAGAACTTATCCTAAGGGATTTCTTATCTCGCTTCTATGTGGGATCGATACTAGGGTTTTAAAGAAAGTCTTATATTACTTAAAATGATATGTGCACTTATGTAGAACCCCTAGCGGGTGGAATAAATCAATTCTAAATTTTGTATCATATTTATTTTACACATTAGCCTTCTAAAGAAATCGGGTCAAGTATTTGACCTGAAAACTAAATAACTACATAATTGTGGGTTGGGTCAACTCACAACCACCCCCAGATGATTAAGCAGCTGACTGAAGCCATCATCAAGGAGGTCAAACCAATTACCCATAATAGCGGCTGCTCGATTTATGTTGTGATTACCACCCACTTACAAGATCCCTAAGAGGATTCCTCTCAGAGTATCAATGGAGAAAATGGTAGAGGTCATTCAAAATAATGGCTATTTCAAAAAGGTAACTCTGCTAAAATCCAGAGCTTATCTTCGGGACCAAAATAAGTACTATATGTATCATCATGACCACGGTCATGACATTGAAGAGTGTTGATACCTCAAAAATTTAATGGAAGATTTGATCAAAGTGGAAAAACTAAAGGAGTTTGTAACCCATTAAGCAACCACCCAATAAGAAGAAAAATCTCCAAGTGAGCTTGTCTGGGCCCACGCAATACACATAATCAGCATAATTACTATCATCTTTAACGGTAAAGAGGNATAACCATCGTCACTATTTCTTATAAGATTATTGTTGTGAAATTTAACGCGGAATAAAACAGGAATCGACACAAATCAGAAGAATAACACAGAGATTTAACGAGGTTCGGCAAAGAATTGCCTACGTCCTCGGGAGCGAGCGGCGGTTTCACTATTTNAAAATGAGAAACGGGAGAAAAAGATGGGAGCGAAGGAGGAGAGTTTCACTCCTAATAAAAATAAAAATAAAAACCTAGGGTAGGGGAAGTCTTCTTATCTTTCACAAATCACCAGCCTGACTCTGGCCTAGCTCTTTCCCTATCCTCCCATCCACCCCTATATACACGAGTCCAAATTCTTGTAACGTGTGGAGAAAATATTACATCTACTTAATCAGGTGTTGCGGATAACAGCGTGAATCATATTATATTCTGGGCTTGATGACATGCTGCTATTCACCTCATCATCTTCATATTCTTTAGTCTCTCAAATATGTCCAATAAAAACTGAAAATGAGAACTTTAATCAATATTATTGTGTAATACCTAATTTTTATCTAAGTTGGTCTAACTTAGCTCCCAAAAAGTAATGATCTCTATATCTAACTTAATCACTGTTAAAATTAAACACATAATTAATGTTTTCTTAGTAAAAAATTAGATTAAAATATTAAAAAAAATGTTATAAGAAAATCATGACACCTCATATTTCCTGAACAAACATTTATCTTAAAATGTCCAACTGAATNTTTTAATCAGGTATTGCGGATAACAGCGTGAATCATATTATATTGTGGGCTTGATGACATGCTGCTATTCACCTCATCATCTTCATATTCTTTAGTCTCTCAAATATGTCCAATAAAAACTGAAAATGAGAACTTTAATCAATATTATTGTGTAATACCTAATTTTTATCTAAGTTGGTCTAACTTAGCTCCCAAAAAGTAATGATCTCTATATCTAACTTAATCACAGTTAAAATTAAACACATAATTAATGTTTTCTTAGTAAAAAATGAGATTAAAATATTAAAAAAAATGCTATAAGAAAATCATGACACCTCATATTTCCTGAACAAACATTTATCTTAAAATGTCCAACTGAATTTTCTTTCTAAAAAAAGCTCTCACTCACTTTCACAGACTAGCTCTCTCTGTCTCTCCTCTCTCTCTCTAGCTATGTCAATGAAAACCCCACTGAGCTAGGTGGTTGCGTGAGCTCAGCAGAGCCCCAACAACACCTTTCTTTTCAAATGACAGTAAGTGAGAAAATTTTGTTCTACCACAGTAAATATTTCAGATAAAACTTCATTTTTTTTCTCCTCCAACTTGAAACTCCTTATTTCTCTCTCTAGTATATCAAATAAAAACAGAAACTATATGCATATCTCCATAATTGAGCTCACTTGCTTTCGGCTAACCACCTGAAGAAGAACGAAGAAGGAAGAATGATGTGAAGAGCTTATTTTATATAATGCGAACAGTTAGCAAGACGACACCATTTGTCTGCCCTTCTTCTTGCTACTTTCATCGCCATTTATTTAAGGTTTTGATGCAAAGTCGTTTATGGAAAATTTTGTGGAGATCGGTTTGGTTGTCAATTATTTTTCTATTTTCTTTTGCAATTAATACTCTAGATTTTTGGATAAAATGATTCGAATATTGTTTGTATTATCTGTATATTATGCTTCGGCGCTTAACTTTCTAAAAAAAATTTGTTTTTTAGTTCAATTCAAATGGAGCATGTATTTTTTAGTGTGATATTAAGTAGGTGGGTGATATAAATATATAACAGAATTATATGGCAAAGAAAATATAATAATAATTTTTTAAGTCAAATATTTATTATGCTTAATGGAACTGAGTCTAACTGGAAGTCAATTTAATGTGACCCATGAGACAATATTAAGTCAATGCTTAAGGAGATTCTAAGTCAAATTGAATTGACTCAAATATGAACAAGGCAAGTTTACGTGTCTAGCACATAATTTTTATGTATTTACATATTTCAGACTTAAAATTTCATGTTTGCACACATGAGTACTTTGATGCTTTAAAGTTATGCATAACAATGTATATTTGACCATAAAAAAAAATAGTATTATTAATTTTTTTGATATATTGTTAAATATTTAAGTGTTGTGTTTTGGTTTTCAAAGTCAAACTTAAAAAAAAAATGGAAGATTTTTTTAGTACTTGACACATATTACATTTTCTGGTTTTCTTAATATACAAGCAAATACAAATTATAACCGCACAATAACTACACGTCACATTTTTCTGAAAATAAAAACTAACTAACCACATACCGGTTTTCCTAACCGGCTAACCACACAACAGTTTTCCTAACCGCTTAACCACATGAAAAATGTGCAAAAAAACATAAACAATTTCTGGAGATAACTAGATTAACTCAACATTGTGTATGTAAATATAAAAATTTATGAGTGAGGTATGTAAATACATAAGAATTTTGTGCTATTAGGCAGATGCTCTTATGAAAAATCATAATGTTTGCACATCTGGACAGTAGCTCGAATGCGGCCACACCGTTGTGCATTGGCATTTGGGTTATTCGGACCATTATGTGAACGTGCATAGACCAGACACAATATTAATTTTCTACTCAAATCCAGCACTTACTTAGATCTCACCCACAATAAAAGTACACAACCAACTAGTTTTGTTGAATTCAATTAAAAAAAATCAACATTAACAAATAGACTACATCCATAAAGCACTCAAGCAACTAAATGTTAGCTCAAAATTTTGATTTTGATTTCTTTTCTTAATTCTCTTTCTTGCCACTAATAAACTCTTCGTAAAACATTAATATATCACAGTAAAATAATCAGTTATTTCATCAACAAGAGCCAGTCACAAAGAAGCCAATAAAGCTGAAAACTCATTCAAGCACACCAATGTTTCCTCACAGGGAATGTACTGCCTTGTGTTTCCATTTCCAGAAACCCAATGTCATAAAGTGCCAGCCCTTTTAAAGATTTCCTTCAGCCTATCTTTTTTATTTTTACCCAAGGAGAAACTGTTCCCAGCTGTAGGAAAACAGTAGCAGATGTCCAAAATTGAGTGGGATGTGAACAGTATTAAGCAGGAATGTACTCTCCCTGCAGTCATATTATATGATAGCAGTTGCTTAACTTAACCTGCTTAGAACTTCTTGAACTCATCAATGGAGATCTCATTAATAGCAGCAGTTGAATAGCAGCAGTAGAAGAAGATTTATACCATAAGCCTGCAGCTTTCATAATATCTCTGGCTTATACTTGCTTGCATTAATCACCACACTCAGTCATTGGATCAGCTTCTTCTGCCCATTCCAAACTGGTATTTAATGTAGTACCATGTAAGTTAAGAGAATGCTTCTGTCCTAAAGTATTTGGTATTAAATTAATTTTACATTATGTTATCATACTTTTAATTTTGAAATGTTTCCAAATGAATTTGTAACTATTAGATGAATTTATTATAAGATGATAGGGGCTGGAAGATGTTACTTCTTTTGTAATTTGAAAGTAGGGGCCACCAGGGTTATAGAGCTACTATTTAAAAAGAATTGTGTGGACCCATCTAGGTAAATTCAAGGAACATTACCAAAAGATTGATGTGAAGGGTTTTATTTTTGGGGACATTTACAATTTTACATAAATATCACTTAATTCTTACATATTTTCATATTTAAAGCCTAAACTTTACATTTCTTGATTTATATCACCTAAATTTTTTAATTTCACATCAGAAGTAACAGTATTTAACTTTTAGAAAGTGAAATGCAACTTTTTCAGATATTAAGTAGGGTCGCATAGATATGTAAAAACATAAGAAATGAATGGTATGTATGTAAATCTACCTTATTTTTTTTGGCTGAAGTTGCAAAAATATCAAATTGATATGTTGTCTTAGGTGGTAGTGAAAGTACTGATCACCACAATTGCAACATGCAAAACTTAGAATTAAGGGAAGCTTTTCTTAAGCCAATATCAAATTCATCATACTTACTCCTCTTCTAACGAAGAGAACATTTATTATTTTGTTTTGATGTTGGCTGTCAAATTTCTTAAGTCTTTGTATAGTTAATATATAATAATTCATTAAACTATCAACCGAATTTACTACTCCATGCATTGTTTTGCAGTATTCTATTTCATGCATCAAAGCAACATAAACCAACATCAAACTCTGTGAAAAAGAAAAAACTAATTTTTGCCCAACAAGCCCTCAATTTCCATAAAATATTACGCGAGATGTCATATGTTTGACAGCGAGATTATGATCCACACCGTCGTCAGCATGTCCGTCATCCGAATGTAATTTTTTCTCCTCTAACTTCAGGCAAATCGACAAGACTAACATAAAGCTCTATACTGGAGACCATCCATAGCTAATAAATGTAGAGAAGTTGGTCACAGCTCAATTTATTATGCATTATGAACTCAACTGCGCATGCTCAACTTTGTCCCACCATTTCCTGCTTATATTCTCAGTCAATCTACAGCTAAAACTGCTTCACGTACGTTCTGGAACATTGATAAGTAACCTGATCTGTGTGACTGTAGGACTTTTTATTATTATTATTTTATGTTATTTATCTACTTGGATGTTGGCTAGCATGGATTACTGGGAAGCAAGCTCCGCTTCTCCAGTCAAAGAGGATAGGACCTGAAACAATTGCAGGGGCCATGGATGGGCCAATGGAGAGCAGAAGGACCAGACTCTTATTAAATTATCTTCATTGTTTGATTTGAATCAGCACAGAAGTTTACCTTGATGTTGAATGGGCTAAATGCACGTGGAGCCTATGGTTGGATAGACACTAGAGAGTTGCTTTTAAAATAAATATAATCTGGTCTTCTTCTTTGGGGAGAAGTTTGAGGGTCATGCTTTGCCAGTTTCATTTCTCAGTCCAAAGAAGTACAAAATTATTACATCTGTGATCATAAAAATTGAAGGAAAAAAAAAGTTTGCAAGAAAATGACTAAGCGATGCAGGTAAGAGTTTGTAGCAGGTCAGAGAATGTCCAGTACATTAACCACGGGGTAAGCCGAGTTGATGCAATAGTTTATTCCATGGTAAAGTCAACTTGATGGAAGAGCAATTTTATCAAATCACCTTCTGCTTCAACAGAGACCAAAAGACTTCTTGTTAGAGACTGAAGATAGCGGATCGAGATCAGCCGACCAAGTGACTCAGTCGAGCCAAACACACTTAGCTTAGTCGGTCGAACCAAAAAACGGCTGCATGATGAGACATCGTCATAAAATGTCTTAAATGCATGATGTAAATCCCGTCCAAATGGGAGAAAAAATATAATATCATTATAGTATTAAAACCTCTATAAATATGAGAAGCATTTACTGTTGAAAACTTTCTCTCCACATGATTTTATTGTCAATTCAAGAAATTATAGCTCTCTTTCTCTCTCTATATATATTTCAACTCTTCTCTCATGCTTTATTCCTTATTATAATCAATATTCTAAAAGGCACAGTAATCATGGATATGCCACCAACAAGAAAAGGAACAATTCAAGAAGAATTGCCTCACAACATGGAGACCGACGATAACAAGGAGTGCTCCAATGAGTCCACGATCCAGACATTACGTTCTGGCACTAACAGGCAAAAGAGTCCCCCCAACTTGGAGAAGGACGACGACACCCAGTATCTTGATAGTGTTAGGTCGACATCGATCAATTGAAATTGGATCAGGCATACTAAAGTGTTGTACTAGCCATGAAATGCCTTCTCTTGACAGAACTTTGATGTTGAGATGCCAGAATAATCAAGACCCTGACACTTGAATCTTATAAAGGATGAACAGATAAGACCGATCACGTCACTTTGTTTGAATTGATTGTATGGCTTTTCAAGATTAACGATAAGCTAAAGTGCCAAATCCTTTTTACCACATTCAAGAACTCGACTCTCATATGATTCAATGGATTGCCACTTGGAGTGATCACTTTGTTTGAAGATTTTAGGCAAATTTTGTTACAAAGTTTGCAACTTCCTAAAAATCTCAGAAGAGCTCGCAGCCTCTCTTACAGCTTCCTGTTTGTCTTCGTCACTCATTTCTTGAAGATGTTGGAGGTTTAGGACCTATAGCCCAAATTCGCCGTTGATACCCTCTTACAGGGACTGAAAGTAGGGCCTTTTTGTTATAAGTTGAGATTACAATACTCGAAGACTAGTTGAGCTGTTAGGATTAGCCAACAACCTCATATATATTGAAGAAATGATACAACTCTCCTCTTCTCATTCCATTCATAACCGAACAAACCAACCGTTGACAACAAAAAAAAATTGCCTGTAGAAGGGTGGATACTAAGACACAATTCTCACCCTCCTTATTGAGCATACTTTAAAGACTCATGTCACACCTAAAAATTAATTACTTTTTATATACATTTTATACTCATTTTTAATGATATTACATTTTAAAGGAACATATTTTGAATTTTTTTTTGTTCAAGATACAAGAGTTAGAGTTTTAGAGAAAAGAAATAAAAATGGTGCAATTTGGAATCAAATTGAGCAAGAAAAAAATTCTGATATGATGCAATTTGATATGTC
>JXCR01143406.1:0-20796 GCA_002079205.1 Phalaenopsis hybrid cultivar
TTCCACCTTCTCGATCTAGGAATACTCAACGGGAGCTTAAGCGCTCATAGTCCGACGCCTTGCCGTCAGATGCACTAACTGTGTGGTAGCTAGCTTGTCTGTTGTTTATGATTGTTATAATCATACTCCATATCTAACAATCTCACACTTGGAGACTGATAGCACCAAGCCCAGTTCTGTGTACCTGCACCTCCATCTGAAATGCCTTCGTAGTCACTTAGCGTGGTTATATGCCGTAGTGTGGCTCACCCCCGGTCTCAACCTTCATGAAACTCAATTGAAGCCAATCACAACTTCAGTTTTTTAACAGTCACCACCTTTGTCAACATATTCGCAGGATTTTCACTTGTATGTATCTTTTTCAAAAATAACTGCTCATCTTTAAGAGGATATCAAATGAAATGATACACGAGTTAGATGTGTTTCATCCTGACATGAAATGCAGAATATCGTTACACAATCATACTGTCATTGTAGAGTTTTTCAATCACCTACTCCTTGCCCAATTTTTTCATGAAACTCTGGAATCAAATCTTCTCCTTGCTAGCATCATTAATAGTAACATATTCGACCTTCGTAGTAGAAGGTGTAACAATCGTCTGTAACATGGAAACTCGATTCACCGCTATGTTCCCCAATATGAAGATATACCCGTTGTACTTCTCCTACTATCCATATCTTCTGCCAAATTTGAATCTATGAATCCCTGTAGACTGATCCTTGCTCTTCCATATCAAAGTGCCCAGTTGCTATTCCTCACAAATACCTGAGAATCCATTTTAACGTCTTTCAATGATGTTTGCTTATATTGCTCATTTACTATCTGGTCTGGTACAAATCATCACGAACGTCAGACTTCTAGCTGCTGAAGCATACGGTGTTGTCTCCATCTATGTTTTCTCTGCTTCAGAGTTAGACGATAGCTCCTTAGATAGTTTAAAGTAACTACCTAAAGAAGTGCTAACTGGTTTCGCCTCACTCCTGTTGAACCTCTATAGGATCTTTTCAACTTGCTCTACCTAAGACAACTTCAGTGTTCCAACACTTCTGTCCCTGTTGATTCTCATCCTAAGGATCTTTCTGGTTGGACCTAAATCCTTTATCTCGATCTCACTTGATAACTGATTCTTAAAGTCCCTGATTTTTTATTTATTTGTCCCTGCAATCAACATGTCATCTACATATTGGAGAAGCTGTATAAAATAGTTACCAAAGTGTTTGATGAAACAACAGTGATCTGGCACTTCAAGTATCCATTTTCTGACATAAACCTGCAAACCTCTTGTACCACTATTTAGGGGTCTGCTTCAAGCTATGGAGGCTCTTCTTCAATCTGCAGACCAAACTTTCTTTGCCTGAAACCTTGTATCATTGTGGTTGCACCATGTATAGCTCATCCTCCACATCTCCATGTAAGAAAACTGTTTTTACATCCATCTGCTAATGATGTAGATCTTTTGCTGCTATCAAATTTAACACAAACCTGACAGTCGTTATTTTTACCACTGGGAGAAGATCTCTGTTTAATCCACTCATTCCTTCTGTTGGAAGCTCTTCACAGCAAGTCTTGCCTTGTAGCGCTTGCTACCATCTGAATCCTCTTTTAACATGTTGACTCACTTGTTGTGTATTGTTCTTTTGTCATTTGGTATTGCCGTCAAATTGTAAGTCTGATTTGACTCCAAATATTGTATTTCTTCATTCATTGCGAGTTCCTTGTCACGGACAAATAGTCCCACATTGGCTAGGTGTAGGGCCAAAAAACAGTATTTAAGTTTTGGGTTGCCCACCACCCATAAGGGCTCTTTTGGGAGGTGACAAGTGGTATCAGAGCAGATTACTGTCTACCAGGTGTGTGGACTCTCCATGGTCCAGTGGGACCCTCGGTGGGGCCGATCCGTGACGAGGGCGTCACGTGATTTGGTGGAAGAGAATGTCACGGACAAATAGTCTCACATTGACTAGGTGTAGAGCCAAACAACAGTATTTAAGTTTTGAACTGTCCAACACCCATAAGGGCTCTTTTGGGAGGTGACATCCCTCTCTCTTGAATCTTCAATTTGAGTGACCTTCTCAAAACACTCTGGTTCACTACTATTAATTAGTAACAAATGGTGTAAAAAAGGAGAGTACTTTTGTATGGCTTGTTTTTATTTGTTGGATCTCCTGACTTCTGTAGCAGGTGTTTGAGGAGTCCTACGAATAGATTTTCACGAGTCCTGACTTTGTCAGTTGACTCACTGAGAATGGATTTCTCTTCAAACTTGGAGCATGTCTGTCATCAGTAAGCTTTCAGACTGTTCCATTCGCAACTTGATATCAACATCATCCTTTCCTATTATATTGCAAGTTTTGTTATCTCCCAAATAAACATTCTCTAAATCATTTTGAGTGTAGTTTTTGAATGCCTCTTTATTGGGGCAAGCATGAAAAGAGGCACTTGAATTCACTATCTAGGATTTAGTATTGACTAGGGATAACACTAGGAAGTCATTTTGAATTTCACATGTGGAGACATTGGTAGAGAAACTACTATCATGTCCTCCACCACCAGCTTTTCTCGGACCTTTATTGTCCTTATTGAAATGTCCTTTCTTACTGCAGTTCTAGCATTCTCCTTTACTTGAATTGGGCTTTCCTTTCTTAGACTTGGATCTGTCTTTGCTTGTATTCCTGCTCAGATTCCATCTTCTGTTATCAACATTCAACTAGCTTCTAAAGATTCATTATTTGCTATTTTTTTGTGAACTTCTTCATTCACCATCAGATTCATGATATTATCGAAGTTCAACTTCGAAGTCTCTGAAGAATTACTCACCGCCTTTACCTAACATTCTCAGCTTTTCGGCAAAAAAGATAGTATCACCAGTGCTCTAACTTCATCATTAAATTTGATCCCCACAAAATACAACTGACTCTTCACGGTGTTGAAGTTATTGAGATGTTCTGTCACTGAACTGTCTTCTACCATCTTCATGTTGAATAGTTTCTTCATTAAAAAAACCTTATTAGAAGAAGAATCTTGGCCAGTGCCGCCGTGAGATGTACCGTAGTTTTCTCATTCAAAATGTTAAACACAATATATGAGGAAAGTCTTAACCTGATCAAACCACCCAATACCGTTCGATCCAATACTTCCCATTCCTCCATAGGCCTAGACTCGAGCTTCTTTTTTATTCCTTGTAGTGACAATTAAAATTTTTTCTGATACAATAAATCCTGCATCTGCATATTTCAGAAAGCGAAGTTCGTCCAATTGAACTTTTCAACCTTGAACCTTGTTTCATCGAACATTGCTCCCGCTCGAATTAAATCTCGCTCTAATACCAGTTTGTGAGAAGAAACTACTGCAAAAGAATCTCTTCTAGTTTCACCGCGGAATAAAATCATAGGATTTGAGAAAATCAGAACAATAAATTTAAAAACATAAGCAAAATTAAAACAACCCGAAGAACACACGAGAATTTATGTGGAATAACCCGAGAATGGAAAAAACCCACAGAACCACATCACCACAAATTTCTTCTCCGCACTCACACAAAGAAACCTACAGTGCACCACTCAACACTCTTCCTACTGATCCGACGCAGAAACGCACGTTGAAAAACACTAGAATCCTTCTCACCAACACATCGCACCTTCATCAGGATTTTGTTGATGAACAAGTAGGAAGAGTTACGCTCCAAGCCCACACATACGCTGCCCAAAATCTTGACATAATAGCAATTCATGTGACATCTGCTCCGGGCGCTTAGGCGCTCGAATTTGGGCGTCTTGGCGCCCAAATTTCTGGAAAAAGGCGCCCCAGCGCCTGAAGTGGACGCCTAAGCCCCTGCTTTGGTCGCCTAACTGCCTAGTTTGGGCGCAACACTTCTACCATTTTGGTCTTAGAACACTCAATGGGCGCTTAAGCGCCCATAGCCCGACATCTTGGCACCGACCAGTCTGCCTACTGCTCATGGGCGCTACAATCAAACTCCACAACTAACAAAAAACTACTGAGTTAATTCTCTTTCAAATAAATGTGTTCATTTATTTACTTCTCCTGCTCTTCCTCTCTTTAGGATTCCCTAATCTTGCTTCATTCCTGCACGCTTTTTTTATAGCAAATAAATATTATCATCTGTGAATTACATTGTTGTGGAGGGACAAGGAAGTCTGGAAACTTTGTATTTTGTAATTGTGGAGATGCAGGGGTGGTGGGAGTGCTCTATTGAATCATAAACTACAATGTTAATTTGTACAGCATTCTGAAGTGTATGATTAGCTGCATCAAAATTTTTATTAATCCTATCTGATATTCTAAATGTGACATTTTTTTATTCAAAAATTAATTCTTTATTAATCGTAATGAAATCTTTTAAAAGCAAAACAAATAAACCCAAATTTCTCAGTAATTACTTGATTAGCAGATATGTTAATATTGATCTGAATATGTGATGCAGGATTGTGAGAGGAGAGCTATGGCTAAGATATTCCACCATAGAGTGGAAACTACATGATTTACAGGCGCTCGACGATTTTGTAGGAGGAGATCAAACCAGCTGCTGCTTTTATTTTTGACAACATTCATTGTTGAGTTATTCAGAAATATTATCTTATATGTGTTTATGATTTGCAGAATGAAGAAGGGAATGGAATGTTTGCTGGTTCTTTGAGGTTCTTCCCTTGTTGTTACATGTAATATTTGGATTTGTGTCACATAAATATTCATGTGTTATCTTATGAAAATTCAGATTCTATATGATTAAATATTATTTCATATTTTCAAACTCTATTTTTCTTGCTGCAATGCATGTAAAGCATTCCTATTGACCGCACATGATTTTTTCTCTTGGGGGCACTTACAAACTTACCACACAATTCTTATGTATTTACATATCTAACACCTAAGCTTTCATATTTACATACTTACCTCTCAAATCTTTAACATCACGTAAAAATACCGCTATCACTATCTTTTTAAAAGTAACTGCATAAGTTTATGACACTCATTTCTTAATGTGTAAGTCTCCAAATTTGGGTGTTAGATATGTAAATACACAAAAATTGTGTGGAAGATATGTAAATTTTCCTTTTTTTGGGTTGCTACATTGATATTATTCTAGTGGAAAAGACTAAAGAGGGGTTTCAAGAAAAAATTGAATTATGGAGGTTAACTTTAGGGTCTGGAGGCTTTCATTTTAGGAGATATAAAAATAAATATATTGAATGTAATTTTAATAATAATAGATCTAGTGTTGGGTTGTGATAATGGATGATCAAGTCATTAAAATGAGTGAACGTTTTAGATATCTCAGGTCTACTATTCAAAGTGATGGCGATATAGATGGGAACGTACTTAGTAGAATTCAAGGTGGATGGTTGAAGCGGAGTAATACATCGAACTTATTGTGTGATGGGCAAGTAATGCTTAGACTTGAAAATAAAATTTTTATAAAATGAAGGTGAGATCTGCAATGCTTTATTTTGCAGAATGTTGGCCTATAGAAAATAAACATAAAATGAGCGACGTATTTTTTAAGAAAAATAAGTATTTCAAAAGTTTATTTCAATTATAATATCTTGGTGTCCTATATCTATGCATGCAAAGTATACCTCACCTNAAACACACGAGAATTTATGTGGAATAACCCGAGAATGGAAAAAACCCACAAAACCACATCACCACAAATTTCTTCTCCGCACTCACACAAAGAAACCTACAGTGCACCACTCAACACTCTTCCTACTGATCCGACACAGAAACGCACGTTGAAAAACACTAGAATCCTTCTCACCAACACATCGCACCTTCATCAGGATTTTGTTGATGAACAAGTAGGAAGAGTTACGCTCCAAGCCCACACATACGCTGCCCAAAATCTTGACATAATAGCAATTCATGTGACATCTGCTCCGGGCGCTTAGGCGCTCGAATTTGGGCGTCTTGGCGCCCAAATTTCTGGAAAAAGGCGCCCCAGCGCCTGAAGTGGACGCCTAAGCCCCTGCTTTGGTCGCCTAACTGCCTAGTTTGGGCGCAACACTTCTACCATTTTGGTCTTAGAACACTCAATGGGCGCTTAAGCGCCCATAGCCCGACATCTTGGCACCGACCAGTCTGCCTACTGCTCATGGGCGCTACAATCAAACTCCACAACTAACAAAAAACTACTGAGTTAATTCTCTTTCAAATAAATGTGTTCATTTATTTACTTCTCCTGCTCTTCCTCTCTTTAGGATTCCCTAATCTTGCTTCATTCCTGCACGCTTTTTTTATAGCAAATAAATATTATCATCTGTGAATTACATTGTTATGGAGGGACAGGGAAGTCTGGAAACTTTGTATTTTGTAATTGTGGAGATGCAGGGGTGGTGGGAGTGCTCTATTGAATCATAAACTACAATGTTAATTTGTACAGCATTCTGAAGTGTATGATTAGCTGCATCAAAATTTTTATTAATCCTATCTGATATTCTAAATGTGACATTTTTTTATTCAAAAATTAATTCTTTATTAATCGTAATGAAATCTTTTAAAAGCAAAACAAATAAACCCAAATTTCTCAGTAATTACTTGATTAGCAGATATGTTAATATTGATCTGAATATGTGATGCAGGATTGTGAGAGGAGAGCTATGGCTAAGATATTCCACCATAGAGTGGAAACTACATGATTTACAGGCGCTCGACGATTTTGTAGGAGGAGATCAAACCAGCTGCTGCTTTTATTTTTGACAACATTCATTGTTGAGTTATTCAGAAATATTATCTTATATGTGTTTATGATTTGCAGAATGAAGAAGGGAATGGAATGTTTGCTGGTTCTTTGAGGTTCTTCCCTTGTTGTTACATGTAATATTTGGATTTGTGTCACATAAATATTCATGTGTTATCTTATGAAAATTCAGATTCTATATGATTAAATATTATTTCATATTTTCAAACTCTATTTTTCTTGCTGCAATGCATGTAAAGCATTCCTATTGACCGCACATGATTTTTTCTCTTGGGGGCACTTACAAACTTACCACACAATTCTTATGTATTTACATATCTAACACCTAAGCTTTCATATTTACATACTTACCTCTCAAATCTTTAACATCACGTAAAAATACCGCTATCACTATCTTTTTAAAAGTAACTGCATAAGTTTATGACACTCATTTCTTAATGTGTAAGTCTCCAAATTTGGGTGTTAGATATGTAAATACACAAAAATTGTGTGGAAGATATGTAAATTTTCCTTTTTTTGGGTTGCTACATTGATATTATTCTAGTGGAAAAGACTAAAGAGGGGTTTCAAGAAAAAATTGAATTATGGAGGTTAACTTTAGGGTCTGGAGGCTTTCATTTTAGGAGATATAAAAATAAATATATTGAATGTAATTTTAATAATAATAGATCTAGTGTTGGGTTGTGATAATGGATGATCAAGTCATTAAAATGAGTGAACGTTTTAGATATCTCAGGTCTACTATTCAAAGTGATGGCGATATAGATGGGAACGTACTTAGTAGAATTCAAGGTGGATGGTTGAAGCGGAGTAATACATCGAACTTATTGTGTGATGGGCAAGTAATGCTTAGACTTGAAAATAAAATTTTTATAAAATGAAGGTGAGATCTGCAATGCTTTATTTTGCAGAATGTTGGCCTATAGAAAATAAACATAAAATGAGCGACGTATTTTTTAAGAAAAATAAGTATTTCAAAAGTTTATTTCAATTATAATATCTTGGTGTCCTATATCTATGCATGCAAAGTATACCTCACCTTTATTTATATTTTGATATCACAATCATTTAATTTTTATGAAATACATTTTTTTTTCGTACATACTTATGACACCAAAATATCATAAATATAAATATGAAAATTTTATATATAATTATGTAAAAATTGTGTGACATGTATGCAAATTTCTCTATTATATTTTTTCCCATACATGTTTATGGCACTAAAGTATTACAAATATAAACATGAAAATCTTACATATAATTATGTAAAAATGGTGTGATACTTAAATTTCTCCATTATATTATGCTAGTGAAGTATTTTAAAATATGTAGTATGAAGGTATAGACTTAATGTAGTGTTGATGTCATTTACATCTTCAATTCCAATTATCTAGAAGATCTTGGACTTATAGATAAGACTACTTGATACAAGTCATTTGAGGGAGTGTTTGGATTTATAGTGAGATTAATATCTAAAGAACTTTATAATTTTACTTAATGCATAATGTTCATGATTGCCACCCACCAATATAGTCAGCTATAAATGCCAAATCTTCATCTTTTGAACATTGTTGCCCTAATCCTTATAATCTATTTATCGTTGTTTCATCTCTGTCATCCAACAATTATTGCCCATATACTCTTATTCAATTATTATTATCCGAGCAAAGTTACCTAACTATCATAACTCAACTAATATCATCATATCGTTGTTGCTATTCACAGTTGTTACTAGCTCTTCTATGGATACAATCAGCCAAACTAGAGTACATTAACTCATAGTTTTATCTGTTTCATTGAGGGGAAGAGCAAATTTCTAAAATTTTATTTACAAAGAAGATCATTACGTCTTGATTAGAGCTTAAAATTTTTTCCATCCAAATTTTATATGTAAATATTTTTTTATCTTGTGTGTCATTCATTTATGCATACATTTTTATTTTGGGAAATAAAGACCCTATTTTTTTGCCATTAATTTTATAGCATGCAATTATGTTTATATCAAAAAAAAATAGAAATGATGTTTTCCTACCATAATATATAATAACTTTTTAAACGTCTTGCCACCACAATCAGAGTGGCGCAGCGGAAGCGTGGTGGGCCCATAACCCACAGGTCCCAGGATCGAAACCTGGCTCTGATATGAGAGTTGGCTTCCGGTGTACATTTTTGCTTTTTTTTTCTTTCTATTTTTCAGTATTTGTCCTTCCGTCTTCCATCTCTGTGCGCAACCATTGCCACTTCATTTTTACTCTCCGCAAAATTTTCGTCTGCTTTATTGGTAAACAAAATGATTACATATTTTGCGTTTATTAATTTCTGCTTGATTTTAATCTCTTCAATTTTCAGTTGCTCACTCGTTTATCTTGCGGATGATTGGAAATAATCTTATTCTGGGTTATTTGCACAGCTCTAGGGTTTTGGGTTGGCAGCTTCTTAGGTTTTTATGCTATAAGGATTGGAGAATTGATGTGTAACGTCGTTACTGTTTATTTTTGTATTCGGATTTGTTAGAATTTGCTGCAATCGACAAATATTTGAAGCAGGAGGTGTCTGATGGCGGCTGATGAAATCATCACAAGGGCTTTGTTTGGGGGTGCTGTATCTAGCTCGTTCCCTTTGAGATTCCAGGTTGAATTTCTCTTGCTTTGGCATACTTATTGGGAATAAACCTTTGCTTGAATTTAATTTAATTTTTATTTTTTTATTTTTTATGTTATTGGCGTTTAGGATTTGAGCAACATACAAGAAGTTCCCAATCATCAGGTTCTTTTAGTGATTATAAAAAATGTTTCCCTACTTATTCTTGCTTTTTTTATTTTCAATATTTAAGGCGATAATGTTTTTTTTTTTTAAATTGATCTAAGGAAGTTTTTGTTGATCCGAGTCGGGATGAGAGTATTATCATCGAGCTGTTGGATTTCAAGCATGATGTTGAAGACCATGGCAGTGCTGTGTGGTTTCTACGCGACCTTGCTAGTGAACAAGATGCAGAACAAAGCATGGTAAATTCTTTGAGTTTTTATTGTTCTCGCTTCTTGTTCTAGCTATGAAATTAGGGGGTGCATATTGTTGATTAAAATACTAGGTGTTTCCGTGCCTGTATTTCAAGTAACTATGATGTTCGCATTTCTACATTTATGGTTGAAAAAAATTGAGCAATGTTTCATTTTGCCAAGATTCAGGCATTATTAGTAGGTTAAATTTTTGTTGAAAAGGATTTCGGCATTATAAGAACTAAGATTCTTAAATTACTTTCAAAATTATAATTAATTGATGCATATGACCTAAAAAGCAAATGTTCTATGTGCGGATTATTCCTTCTAGAAAGGTAGTTTGAAAAGCGTGCACACACTAAAAATGTGCTCATGCTGATTCTAAAGAGAACCAATAGTACCAAAAGGCTGTCGACTACCAGAGGACTGCCAACCGACAGACTCTGATATGCAAAAAAAAACCACAATATCATGTAACACTCTTATTAAAGCAGGGAAAGCATGTAATTTTCATCTTTGGCCCACTATCTTCTAAAAATAAGGGTCAATAGCATGTATTAGGGGCTTTTTGCCTCCAGACTCTTGGCCTTTAGGCTTTTGACTCTCTCTAAGCCCATACCCTATAGGGAGAACTCTCTCATATTCTTTCTTTTAATCTTTATATAAATATATATATATATATATATATATATATATATATATATATCGGCTTTGTGACATATATAATGGGTCACAAAGCCACGGAATACCCTAGTTCGCCTCCACGGGGCAAGCCTGTGCGTAATATTTCCTTATCTTTCTCACTCCCTCTCTCCCTCTCTCTCCTGTTTGGTTCCTATCGCTCTGATCCTTAGGATGCCTCACAGGATAAATCTAGATTCAACATCCTAAAAGATGTGGTAAACATGAAATATGCTACCAACAAGAAGGGAAACGACATCATCGAGATGAAATACATCTCAGAGACACCACTAATAAGGAGCATGCAAACTAGTTCATGTAGTAACAGATCTGGAGTTGAAAACCCATTTCCATTGTCTTCCTAGAGCCTTTGACTAGGAGGCAAGTACCACAAAACGGACAACCGACTCCCAATTGTCGAAACAGGACGATCGACAATACCTATACAACGTTCGGTCAATGCTTGGCGGTCGACTTCTTATTGAGCGAATGAATGGAGTATCATTTCAAAATATATCTTATGTTATGACACATAAATCTCTTTAATGTTTATCCCAGGTTCAATTGACACTTGGGGAACTCAAATCCAAAAAGCAACGCCAACAACGACCCCAAAGAGTTCTGGTCGACAGAATAGACGCTCCCGCATCATCAATCTTGGTTTCCAAACTTGAATTGGGTAAATCTTTGGAGGTGGTTCACTGCCCACTACCAACAAACTTTGTGAAGGATAAAACGCAAATCACCCCAGCACCAAATCTCAAAAGTTCCTTGCCTAGTGGTCAATACCGATAAGCTCCGTGAAGGGTGTGGGCTGATCAAGGCAACAATCCGACCAACTCCACTGTAATGTGATTTTTCAAGACCGTTACTGTTGACCTCATTTTTAGTGAGGTCTAGTCTTCCTCTTAGGGTTTAGGATCTAGCCTTAGGATTCCTGCGACTATCTTAGAACCTTAGAGGTGGTGCCCGCCTCGTTTTAGTTCGACCTATTTCCTCTGCGACTATCTTAGAACCTTAGAAGTGGTGCCCGCCTCGTTTTAGTTCGACCCGTTTCCGTCTTTTTTTTGTGAGGTCTAGTCTTCCTCTTAGGGTTTAGGATCTAGCCTTAGGGATCTCCCTTTGCTATCTTAGAACCTTAGAAGTGGTCCCGCCTCGTTTTAGTTCGACCTGTTTCCGTCCTATTTTGGAGTTTCGCGTGTGCGAGTATCGACTTCTAATTTTTAACTCGACCTATTTCCATCCTCTTTTGTGGTTCCAAGTGTGTGGTATCGACTTCTAGCATTTAGAAGGNAAGGACGATCGACAATACCTATACAACGTTCGGTTAATGCTTGGCGGTCGACTTCTTATTGAGCGAATGAATGGAGTATCATCTCAAAATATATCTTATGTTATGACACATAAATCTCTTTAATGTTTATCCCAGGTTCAATTGACACTTGGGGAACTCAAATCCAAAAAGCAACGCCAACAACGACCCCAAAGAGTTCTGGTCGACAGAATAGACGCTCCCGCATCATCAATCTTGGTTTCCAAACTTGAATTGGGTAAATCTTTGGAGGTGGTTCACTGCCCACTACCGACAAGCTTTGTGAAGGATACAACGCAAATCACCCCAACATCAAATCTCAAAAGTTCCTTGCCCAGTGGTCAATACCGATAAGCTCCGTGAAGGGTGTGGGCTGATCAAGGCAACATTCCGACCAACTCCACTTTAATGTGATTTTTCAAGACCGTTACATTTATTTTTTTTATCAATCGAAAGGTTGTATACTTATTATATTTGAACCTCTGTAACATAACTTTTTTAAGCTTGTTATATTCAACTGATGAATGTTTTATTCCTATTTTAGTTTGAGCTATTATAATTTGGGTTCTCTATGCCTGGTATACATTTTAGGTCCAACTAGTGAAGGTCATCCATCTATCCTAGTTAAATCTTTTGTAACATCACTTTTCTAAGTCTGTTACCCCAACCAATGAAATCCTTATGCTTATTTTGGTTGGTTTTTACAATTTGACTTTTTAAATTCATCGTTTTTATCTCGCCATAGATGTTTGGTTAGTAGAAAATAATAGAGACGACTAACAATGGCGCCATAGACGTTCGATCGGCATTCTAACAAAAATCCAACCCACAACGCCAAGCCTCAAAAAGCTATCTCAAAGCCCAATGTGGATAAATCCTTAGAGGTGATTTTCTACCCAGGAGCGATAAACTCCATGAAGGGTATGACACAAATTATCCCAACAGCGAGTCTCGCTCTTAACCCAACCAAGGCAGCAATCTGACTGAACAAATGAGACAGGCAGTGTAAAGCTTGTGTTGGGCCGCGATATATCAAAAAATGTCTGATGACCATTCAAAAGGTTTGAGCCATCAACTAATACCAACATTCATCACCTAAATATTACAAGAAAATAGCATGGTAAAGGTAAAAAAATAGAGAAGCAAAGGTATGCAAAGAAAGACCAAGAAGTTTCATGCATTTCATGCATTAAGTTTTTTTTTTTTAATTTATTTACCGGAAACTAGTCTTTAAATAGTCACTACTGGTGTCATTCGGTTTCATTTAGTTGGTTATATTTTTTTCATCCTCATCCTTCTTTGGTTCATTGATTCCCTTAACTTTTTTTGTGGTCATTTCCATAGCTTTTGGAGCAATCTGGCATTGTTGAAGCTGTTGGCTTGCGCTACAGGGATGTACCTTCAGTTGTCTCAACAGCAGTTGGTCAAATGGTGATTTTTTTGCCTAATTTATCTTTCATGTCAACAAATGCCTTATAAAAATGAAGTTTTATTTCTTTTTTATTCTTATGTATTTACATATATCACACTTAACCTTTCATATTTACATACATCAACTCCTTAATATCACATAAAAAGTANTCATAGACGTTCGATCGGCATTCTAACAAAAATCCGACCCACAATGCCAAGCCTCAAAAAGCTATCTCAAAGCCCAATGTGGATAAATCCTTAGAGGTGATTTTCTACCCATGAGCGACAAACTCCATGAAGGGTACGACACAAATTATCCCAACAGCGAGTCTCACTCTTAACCCAACCAAGGTAGCAATCTGACTGAACAAATGAGACAGGCAGTGTAATACTTGTGTTGGGCCGCGATATATCAAAAAATGTCTGATGACCATTCAAAAGGTTTGAGTCATCAACTAATACCAACATTCATCACCTAACTATTACAAGAAAATAGCATGGTAAAGGTAAAAAAATAGAGAAGCAAAGGTATGCAAAGAAAGACCAAGAAGTTTCATGCAATTCATGCATTAAGTTTTTTTTTTTAATTTATTTACCGGAAACTAGTCTTTAGATAGTCACTACTGGTGTCATTCGGTTTCATTTAGTTGGTTATATTTTTTTCATCCTCATCCTTCTTTGGTTCATTGATTCCCTTAACTTTTTTTGTGGTCATTTCCATAGCTTTTGGAGCAATCTGGCATTGTTGAAGCTGTTGGCTTGCGCTACAGGGATGTACCTTCAGTTGTCTCAACAGCAGTTGGTCAAATGGTGATTTTTTTTGCCTAATTTATCTTTCATATCAACAAATGCCTTATAAAAATGAAGTTTTATTTCTTTTTTATTCTCATGTATTTACATATATCACACTTAACCTTTCATATTTACATACATCAACTCCTTAATATCACATAAAAAGTAGTTCCATCACCACTGTTTAAAAGTGAAATACACATTTTCATGTATAGGTTTAAAGCACCAAATTGCTATGTATGTAAATATAAAATTTTAGGTGTGAGATATGTAAATACCTAAGAACTTTGTGCTTGGTATGGAACTTTCCCTTGAATGGTTTCTCAATTTACATGTCCTTGGTGGCTGATTGGCGAACAATGGGTCATAGAAGCGTATCTTTATTTGTGAATTCAATTAGTAGCTACTGGCTACTTTGCTTATTAACATCTTGGTTTTTAATGCTATCTAAAAAGGGCTTATGTAACTTTTTGTTTAGCTGAAATCAAGCATGCTGTTCTTTAGTTGTTAGTTTAAACTCAGATAATTCGTGACCCTCATCATTATTAGCCTTAGCCTGAAACATTTACTATCTAGAATACTTTATAGCTATTAAGTTGGCCAACATTTAGCAGAAAGAAAGAACAAAAAAAGAAAGTTAAAATCTTGATGGTTATGAGGGTCAAGCACAACCGTCTTCTAAATAATAACACTAAACTTGAGTTATCAAAAAGCTCGTNTGGCTACTTGGCTTATTAACATCTTGGTTTTTAATGCTATCTAAAAAGGGCTTGTGTAACTTTTTGTTTAGCTGAAATCAAGCATGCTGTTCTTGAGTTGTTAGTTTAAACTCAGATAATTCGTGACCCTCATCATTATTAGCCTTAGCCTGAAACATTTACTATCTAGAATACTTTATAGTTATTAAGTTGGCCAACATTTAGCAGAAAGAAAGAACAAAAAAAGAAAGTTAAAATCATGATGGTTATGAGGGTCAAGCACAACCGTCTTCTAAATAATAACACTAAACTTGAGTTATCAAAAAGCTCGTTGTTCAAGAACAACTCTTGTTTGACTCGCTAAATAGCTCGTGTTCAATTCGTTCGTTAGGCAAATGAGTCAAACACAAATTTTTTTAGNCGGCTACTTGGCTTATTAACATTTTGGTTTTTAATGCTATCTAAAAAGGGCTTATGTAACTTTTTGTTTAGCTGAAATCAAGCATGCTGTTCTTGAGTTGTTAATTTAAACTCATATAATTCTTGACCCTCATCATTATTAGCCTTAGCCTGAAACATTTACTATCTAGAATACTTTATAGCTATTAAGTTGGCCAACATTTAGCAGAAAGAAAGAACAAAAAGAGAGTTAGAATCTTGATGGTTATGACCTTCTTCTAAATAATAACACTAAACTTGAGTTATCAAAAAGCTCGTTGTTCAAGAACAACTCTTGTTTGGCTCGCTAAATAGCTCGTGCTCAATTCGTTCGTTAGGTAAATGAGTCAAACACAATTTTTTTAGCTTGTTTTATAAACGAGCCGAACACAAATAAAAGCTTGTTCATTCATGTTCGGCTCGATTTGACTTGAATTAATTAAATAATAAATAAATAATATTAGTAAAATTTTATTTATTATATTTATATATTGTATTTCAAAAAATATTAAATTATATTAAAATTTAAATAATTTTAGCTAGGATTGTGGATAAAAAATAAAATTTTTATATTGGATATGCAAATACATAAGAATTAGGTGGAATGTATGAAAATGCTAAAAAAATTTCTCTCAGCACTCCCTCCCCAAACCTGCTGTCAGTGGTCCCGTCCATAAGGAAAAAAAAAATTATATTTGGCATGTAAATACATAAGAATTATGGTGGTACCATGTCTGTGAAACTGTAAATGTTGAAACTTCCCGCGTCCGCAGAGCGTTGCTCCTGCTTCTGCAGTCCGCATCACGCGCTTTCTTTCCATGGTTGAAGGCTCTGCATTGCTCCTGGCTTAATCCCGCATCACACAATTTGAAAAAATATTTCACTCATCCTCTATAAATGATGAATCTCTCCTCTATGAAAGCCACTTTTACTCCTCAGTTTGATTCTGCTCATAAGGCACTCAAACTATGGTCGTTCTAAAATAAAAAGTTAAATTTTATAATTTAATTATATTATATAGTTTATTAAATTTTAGTAAACTATTATTTCAGAGTCAAGCTGTGCACGAGCTTAATTTGAATAAAATATTTAAATCGAGTCAATCACAAACAGACAATTCACGAGCTATTTCAAGCACGAGTCGAACACGAACATAAAAAAGTTTTAAATTAGCTGAACACGAACAAGCCTTAGGCTTATTCAAGTTCGGCTCATTTACAGTTTACACCCCTACACTAAACCAATGAATTAATAATTAATAGAGTGCTTTGGCATTCAGATAGCACTGCATTCTAGATTACATTAAAGTTGAAAAGAACCTTGTTTTTTTTTTGAAACTGTGATATTTGTATCCTAAACTCACGAGTAAAATGCAGAATTAAGCTGCCGATGATACTAATATATAATTCTCACTTGGCCTATCTTGTTGCTCTCTGAAAGTTTCTTAACTACGATTGGTAAATCTTAGAAGTTTAAGCACTAGTTATTTTCCTGGTGAGGCTATATAAAAGCTGAGCCAAGCTGAGTGCTATAATGTGTAAACTTTTTCATTTATTTACTTGTCTTTTTTGAACCAATTGACTACGATCAGCTATTAAATCATGTTTAGGCATATATATATTTATATTTTTTTAGTTGACCTCACACAAAAATTATCTCTTGTCCAGCTAATGGTCCAACTATACAATCTCATTGCCAGATAATTCTAATTATATTTATGCAGGAAAACTGACTTGGTCTGGCTTCTATTTTTTGAAAAGCAATTTTTGATGAAAAAAAAAATTAAACTGATTGACTTAATCTAATGATTTTTTCGGACAACATCTATTGATGCACATATCTTGATATGCATTTGATGGAAACAAATTCGCGAACATACATGAACAAATGTGTCAATATTTTTCAATTTATATGTCAAGCTTCATAAACCATCTTTCAAATTGTCCATTTGAACATATATGAGTTTAAATCAAATGTAGAAAAGTTGTACATCGAGCTGATTGGGTGGTTTACAGATTTCTTGTCTTAATGAAATTGAAGAAATGGAAACTATAAAGTAGATTAGTATACTCTTTAAGGCATTTAGGTGCCCATTTTATTATGTTAGACTAGTTGAGCGTTAAAACTCTGTAAAATAGTTTGTACAAACATGTGAACCCATCCTTTTTTTTTCTTTGATTGAGCCAAATTTGTTGGATTAGATATTGATTTATAAACTACAACGCGGAATGTTTGTTTCAACCTGTATTAGAAGACATTTCTGTCCTTGATTATATTCGTGGATATTGCCCTTGGGTGAAATAGTTCTCTTTAAGACAACTAGAAATTGAAATGTGAATAGAATAATTTATGATTGTTAATTATTATGAGCTCCATGTACTGGGTGTGTCCTTGTTTGTGTTGTTGTTATGCATTTGCATGGTTAAAAACATAGATTTTGCTTTCTTTCATGGTGAAATTGATTCAGTACATACCTGTTTTTTTTTGTTGCTTGTATGCATTTACATAGTTAAGAACATAGTTTCTTTCTCATTGATGTTGATTAGGTTTACAATACCAAATCATAGTCTTATTGGGCTGCAATACTAAACCATAATATTTATTTTTTTCAAAATTATTGTTTCAAACCCCCATAAATTCTCTGAATTTACTCTTCTTGGCTGTCTACTTTTTCATAGGCTGTTTCAAAGGGAAGACAAGGAAGGGAGGCTCAAAATATAGTGAGGGTAAAACTGATCTGCTACTTCTGAAATTATGTAGTTCTAGGGAGTCTGAGGGCTTAATAATTAGGCAAGGATTATCTCTTTTTCGTCAGGTATATCTTGCAAATTTGCGCCTTAAGGGGGCTTCAACTGATGTGCTAATCACGGCCTATGAACCTGTTTTTATCAAGTAAGTGTTAAGCATCTTGCTTTTTCTTTAGAGTATAGTAAAATTAAACTAAGCATACGTGCTATACTAAATTTCTATCACCAGTTTAGTCACCAATTTAGTCATTTATGGTTGTTAGTCAATTTCTCTTATAGTTTAAAAGGTTAATGAACTGAATTGAGCGAATTGGACAATGTAAACTGCTTTATTGTACCGATTTTGGATTGATTGTTGGTTGATTTCTATTAAAGTTTTGAATAAATAATATCACTGCAATACGAATATCACCGGAAGTTATGAAAGGTTCTTGCTGCTAATCCGAATATTGGATGCACTTTAGCTACTCCAAAATTTATATTAACAGAAGTATGAAATTTGGAAGTCAGATTTTTGTAATATGCTTAATGCTCTAAGGTTTCTCATGCAGTTAGGATGGTGAAAATATGTAGACCACACAAAATAAAACTTGATTCATACATCAAAAACCTCTAGTTTCAAAAAATTCCTTTTCTCAAGCGTATATTTATGTAAAATTAAAACCAAGTGATAAATCAATGATCGATTAATTCAAAGTAATTAACAAGAAATATAATTGAAAATATTTGCTCAAAAAACCTCCTTCATTTGGTTGATGATGAGCTTATATAGAGCCTTATAAGTTGCAACATTACAAAGACATCCCTAGACTTCATCTATTTACAAATAGAACCTTACATTAGATACAAATCTCAACACCCACCCTCAAGGAGGGCGAAAAATATTCACTAAGCCCATCTTGTCACATGATTAGCTAACTTCGTTGAGCTAAGTCCTTTAGTGTGGCAGTCAGCGACATGCTCTGCAGTAGCTTCATGACTTAGTTTCAACAAACTGTTATTCAACTTCTCCTTGATGAAGAATCTATCAATCTCCACATCTTTAGTTCTATTATGTTGCACCACATTGTTAGCAATGTTGATTATTAGGGGTATCAAAAATTGACCCGATACGTCAACCTGACTCTAACTCGAAAATCTGGATTTTAATTGACCCAAATATTTTTCTAGTCCGATTCGGGTTGAACCTGAAAATCTAAATATGACATGTGTAAGCAAGAAATTTCGGGTCTGGTTAGGGTTAGTTGGTCATGCTCGAAATCTGGTCAGGTTCGAGTTTTAGTTTTTGCCCGTTTATTATTCTAGTCGGGTCATTTTCGGGTCAGACCCGAACCCAACCGTTGACCTGAATTTACACCACTACTGATTGCCAACTTGTCACAACACGACCTCATTTGAGTTCCCTGGTTCACTTTGATTTTGCTATAACTAACTGTTTCTTGCTCTTCCTTGGTACCAAGTTGCCACCTGCAAACATGCAGTATTCTTATGTGGATCGTCTGTCATTGACACAACTTGCCCCGTCAGAATCACAGAAGCTCTCAATATCTGCATTCTCATTCTTACTGAATATCAAATATTTTCCTACTACATTCTTCAGATACCTCAGAATCTGATACACTGCATCCATATGACCCTTCCTTGGATCATGCGTTTACTGGCTCACCACACTTAGTGCAAAATAAATATCGAGTTAAGTTTGACACAAATAGATCAGGTGGCCTACCAGTCTTTGGTACCTCTCACGATCAACTGATTCACCCGCCTCTGTATTGNGACTAGTTGAGCATTAAAACTCTGTAAAATAGTTTGTACAGACATGTGAACCCATGCTTTTTTTTTCTTTGATTGATTCAAATTTGTTGGATTAGATATTGATTGATAAACTACAACGCGGAATGTTTGTTTCAACCTGTATTAGAAGACATCCTGTCCTTGATTATATTCGTGGATATTGCCCTTGGGTGAAATAGTTCTCTTTAAGACAACTGGAAATTGAAATGTGAATAGAATAATTTATGATTGTTAATTATTATGAGCTCCATGTACTGGGTGTGTCCTTATTTGTGTTGTTGTTATGCATTTGCATAGTCAAAAACATAGATTTTGCTTTCTTTCATGGTGAAATTGATTCAGTACATACCTGTTTTTTTTTGTTGCTTGTATGCATTTACATAGTTAAGAACATAGTTTCTTTCTCATTGATGTTGATTAGGTTTACAATACCAAATCAGTCTTATTGGGCTGCAATACTAAACCATAATATTTATTTTTTTCAAAATTATTGTTTCAAACCCCGATAAATTCTCTGAATTTACTCTTCTTGGCTGTCTACTTTTTCATAGGCTGTTTCAAAGGGAAGACAAGGAAGGGAGGCTCAAAATATAGTGAGGGTAAAACTGATCTGCTACTTTTGAAATTATGTAGTTCTAGGGAGTCTGAGGGCTTAATAATTAGGGAAGGATTATCTCTTTTTCGTCAGGTATATCTTGCAAATTTGCGCCTTAAGGGGGCTTCAACTGATGTGCTAATCACGGCCTATGAACCTGTTTTTATCAAGTAAGTGTTTAGCATCTTGCTTTTTCTTTAGAGTATAGTAAAATTAAACTAAGCATACGTGCTATACTAAATTTCTATCACCAGTTTAGTCACCAATTTAGTCATTTATGGTTGTTAGTCAATTTCTCTTATAGTTTAAAAGGTTAAGGAACTGAATTAAGCGAATTGGACAATGTAAACTGCTTTATTGTACCGATTTTGGATTGATTGTTGGTTGATTTCTATTAAAGTTTTGAATAAATAATATCACTGCAATACGAATATCACCGGAAGTTATGAAAGGTTCTTGCTGCTAATCCGAATATTGGATGCACTTTAGCTACTCCAAAATTTATATTAACAGAAGTATGAAATTTGGAAGTCAGATTTTTGTAATATGCTTAATGCTCTAAGGTTTCTCATGCAGTTAGGATGGTGAAAATATGTAGACCACACAAA
>JXCR01143407.1:6905-70479 GCA_002079205.1 Phalaenopsis hybrid cultivar
TTATATATAAAAGCAAAGTCATACAAACTTCAATAAGTAAATACCACTTATCTCTAATTCCTCCACAAGAAAACTCCTTGAAGTTCTTCTGAATCTCTTTCTTTCTTGACAACACAGAATTCTTCTTCGAAGTGGCAAGTAGGAAAAAATCTCTCACTTTCCCTCCACTCTTACAATCTCTCGAAGAATTCCTCACAATATTAACCCTAAATTAAACTCTCTACACTCTACAAACAACAAAAACTCAGCGGACACCACCACAGGACTCCTCTTTTTTCGGCCCAAATGTTTCTTTTAAAGTTGTAGAAGAGTTTTCTAAGAGTTGCCTAAGCGTCCCTTAAAAAATCATCCACATTCAATGCACCTGTTAAGAGAACCGCCGTTCTCGCCATCGGCGACCTTCTAAAATATTTGATTCTGGACTCTCGGGAAAAACCCGTCGTCAGCGCCCTAGTTCAAATCTTCATATTTTGGTCCTTTTTGCTCCAAATTTGCTCCTTTTTGCGTCTTTTTGCTCTAATGACCATAATTCAACATACCTGCAATAAAACATCAAAAATACCCTTCTTTAAAGTATAATATCATCAATATTAGTATAAAATAGGTATGAAAATCTCAATATATTTTTCTTTGGTCAAGACACTAACGCAAAGATTGCAGTCTACCAATAGAGACTACTAATATGTTTTGATCTCCTTTTTACAAACAAGATGCTATTTTTTTTGTTGTGTGCTTCTGTATCAGGTTTCAAAAAAGAATTAAAAAGGTTTATTTTTTATCCTCAACAATTTAATGGAAATGAATATGTTTTGAAACCATTGTCTTCTGTGATTGATTTGGAGTTGTTGGATCGAGCTCTTCTCAATTCTAAAGCCTTTCAATGAACAAAGAATGATACAAATAAGAAATGTTAATAACAATGACAAACAATAGAAGAAAAAAACAAACAAAATGAAACAAGATACCTCAAAGAAATAGATAATGATAAAATAAAAGAAGAGACAAGAAATTAAGACAAACGGAAGTGATAAAATAATCTTCAAATCAAAACTTTCACAAATCTCACAAACTCATGATTCTCACAATTCTCACGATCCTCTCTAATTCTACAAATATTCTCATTCTTTTTAAAAATTTTCTACTAACATGACATTTCAGGGTTAGTGCAATGATTCTGATTCCTTCTACAATTGCGAGATTCCAGGGTCGGTGCAAGGTTTCTGATTCCTTCCACACAATTTCAACAATCTATCCACAAAATTTCCACACATATGACACTATAGGGTTGGTGTGAGGATTCTGATTCCTTTCAGCCAAATTTTTACAATCATCCTCAAAATTTTCACACACATGACATTCCAGGGTCGGTGCAAGGATTCTGATTCCATCTACAATTACAATAATCTAGGGTCGGTGCAAGGATTCTGACTCCTTCCACATAATTTTCACAATTTCTCCATAAATTTTCCACACTCATAGCATTTCAGGGTTAGTGCAAGGATTTTGAATCCTTCTGTAATTATAACATTTTAGGGTCGATGCAAGGATTCTGATTCTACAGACACAACATTTCAGAGCGATGAGAGGATTCTGATTCTACATTCACAACATTCTAGGGTTGGTGCAAGGATTTTGACTCCTTTAAATTGACATCCCATACAATCCCAAAACTTCTTACAATCAAAACATCCTAGATCGGTGTAAGGATTCTGATGACTTTGATCAGTTCTTGAGTGGGATGTGAGCCCTCATGCTTTCCTTCTCAATCTGGCCCCTACATCTGAAATATCCATTACATCAAATGAATTTGTCAAAACTATCAAATCTCGAGTTTTGAAAGATGTCATCCTAAACATCATAAGAATATCTCACATAAGAAGTAAGTAAACAGATAAACTCCAAAACATGAGCTCCAAATCACATTTGAGCTTCCTCACGGTACCTGTTTAAAACCCCCATGAAATTCGGTGACCAATATTTAACAAATGTCTTGTTAAGATCAATACTAAGATTGGTAATTTGAATTTATAGCTACAAATAAAAAATAACATACTAATCCCCAACGAGTATTCTAAAATCTTCAACTCAAATTCAGTCTCAAGTTGGGTTTGGTTGATCATTTTGATCAATTTCAATACACATAGTGTGCTTGTTGCGCACACCACACCTATTTGGGGTCAGTTTATTGACCACATTTTGGGTGAAGTCTAAATTATTTTCCTAGGGTTTAGGATCTATCCATAGGACCTTACTCTTGACTATCCTAGAAGACCAGTGAGGGAATTCACCTCTCTTATAAACTCAAAACACTTCTTAACTCTTTTATGGAGATTTAGATAGAAGGTCTTAAGTCCTCAACTCTTGGTTGGGATGACTAGGACCAACATGTGAAGGCTCAAAAGTGAGTTCCTATAGGATCACAAAACTTTAGGGGCACCCTTTATGACTTGGATACCCACCTCACACTACACACATACTTACATACACATTCACAAACACCACACACACAATCTATACACTACTACATCTACATTACCCCCTTAACTCACCATACACATCACTCACTTCACCCTACATACACATTCATACACTCCACCATAATCTTACACCACCACAATTTTAGTCCATTGTAATCTTACGCCACCATAATCTTAAACAACTACAATTCACATTCACCACTACCTTACATGTTCACCGCATACACATCCTTACACCAATGCACACCACCACGTAAACCCATCAACCCAATATCAAATTTGACCCCAAGCCTAAAGTCCACCAAAATTTAACTCATGTGACAAGTCCAACTTCATCAAGATCATGTCCCAAATCTCATCATGACAATTTGTAAAATTCATTAATGAATTTTCATTAAAACTATGTCCAAAACCAAGCCCACCAACTTAATCCCAAAAACCTATAACTCAAGCCCAATGTCTAAATCCTCTTAAACCTAAGCCCACAGACAAATTTCAGTCAACTATGATCAAATTGAATCGAAGCCTAAGTACAAAATCTCATGATTAATCAAACTCATCTGGAATTTATGAAATTTGCCTCCAAACTTGAATTTCTCACCCCTCCTCTTTAATACAAGTTATGGAGGCCATGCATGAGCCTTAGGCAAGCCATATGGCTTCATCCAAGCCATGGGGATGCCAAGGAGCCATGCATAATGAACCTCATGTGAGCCACCATGCCATTTATGGCTAAATGAGGACTCACTTTCTACATTTGACAAAAAGTTCTTAGCCAATTTAATGATTCACTTAAACCTAAAATTAATCTAAATCCACACGATGGAGACTAGACCACACTAATCCAACTAATCACCATCAGCACTAGCTACCTTGTTTAATGAACCTAACCCAAACACATGATTTGAACAAAAGTCCCCCAAAATCAAGTCAAGTCCCTTCCACTTAAATCAAACACATCTACCCATGATACATCAAAATTAGCTTCATAACTCTCTGCCCCTAAGCTCCCTCAACCAGATGGTGACTTCTCATGGCCTGGTCGGCCACCATGGCTGTCGGAAAATCCAAACTTGAGAACCACTAAAAGGGGAAAAACACAAAATTGAGCTCATCCAATGTGACTCACCCCCATTGAAAAATTGTCATTATCTTCCCTCCACATAAGCACCACCTTTTACCTCTTATCTTAGTCAATCGAGCTCCATGGTTGAGAATTTAAGAAGGACCCCCCCCCCTCGAGACCAAAATGGACGACATGCACAAACCTTGGGGAAACTCAGGTAGATTGCTCCCAAACCTTCTCACGCTAGAACGAAGCTCATTCCCACTGTTCTTAGACCTTTACAGAGAAACTCTAATTTCTTCATGGAAATCTAGAGCTTTTTCAGCCATTCTACCAAATTTCACAAAATTCCAAATTTATAGTTCCAAAAGCTTCCCACACCTCAAGTCCACTTCCCTAATCAAAATCCCTTTCTCCCATAGCCTCTAACCTTGTGCTAGACCACACTTGATTCACCATTTGATCTAGGTCATACCTACACCCATCCCAAAGAAAATCAACACTTGGAAGAGGTTTGTGGTGTCAAGGTGAAGCTTGTCAACCAATCCACACAAAGCATCACCTCTTGGACAAAGTTATAGCTAAAAAATCCCTAATTTTGCCTTGGTTTTACCTTTTATGAAGAAAATGAACAATTCATGTCCACCTAGCCATACAAATATGTTAGTATTACTTAGATGAAGCTATATGAATGAACCCCATCAAATTTAGTTAAGTATTGAGAGAGATCTTAGCTCTAGAGTGTGGATAATTCACGAGTTATGAATAATTTGGGATGATGAATTGATGTCGCCCATTCATGTGTATTTGAAACGAGTGACTCGAATTGTGGCAGATGACAGATTGATTCAACTCTAAACAGGTGATGCGGGTCGAGTTAGCAGTTCCTATTGAAAGGGCAGCCAATGAGAGAGCCAAGTGTGGTCTTTCAGAGCCGTTGTGGTTGAGTTGGATGCCAGTTTGTTAAGTGGATAAAAAAGGTATTTTTAATTTAATTAAATATAAAAAATTAAAAAAAACTTCTAAAAATCATATCTTGGTGTAGAAAAATATCAAAAATAAAACAAAAATACCCCTGTGTTCAGTGAATATTAGAGAATCCAATGAACCAAAAATTAAGAATAATTATCTTATATTTAATTTTAAATTAATTAAAAACTCTAAAACTTATTTAAATCATAATTATTTAAAAATCTATCACCATGGCATGAAATTTTTAAGGTTTATTCCTTACATGTTTAAGGATGCTTTCTGATTTTTCCAAAGTGATCTAACATCTCTAACCATAAAAGCCCTAATTTTTCATGATAATCACCTCTATCCACTTAAAATAATTATAAAAAATAAAATAAAAATCAGAAAAATATAAAATCAAGTTTAATGAGTTCACTGAAGTTAGAGGACCTTAAGAAAAATCTACATGAAATTAAAAATTAAAAAGGTATTTTCCAAGTATTTTTATATCTAGGAATTTTTAAAAATTATAGAAATATAAATATATTTCAAAATATCCTAAAATCTCTCTAATTAAAGAAAATAACTCTAAAATATCCCATTAAAATTTTCAAAGACTGAAAATATATTTTAGGTACTTAAATGTATTTTCTTATATTTCTACAAATTATTGGCTAAAATATATATATAAAATAAAATAAAAACTAGAAAATATAAAATTAAGTTTTTTTAGTTCACCAAAGTCAAAGATTATTGAAAAATAAAATTAGATTTTTTAAATGAAAAATATATTTTCTATATATTTATTTATTAAAACTAGTTTAAAAAATTCTTAAAATTGAAATATAATTAAAAAAATCATGAAAATTGCTATAAGTAGCCATCTGACTTTTAGCAACAATATAAAATTTTGTTAAGAATAGAGAACATAATATGGATAATTAAATTAATTAACAATCAAAATTCACATTATGGATTAAAATAATTATAAAAATAAAATAATAGTAAGAAAATAAACTTCTCCTCTGATGTCTTAATTATTTCATGAGTGAGAGGTTAGTGAAGTTTCATGACAATTTGAAATAAAATATAAGATTTATGGAGTGTAAATCATAACAATATAATTCTAATTCTGGAATTTTACAACCTAACCCTAAGATAATCAATTTTTTTAGGTTAAACCAAAAGGGAAAGGGTATTAATTTCTTATGATTAATCCATTGAAGTGATTCAAACACAAAGGGTGAATTGGGTTGTAACCCATTTAAAACCTTTTTATAAAAGGATAAAATTATAATTACTTAAATTAATGTATTTCAAAAGAGATGAAAGTTTGGGTGATCAAAAAGTGAGGGGTAGGAGTTAGAAGACCAATAAATCACTAATTTGAACCCCAACCAGTGATCCAACAAAAAATCAATCCTTTCAATACAGATTAAACACACTTTACAAGTTTTTAAAACTTACAAGTTTACCCCTAAGCCTTAAGAGATAGGTAGTGAATTAGGCCTGATTTGATATCATTTGAGGAATAGATAAAGAAGAAAATATGAGTGATAAAGAAAAATTTTAAAACAACACAGATCAAATCCAATTTTGGGGAAGGGGTAAGAATGTAAACTTCCCAATACTTCACAAATGTACCCTTATGATTTTATCCATGTGATCTTTACCATAACATCAAGAATTGAACAATTTGCTTACTCATGGGCTGATTAAGACATAAAACACTAAGCACAGTTCAAAACATGACAATGCACAATTTGAACAAGTGGATAAACTAAACAATATAGTAAGGTCGGATGAACTTGGAATAACATAGGAGATCCTAAAGTTCGTTCATAGTTTCTCTCTGAATTTCTTTATGAGATTTTGGATATTTCATAGCAAATTTGGGTTTATTATGATTTGTTGAGGAAATTGATGTTCAAAATATAAATACAACAAATACCAAACGAAAAAAAATTAAATCCTTAAGGATCTACCAAGATATGATTTGGACATTTAGCTTAACATACATTATTAGAAATTATCATGTCACCACTTAACCTGCAATAAAACCCAATGCTCAAGGGTATGAATCTTGGATATGATAATTAGAACCTTGTTGGAAACTAAAGATATTTAAAATGTTGATGGATCATCAGACTAGTGTGAGTATAAGATTTTGGTGGCACAGACGACAATGAAAAAGAAATCTTGTGATAAATTCGGGATGACGGAACAATATTGTACCTCCTGACCTGAAAACCTCGTGAGGGTACAAGATTGACACTACTACTCACTAACATTCAACAATAAATAACTCTATTTTCTCAAGCTACCGGTGGTTTTGGCCCGAAAGTGTATTTGAATTGTAGACAGTCTAATTTACAAAATATACAATATAATGACAAAATAATTATATTTCTTATGAAACTGATATTCTAGTAGCTAAATAAATATTTACCTTACTTATTTGCATAAAAACTATAAATTTTGAGTGTATATTTGATGTGCTCCTAGTATGTGCTGTTTTTCTGCCTGTTTTATGTAAATTTAAATCTCCGGTAACAGTGCCAAAAACTAAATCCGTCCTGAAATTTATGCAGTAATTTAACTTTAAAAAATATGACCAAAATCTTGACCCAATTTATATTAAGTATTTGATGTGAAACATATAAATGTTATATAAAATATATATAATAGTTCACATACTAGGAGTTCTACGCAAGCGCACGTATCGCTTCAAGTAATATAGGGATTTCTTTAAAAGCCCTTGTATTGATCCCATAGAGAAGTGCAGTAAGAAATCCCTTAGGCTATTTCTAGTCTACTACTATCAAGTCTTAGTTTGAAAGATGAAAATTCTTATGATAATAACATAAATCACAATATTCAAACTATAAAAATTAAAGTAAGAAAGACAAATTAAAATGGGTTTAATGAATGTCAATAGAAAAGTGACTAAAAGAACTAAGTTTATTAAACTAATTTCTAAACTTCAAAGTTAAATTTACTAAGACTAAAAAAAGTTTTATGACGAAGAGTTCAAATTTAATAAAACATCCTTCCCCTTTACAATGAGTATATGAATAGTGAAGAAATCAAAATCATTTGAATATATATTAATATATAAAATATTTTGTGCCAAATAGAAGCAATCCTACTCTTTACCCTCTTCTGAGTGCATAAAGAACAATGACTAATCCAAAGTTTGGTCCCTAATTCTGTGGTTAGGCTAGGAGGATACCGTCTGCTACTTCAGAGCTCCCACTACTCTCTCGTCTGACATTAGTTTCCAATCAACTGGACCAAATTGGGGATTTTAATCTATCACCTTAAAATCTCCAATTCTGCATCTAACAAAGTATATTTTCTTATTTATTTGGACTCAACCCTATGGATGAAACACTCTCCCATGAAATCAAATGTGATTCTCCCCATGTTGTAGAAATCATAGCCCTTTCAGAACATATGTTTTTCAACACATTTTAACATTTCAATTGACCAAATCAAAAAGTAAATGAAGATCTAGGTTTAAGTCATCACAAATTATTGACATTTAAAACAGTCTAAAATAAAATCAATCCTTCACAAAACCATATCTCAAAATAAGGAGAAGGACAAAGAAGACTACTAAGAATTCATGAGAAGGATACAAAAAAACACAAATTTCATTAAAAAACAAGTTCATAAAATAAAAGAAATAAAAGACACAATTTATCTCATAATTCTTCCCAAGAAAATCCCTCGAAGTTCTCTCCAAGCCTACAAGCACTCTCAATTCTCTCTTATAAGTGTAATGAAGAAGAAATCTCTCACATTCCTTCTCCTCTTACAATCCTTGAAAAAAATCTACAAGCCCTTGCATATCTCTCTCACGCTTGACACACACACACACACACACACACACACACACACACACAGCCCAAAAACTCCCCTTATAAGCCTTAGACTTCCCTCTCTTTTATAAAAGGCTGACTCCCTCCAAAAGAATTCAAAATTCCCTCCAAAATTCTATCCAAAAGTCAACTCTTTTGAATTTAAAAGACATGTCCAATTATCCAAGAGACATATGCCTTCACAAAAGAACCTTCCAAAGTGTCTAGATGCATTAAATCACTCCAATGGGTGTTTAGAACAAGTGCCCTTTTGAAAATTCACCCAAAAATCATACTGAACCGCCTTAATCTGTAAAAATTCATCTCCGACGCATCATGCGCCAGTTTTAGAGCATCATGCGCTGGTTCTCTGGAATTTGGCGCATCATACGCCACTCTGCAGTAGCTTCATTGTTTTGCTCCATTTGGCTACATTTTAGCTCTGTTTCACCCCGTTTCAGTTGTGTTTTTCTCCTAACAGATATACCTACAAAATAAACATGAAAATAACCTTTCTTTTAAGTGTAATTTCATTCAAAACATGTGAGAAATGTAAATTAGATTAATCTTATAAAGACATATCAAAATGTGTCAAGTCAGAATTTTCTTTTTTGGTCAATTTACTCCAAATTGCACCCATTTTACTTCATTTTCTCCAAAAGATCATTTCTTGTACCTGAAACCAAAAATATGCAAAATACCTTTCTTTAAAGTGTAATATCATTAAAATTCAATAAAATTGAGCATAAAATATATATGAAAATGTAGGTTATTTGTAGGCGTGTCAACTCCCCCAAAATTAAACGTTACTTATCCTCAAGTAACCCTTTTACTACATAAAAATATGATTTAGGATAGAGATTAACTTATAACTTCTATACTTTAGTTTAATAAATAAAATAATAAAATTTAAGAAAAACCTTTAATAACTTAGATTAAAACTCTTAGTCTAAGAGTACTTAGTAATCAAATTTAAGATTTCTGAATCTCTATACATTTCAAGAAGAATTGCAATTTTTAATATCAAGGATATTTAGAAAATTCATATGAAATAGAACTTCATGAAAACTTTACTAGTAATTTTACTAATACTCCAATACAAGTTTAGAAAATGTATTAAAGTTTTTTCCTTAAGTTGATTCAAGTGAAGCTAATTTTTTATTAGGCATCTACTCAAGCTTCTCCTCACATTCTTTTTTTTTTCTTCTTTTTATCTTTTTTTTTCTTTTCTTTTTTTTTCTTCTGCTTCTTTTTTTCTTCTCTTTTTTTTTTCTTTTATGATCTTTTCAATCCTTTCTTTTCTTTTTTCATTTTCAAGTGAGGATTACTATATCTGGATAACTTTTAATAATTTTAAACTTCACTATCCTCTTCTTAAAGTCAAAACTCCTTACGTTTCTTCACTTTATAAATTCATATTAGTTTGTTATTTTTCATATAGTTTTTTTTTCTTCTTACATAAAACTCTAAAATTCTTAATACTTTAAAAATACAATTTCCGTTACTTTAAATAGAAAAACATACTTTTATCCTTTCATACCTAATATCTTTAACTTTAGAATTGACCTTTATTATTAAAATTTTTTTTTTAAATTTACCTTAATGTTTATGAACATAAATATAGTCATTTAAAGTTAAACTCTAATATCCAAGGTCATGTTAAATTAATTTTAAAAATATAGTTAATTAGGGCAAATAAAATTTAGTTTGCTTCTTTTTTTAAAAGAAAATTTTCTTCCCCCCAAACTTTAATTTTTAAATATTTTACACTTAATTCCATAAAATATAGCAGAAAGAAAATGTAAAAGTTGAATCTACTAACTACTACAATATCCTATCAAATTCATATACGTGCATAATCAGGATAGAATGAGGTCAATTCTTCCTTTATTAGACAAATATATTTGTCTAATAAATCATTCTCCTCATTACGGGGGTTGAAGCTAAATCCATGAGGAAAAGAAAGTTCATTATTATAATAGCCATGATTATTCCAACTACATGTCCGATTAAACTGATTATCTTCCCAAAATTAGTATTCTTCTCCAAAATTATTATTTCTGTTAAAATTTAAATGATTTTTCAACCAGAATTATAATAATCGGAATAAGAATTATGTATATCATGGCCAGTTGCAATCCATTGTCCAAATGAATTTTCCTCAATAAATAGGGTTCCTTGAGGATATCTTTCTATGTATTGATCTAACTTCCTCTCAATATCTACAACCCGAGAAATTAAAATAGTAAGCATATCTTCTTAAAAATTTGTCACTCTCTTGGGGTTTACTCTTTTAAAGCTACTAGCATTGTAATCCAAATTTGAATATTCATTATATCGTTGATCCACCATTTCTACATTAAATTCATGGAGTCTTTTCAAATCTCTCCAAAAAGTTCTCTCCAAATCTGACTTCTAAAATTCAAGGTCTGCATCTCTTGAACTACACATACAAATCTAAGGATTCAAGTAATAGGACAAATATCAAAAATATATTTGGTACTTTGAATTTTCTTTAAAATGAACACATAATAATTAAACACACTATATAATAATACTATAAATTCCAAATCTAAGTCTTACAGGTTTAACAAAAATTCTTCTAAAGTTCTTACCGATGCTTCCCCGGCAACGACGCCAAAAGCTTGATGTACCTCTAGTGTGTACTGTTTTTCTGAGTGTTTTATGTAAATTTAAATCCCCGGTAAAAGTGTCAAAAATTGGACTCATCCCGAAATTTACGTAGTAATTTAGCTTTCAAAAATATGGCCAAAAGTTTGACCAAATTTATATTAAGAATTTAAAGTGCAAAACAAAAATGTTATATAAAATATATAAAATAGTTCACACACTAGGAGTTCTACACAACTGCATGTATCGCTTCAAGCAATATTGAAAAACCCTAGTATTGATCCCACAAAGAAGTACAATAAGAAATCCCTTAAGCTAATTCTAGTTACTACTATCAAGTCTTAGTTTGGAAGATAGAAATTTTTATGATAATAACATAAATCACAATATTCAAACTATAAAAATTAAAGTAAGAAAGACAAATTAAAATAAGTTTAATGAATGCCACTAGAAATGTGAATAAAAGAACTAAGTTTACTAAACTAATTTCTAAACTTCAAAGTTAAATTTACTAAAACTAAACAAAGTTTTATGACGAAGAGTTCAAATTTAAGAAAACATCCTTCCTCTTTACAATGAGTATATGGATAGTGAAGAAATCAAAATCATTTGAATATATATATATATATATATATATATATATATATATATATAATGTTTTGGCCAAATAGAAGTAATCCTACTTTTTACCCTCTTTTGAGTGCATAAAGAATATTGACTAATCCAGAATTTGTTCCCTAATTCCGTGGTTATGCTGGGAGGATACCGACCGCCACATCAGAGCTCTCACTACTCTCTCACCTGAGGGCTAACAATCTTGCATTAGTTTCCAATAAACTAGACAAAATTGGGGATTTTAATCTGTCACCTTAAAATCTCTAATTCTGCATCCAAAAAAGTATATTTACCTATTTATTTGCACTCAACCCATGGATGAAATACTCTCACATGAAATCAAATGTGATTCTCCCCATGTTATGGTAATCATAGCCCTTTTGGAGCATATGTTTCTCAACACATTTTACCATTTCAATTCACCAAATCAAAAAGAAAATGAAGATCTGGGATCAAATCATCACAAATTATTGACATTTAAAACCGTATAAAACAAAATCAATTCTTTGCAAAATCATATCTCAAAATAGGGAGAAGGATAAAGAAGACTACTCAAAATTCATGAGAAGGATATGAAAAAACACGAATTTCATTAATAAAAATAAATTTACAACAAAAGAAATAAAAGACACAACTTATCTCACAATCCTTCCCAAGCAAATCCCTTGAAGTTCTCTTCAAGCCTTTCTCTCTTTATAAGCACTCTTAATTCGTGTAATGAAGAAGAAATCTCCCACCGTCCCTCTCATCTTACAATCCTTGAAGAAATCTACAAGCCATTGCCTCTCTCTCTCTCACGCCACACACACACACACACACACACACACACACAACCAAAAACTCTCCTTACAAGCCCTAGACTTCCCTTTCTTTTATAAAAGGTTGCCTTCCTCCAAAAAGAATTTGAATTCCCTCAAAAATTTTATCCAAAAGTCAACTCTTTTGAATTAAAAGACATGTTCATTGATCCAAGAGACATATCCCTTCATAAAAGAACCTTTCAAAGTGTCTAGATGCATTGAATCACTCCAAGAAGTGTTTAGAACAACTGTCCCATTGAAATTTTGCCTAAAATTTGTCTCAAACCGCCTTAATCCGCAAAAAGTCATCTTTGGTGCATCATGCGCCAGTTCTCTGGATTTTGGGGCATCAAGCGCCACTCTGAAGCAGCTCCACTGTTTTGCTCCGTTTGGCTTCATTTTAGCTCTGTTTCTCCCCATTTCAGTTATGTTTTGCTCCTAACAGATATACCTATAAAATAAGCATGAAAATAAACTTTTTTTAAAGTGTAATTTCATTCAAAAACATGTGAGAAATGTAAATTATATTAAGCATAATAAGACATCAAAATGTGTCAAGTCAAAAATTTTTTCTTGCTCGTTTTTACTCCAAATTACACCATTTTTTTTGCTTCATTTTTTCCAAAAGTTCATTTCTTGTACCTGAAATCAAAAATATGCAAAATACCTTCTTTAAAGTGTAATATCATTAAAAATCATTAAAATTGAGCATAAAAAATATATAAAAAAGTAGTTAATTTTTAGGCGTGTCAATATTCTAAATGTCCACTTAGCAATTACCTGAATTAGGCTAGGAATTGCTCTCCTTTGATCATCTTGCTGGTAATTTCTAGTTAATGTTAGACTTTATATGCACAAATTGCTAATAATTGCCTACGAAGTCCTTTAAGAATGATAATTTTGAGTCCACCCGCAACTTGAAATTCTTACACTCAGCCCCTTCTATATGGGTTTATTTAACTTAATTCACCTATTTGCATTTCATTGAATGTTATATTATGTTTACAATGCTAACCTTACAACAACAGTGTTAGAGGTGGCAGGTACGCACCATCATTTTTTTCTTTTTTACTACATTTTTTTCCTTTACCGTACTTTACAACATGTTTTACTTATGTATAATCTAATATACCTGCAAAAGCCCCTAGGGTAGAGAACAGTAAGACACATGTTTAGGGAGAGCACTACAACAGGCCTTGAGACCCAACCATAACTTCAAGTTCAATCATAAGCCTTAAACCCATAACCATCACAAGTAAGAAGCATGAAGCTAGTTGTCCGGGAAGCAGAATAAGGTTCAGGTGGATGGAGGACAACCTCAGATGACAAAACATGAAGCAAATAAAGTTTTCTTCATCTTAAATATTAAAACTCATAGCACTTTGAGGTTTTCTATCTAGTACGACATAAAATCGTCACTTATCTCTTAGGTTTCAACACAACAATGTTGTGTAGGATAAGTCCTACCTCTTTTCTAGGGTTTCAAGGTTGTCAATTCGATACAACATAAACCTTCCTATCTTCCTATGTATTTGCATGATCGTATATTATACAAATGTAAGCCCTAATTTTAAATACTTGGCAGGAGTAAACATCAAATAAACATCATTTCCAAAATATAAAGCCAAACATAAAGATATTTTGGGATGTCATTGGGGTTCTCCTCAAAATTTGTGACATCCCTACTTTTCTCTCCTTTAATCTCTAAAATAACAGTTTTTATTTGAGCCCTTCCCACTTGACTTTTCCCATAAACAATCATGAAAACTCAAATTTGAACTCTTGAAGACAAAAACCTTGATCTTAATAAAGAGTTTTCTTAGGTGACTCCAATTGCCTAATATATAATTAACTATAAGGGTTTGTCTCTATGTAAAATTAAGAACCCAGACAATTTTAACTATATTTGATCTTTATATTAGGAATGAGAATTTTCGGTCACAAATTTCGTAGATTAAATGGATGTAATAAATTTTCTTAGTTTAAATGGTCGAGCCTACTGATAAGTGATGTGCTTATCTTTCGTGGCAGTGTATTACTATTGGTATTATGCTCAAATATCCAAATTTTTAAATATATGAGATTTATTTTATCTCAAATTTAAAACATCAAAATTTTATTTTAAAAAAAATTATATATACATATTAAATTAAATTAAAATGTACTTTTCACGAAAAAATCAACTGACAACCACATTAACCAATAATAATCTCACCAATGTGTTTCACTATTTTTTATGAATCAAATGACTCAAGGTCAAATTTTTTATCTTAAGAACTCATGATCACTCCAACTCTCTCATTTGAATTCCCCTCTCTTTTTTCCTCTTCCCTCTCTCCATTTGTCCAAAAATTCATGTTCCACCCTATTTTTAAATTTAATATTCGATCATTTTAAAAAGTCCCTCATGCATTTTCCCCCATCTCCTTCGCTTAGGTTGAATTTTCTCTCTCTCCCTCTCTAATTTGGTGGAACCACCTTCTCTTTCCCCTCTTATTATTTTTTTCCTTTTTTCCTTAGCTGATACCCCTTCATGCTCTTCCTCTCTCTTCACCAAGGAAATCAAATGGACTTCCAATTACCTCAACGACGGGAAAACAGGGCTTCTACTTCATTCAAGCAAAGTAAACTCATCCTTTCTTTTATTTTGTTTTGTTCCTTATGTAAATTAATATGTATATAATTATTTTCAAATGTGCCACTTATTTTCTTTTCTTCTCCTTCTCATGGCGAAACCACACACACTTTCTCTCTCCCTCTCTCTTCCCCTCCTTTTCATTCCATGGCCGAAAACCTTAACCTTCTCTCCTCATCTTTCTCTTTTTTCTCTTAGGTCGAAAGTGCCTATCCACATTCCTCTCCTCTTCCTCTTTATCCCATGTACAAATATCTTTCCCTTCTCTTCCTTTATTTTTCCTAGGACGAAAACTTCCATCTACTTTCTTCTCCTCTTCCTTTTTTTCCCATGACCGAAAATCCTAGTCCTTCTCCTCTATTTTTCTTCTTCGTAGGCAAAAAACTAACGCACACCCATCCTCACTCTCTCTCTTTTCTACACTAAAAACACGTCAACAGGACAAAAACTCAATTCTTTCTCCTTTTTCAAGGTTGAAATTTTAATTGAAAGCCAGACATTGTGGAGGCTTGGGTCTTCATAATCTTGATAATCTAAAAATCATGTGTAAAGTTAAAATTATATGGAGACTTTATAACTCTAACAATCTCCTCTCTAGATGGTGTTTTAGCTCATACATATCTATTTTATATGAGGGAAAATAATATATTTATGTCCTTTGGAAAAATCCACAACTCTCTTTCCAAGGAGTTAGATACTATTTCAGTTTTTATATTATTAGAAACAATAAGCTTTTCCTTTTCAATGACCCCATGTTTAGAAGGAATTTCATTATATAAAAAATATGGGCATTTATTGTTTGATTGGTTTAAGTGCTAAAAAATACCTCTATTTTTTTATTTCTAAACAATTTCAATTGAGGATTTTCTTCTAATCTCCAAGCTCATTCTAAATGCATTAACTCAATAATTAAATTTCCTTTTATGGAAGCTAGTCTAAGTTGATCTATGAAAAGGAAAAAAGTGTTTTTATATAAGGAAGTTTACTATCATCTATATATTGATCAACCTCACAAGGATTGAATCCTATTAATTAGATTCAAATATTGCTCTCTTAATTTTACTACTTTTGGTTGAAAAGTTCTCATAAATGGCATAAATAACTTTGGATGCCCTTACTATTAGTGGTCTAATCACCTCTTATATTTGTATTATGGAAATAAAATCTAAAATGCATGCTCACTTGTTTTTTTGAATGCTCCTTTTCTTTCAATCTTGTGAAAAATGTTAATACCTTAGGCTCTTTTCTTCAACTGGTTATAGTTCTCTATAATTCTTAGTCACTGTTGATACTTGCATTTGTAAACCCAAAAGATAAATTTCCTGACTAGCTATCCAAGTCAATGCTTATTTCATTTGGCTGGAAAGAAATGTGCACACTTTCAAGAATGATATTTCTTTAGTTGAATCAGTTTTGAGAAGCATTACACCAAATTTAAGAGCAAAAAATGGAAGTTTAAAGACCTAATTCCTCACCATAGTACTTCCCTCTACAACTTATAATGCTTTTATATAATGCATTGAACTAGGTTCCTCTCTTTTCTTTGTTGGGTTTTATTCTTAACCTCTCTAAACCTTCTTCTGCATTCTCTAATCTACGGAGACCGCTCTCTCTTTTCTTTTACAATCCAAGATTTCATAATTGTCTCGTTACACTTGGATGCATATGGTGTCAGAATTATTACTCGATATTTCAATCAGTTGCTTCTAAGCAGCCTAGAAGGATTTCCTTGTAACCCAATCCTTTTCGGAATTAGAGAGCAATGGTGAGAAAACAACACTAATGATGGGCTCAACTGGCTGAATATCATGATATTTTTGAAGAAATTGAGGCATTTTGCAAGCTATCAAGGATCAAGTTTTACTTCCAAAATCTAATGACTAATTGCTTTCCTTTGATATGAAACTACTATTCTCTAGTATAAGACATGTTGAATCGCCCGGATGGAGCCAATGTATTGAAATAGCTGTCTATTCTAGGCTATAGTCAAACTTTAAGATTGCTTTCATTTTCTTCTTTAGTCATTATGTAATCCTCTATTTTTTTTGTTTAAAAAAAAGCTCCAAAAGAAAATAATGCTAGAAAAACTGGCAATCCTCGGATCATTAAGGCGCCGGACAGCTCATCGATCCGGGTCATAAGGGGCCTAGACCAAGGCTACAGCCCATGGGCCCCCGTCCCAAATTGTACCCGATAATCCCTGGGCAGGGCCGGCTGGCTCCCAGACTGAACGGGATAAGATCTAGAAAGCCCGACCCGACCCGGCCTCTCGATAGCACGACGGCTAGGGTTCTTTGGCGAGATTTGCAAGCGTCTCCGTCCTTTCGTCCTCGCTGCCGCCGCTGAACGGCGGCGACTCTCCTTCCAGCCAGAACTGGTTTACCTTCCATCTCACCTTTTCTCTCTCGATCTCTCGTTGTGGAGAGATTTCTGCTGGAGATGCATTACTGATCTTCTTACACCAGTTACCGACTGAGGTCCCTTCCTCTCTGTAGTTTGGGCATGCTTTATGAGTTTAATGACCTATGATTCGCTACATGGCTTATAATTGAATTTGTTTTCTGGATGCCTCTGACTAAGAAATACCCTTTTATTTCTTTTTGTAGTCTGAAAGTATTAGTTTAGTTTTCTAAAACATTGGAACAGTAAGTTAATTTGGTTCAGCTAAAGTATTAGGCTTGATGCTTTTTGCACAATTTCAATCCATGATGCTTTTATTTCACATTAATAAGAGTGTTTGTATATGGATGCTATTGTGCAAACAGGCACAATTCATTATTCATATCAGTAACTATTTAGATATTTCATGTTATTGGTGTTAGTAGTTTTTTTAAAATTGAACTGAATTTTAATTTTTTTAATTATTTAATTATTTATTTATTTTGGCATGTTGTCCTTGACTTAGGTGTTGCAATTTTTTTTTTGTTGCTCAAGTAAAATGCAATAATTTTTAGCATGATTTTGATCAAATTTCTTCCCATCTATTGTAGAATATTGTAGAGTTGATTGAAGGAGCATATTCGATCCATCATGTTATTCCCATTATCTAAGATCTTTTTTGAATTCATATGTAGTGATAAATAATAAATACTACTCAATGCAAAACCTCAGTCTTTATTAGTGTTTGATTTGGTACTGATGTTTAATTTTGATTGATAGCAAATTATTAAGAGAAGAAGGGTTTGAATTTTATGTTGGCATTGACTTGGATCAACTTAATGCTTGTAGATTTCTCATGGAAGGAGCAATCATACCTAGAGTCGAGGATGAGTTCGTTGAGTATATTCAACAAAAGAAAAGGAGGGGGAGGGCAACTTCAATAGTTTGGGAGCACTTTGATAAGCTTAAAGACGAAGTAGATAATGTATGGAAAACTCAATGCAAGCATTGCAAGCAAATATACTCGAGTGCTCAAAAAAATGGTACCTCTCATTTAAAGCGCCATATGGATCGTTGCCCCGTAATCAGGGCATCTGGATTGATATTTCCTACGGTAAGCACACCAGTAGTGAGTGATGGACTCGCAGGGTATGAATCAAGTAATAAACGTTCAAGATCTATTTCAAAAGTATGGGAAGATTTTGAGAAACTCAAAGCTGAAAGAGATGATATTTTGAAGGCTAGATGTATACATTGTAAACAAATTCTCTCAGGGGCTTCTAAGCATGGAACGTCTCATTTAAAGCGCCATCTTGAGAGGTGTCCAAAACGTCGAAACCATGAAGTTAGGCAACTCTTGCTGTCAAGTGAAGTGAGGAGCATAAAACAACTTTTTTCATCAAATGAAGCTCTTGTTGATGGAAGCACACCATTGAAGAAGTGTGCACTAGACCAAACTGAAATATTAAAGGCAATTTCAGCTTTCATTATATGTGGAAAGCATTCGGTAACACTTGTTGAAGAACTTGGATTTAGGCAGATGATGACTAAAGTTTGTCCTGAATTTGAAAATGTTAATGCACAGGCCATTAGAAGGAAGATTTTTTCTAGTTATTTGAAGGAGAGGGAGAGTTTGAAGGAGCTTTTAGGAAGAATACCTGGTAGAATATGTTTAACTTGTGAGAATTGGAGCTCTGATTATAGCAAGAATGGATATATGTGCATCACTGCTCATTTTATTGATAATGATTGGAAATTGGTGAAGAAGATTATTTATTTTAAACCTTTAGTACCCCCTTTTAATGGAACATTGATTGCTGATGAGATAGCACATTGCTTAAGTACGTGGAACATTGACACTAAAATTTTTAGTATTACTTCTAGTAATGCCTCATACGATGACAGCTTTGTTGATACTCTTAAAGGTTGTCTTTTAGCTAAGAAAAATCTTTTAATTGGTGGCTGCTTTTTTCAAGTTCGAAGTTGCTGCCAAATTCTGGATATTATTGTAAAAGCTAGTTTTAATCTTGTTGATGATGTTGTTGATAAGATTCGGAGTGGAATAGAACATATTCGAAAATTCACATCAAGAAAGAAAAAATTTTATATGATTGCTTCCAAGGAATTCCAATTGGACACTAAANTATGAAAAAATTGACTAACAACCACATTAAATAATAATAGCCTCACCAATGTGTTCCACTAATTTTTATGAATCAAATGACTCAAGGTAAAATTTTTTATCTTAAGCATTCATGATCACTCCAACTCTCTCATTTGAATTCCCCTCTCTTTTTTCCTCTTCCCTCTCTCCATTTGTCCAAAAATTCATGTTCCACCCTGTTTTTAAATTTAATATTCAATCATTTTAAAAAGTACCTCATGCATTTTACCCCATCTTCTTTGCTTAGGCTAAATTTCCTCTCTCTCCCCCTCTAATTTGGTGGAACCATCTTCTCTTTCCCCTCTTATTATTTTTTTTCCTTTTTTCCTTAGCTGATACCCCATCATTCTCTTCCTCTCTCTTCACCAAGGAAATCAAATGGACTTCCAATTCACTCAACCACGGGAAAACAGAGCTTCTACTTCATTCAAGAAAAGTAAACTCTCCCTTTCTTTTATGTTGTTTTGTTCCTTATGTAAATTAATATGTATAAAATTATTTTCAAATGTGCCACTTATTTTCTCTTCTTCTCCTTCTTATGGCTGAACCACACACACTTTCTCTCTCCCTCTCTCTTCCCCTTCTTTCCTTTCCATGTTCGAAAACCTTAACCTTCTCCCCTCCTCTTTCACTTTCTTTTCTTAGGTCGAAAGTGCCTATCCACATTCCTATCCTCTTCCCTTTATCCCATGTACAAATATCTTTCCCTTCTCTTCCTTTATTTTTCCTAGGACGAAAACTTCCATCTACTTTCCTCTCCTCTTCCTTTTTTTCCCATGACCGAAAATCCTAGTCCTTCTCCTCTCTTTTTCTTCTTCGAGGACAAAAACTAACACACACCCATCCTCACTCTCTCTCTTTCCTAGACTGAAAACACGTCAACAGGCCAAAAAAATCAATTCTTTCTCCTTTTTTAGGGTTGAAATTTTAATTGAAAGCCAGACATTGTGGAGGCTTGGGTCTTCATAATCTTGATAATCTAAAAATCATGTGTAAAGTTAAAATTATATGGAGACTTTATAACTCTAACAATCTCCTCTCTAGATGGTGTTTTAGCTCATACATATCTATTTTATATGAGGACAAATCATATATTTATGTCCTTCAGAAAAATCCAGAACTCTCTTTCCAAGGAGTTAGATACTATTTCAGTTTTTATATCATTAGAAACAGTCAGCTTTTCCTTTTCAATGACCCATGGTTGGAAGGAATTTCATTACATAAAAAATATGGGCATTTATTGTTTGATTGGTTTAAGTGCTAAAAGATACCTCTATTTTTGCCTTTCTAAACAATTTCAATTGAGTGTTTCCTCCTAATCTCCAAGCTCATTCTAAATGCATTAACTAAATAATTAAATTTCCTATTTTGGAAGCTAGTCTAAGTTGATCTAAGAAAGGGAAAAAAGTGTTTTTATATAAGGAAGCTTACTATCATCAATATATTGATCAACCTCACAAGGATTGAATCCTATTGATTAGATTCAAATATTGCTGTCTTAATTTTACAACTTTTGCTTGAAAAGTTCTCATAAATGGCATAAATAATTTGGATACCCTTACTGTTAGTGGTCTAATCACCTCTTATATTTGTATTATGGAAATAAAATCTAAAATGCATGCTCACTTGTTTTTTTGAATGCTCCTTTTCTTTCAATCTTGTGAAAAATGTTAATACCTTAGGCTCTTTTCTTCAGCTGGTTATAGTTCTCTATAATTCTTAGTCACGGTTGATACTTGCATTTGTAAACCCAAAAGATAAATTTCCTTTAGCTATGCAAGTCAATGCTTATTTCATTTAGTTGGAAAGAAATGTGCACACTTTCAAGAATGATATTTCTTTAGTTGAATCAGTTTTGAGAAGCATTACATCAAATTTAAGAGCAAAAAATGGAAGTTTAAGGACCTAATTCCTCACCGTAGTACTTCCCTCTACAACTTATAATGCTTTTATATAATGCATTGAACTAGGTTCCTCTCTTTTCTTTGTTGGGTTTTATTCTTAACCTCTCTAAACCTCTTCTGCATTCTCTAATCTATGGAGACCGCTCTCTCTTTTCTTTTACAATCTAAGATTTCATAATTGTCTCGATACACTTGGACGCATATGGTGTCAGAATTATTACTCAATATTTCAATAAGTTGCTTCTTAGTAGCCTAGAAGGATTTCCTTGTAACCCAATGCTTTTGGAAATTAGAGAGCAATGGTGAGACAGCAACACTAATGATGGGCTCAACTGGCTGAATATCATGATATTTTTGAAGAAATTGAGGCATTTTGCAAGCTATCAAGGATCAAGTTTTACTTCCAAAATCTAATGACTAATTGCTTTCCTTTGATATGAAACTACTATTCTCTAGTACAAGACAAGTTGAATGGAGCCAATGCATTGAAATAGCTGTCTATTCTAGGCTATAGTCAAACTTTCAGATTGCTTTCATTTTCTTCTTTTCATATTTTCTTGTTAGTCATAATGTAATCCTCTATTTTTTTTTGTTTAAAAAAAGCTCCAAAAGAAAATAATGCTAGAAAAACTGGCAATCCTCGGATCATTAAGGCGCCGGACAGCTCATCGATCCGGGTCATAAGGGGCCTAGACCAAGGCTACAGCCCATGGGCCCCCGTCCCAAATTGTACCCGATAATCCCTGGGCAGGGCCGGCTGGCTCCCAGACTGAACGGGATAAGATCTAGAAAGCCCGACCCGACCCGGCCTCTCGATAGCACGACGGCTAGGGTTCTTTGGCGAGATTTGCAAGCGTCTCCGTCCTTTCGTCCTCGCTGCCGCCGCTGAACGGCGGCGAATCTCCTTCCAGCCAGAACTGGTTCACCATCCATCTCACCTTTTCTCTCTCGATCTCTCTCTGTGGAGAGATTTCTCCTGGAGATGCATTACTGATCTTCTTACACCAGTTACCGACTGAGGTCCCTTCCTCTCTGTAGTTTGGGCATGCTTTATGAGTTTAATGACCTATGATTCGCTACATGGCTTATAATTGAATTTGTTTTCTGGAAGCCTCTGACTAAGAAATACCCTTTTATTCCTTTTTGTAGTCTGAAAGTATTAGTTTAGTTTTCTAAAACATTGTAACAGTAAGTTAATTTGGTTCAGCTAAAGTATTAGGCTTGATGCCTTTTGCACAATTTCAATGCATGATGCTTTTATTTCACATTAATAAGAGTGTTTGTATATGGAAGCTATTGTGCAAACAAGCACAACTCATTATTCATACCAGTAACTATTTAGATATTTCATGTTATTGGTGTTAGTAGTTTTATTAAAGTTGAACTGAAGTTTTATTTTTTTATTTATTTACTTACTTACTTATTTATTTATTTTGGCATGTTGTCCTTGACTTAGGTGTTGCAATTTTTTTTTTGTTGCTCGAGTAAAATGCAATAATTTTTAGCATGATTTTGATCCAATTTCTTCCCGTATATTGCAGAATATTGCAGAGTTGATTGAAGGAGCGTATTCGATGCATCATGTTATTCCCATTATCTAAGATCTTTTTTGAATTCATATGTAGTGATAAATAATAAATACTACTCAATGCAAAACCTCAGTCTTTATTAGTGTTTGATTTGGTACTGATGTTTAATTTTGATTGATAACAAATTATTAAGAGAAGAAGTGTTTGAATTTTATGTTGGCATTGACTTGGATCTACTTAATGATTGTAGATTTTTCATGGAAGGAGCAATCATACCTAGAGTCGAGGATGAGTTCGTTGAGTATATTCAACAAAAGAAAAGGAGGGGGAGGGCAACTTCAATAGTTTGGGAGCACTTTGATAAGCTTAAAGACGAAGTAGATAATGTATGGAAAACTCAATGCAAGCATTGCAAGCAAATATACTCGAGTGCTCAAAAAAATGGTACCTCTCATTTAAAGCGCCATATGGATCGTTGCCCCATAATCAGGGCATCTGGATTGATATTTCCTACGGTGAGCACACCAATAGTGAGTGATGGACTCGCAGGATATGAATCAAGTAATAAACGTTCAAGGTCTATTTCAAAAGTATGGGAAGATTTTGAGAAACTCAAAGCTGAAAGAGATGATATTTTGAAGGCTAGATGTATACATTGTAAACAAATTCTCTCAGGGGCTTCTAAGCATGGAACGTCTCATTTAAAGCGCCATCTTGAGAGGTGTCCAAAACGTCGAAACCATGAAGTTAGGCAACTCTTGCTGTCAAGTGAAGTGAGGAGCATAAAACAACTTTTTTCATCAAATGAAGCTCTTGTTGATGGAAGCACACCATTGAAGAAGTGTGCACTAGACCAAACTGAAATATTAAAGGCAATTTCAGCTTTCATTATATGTGGAAAGCATTCGGTAACACTTGTTGAAGAACTTGGATTTAGGCAGATGATGACTAAAGTTTGTCCTGAATTTGAAAATGTTAATGCACAGGCCATTAGAAGGAAGATTTTTTCTAGTTATTTGAAGGAGAGGGAGAGTTTGAAGGAGCTTTTAGGAAGAATACCTGGTAGAATATGTTTAACTTGTGAGAATTGGAGCTCTGATTATAGCAAGAATGGATATATGTGCATCACTGCTCATTTTATTGATAATGATTGGAAATTGGTGAAGAAGATTATTTATTTTAAACCTTTAGTACCCCCTTTTAATGGAACATTGATTGCTGATGAGATAGCACATTGCTTAAGTACGTGGAACATTGACACTAAAATTTTTAGTATTACTTCTAGTAATGCCTCATACGATGACAGCTTTGTTGATACTCTTAAAGGTTGTCTTTTAGCTAAGAAAAATCTTTTAATTGGTGGCTGCTTTTTTCAAGTTCGAAGTTGCTGCCAAATTCTGGATATTATTGTAAAAGCTAGTTTTAATCTTGTTGATGATGTTGTTGATAAGATTCGGAGTGGAATAGAACATATTCGAAAATTCACATCAAGAAAGAAAAAATTTTATATGATTGCTTCCAAGGAATTCCAATTGGACACTAAAAAGAGACTGCATCCGGATGTGTATTTTAGGTGGAATACTACTTATATGATGATTGAACGTGCTCTTTATTACAAAAGCATGTTGCAATATTGGGGAGAACATGACAGTAATTTCCTTTATTATAATCTCTCTGCTGAAGAGTGGGAAAAGTTGGCAATTATTCAAAAATTTTTAGCAGTGTTCTATGAGTTGGAGAGCGCATTTTCTACTGCTAAACATCCAACTTCCAACCTTTATTTCAGGGCATTGTGGAAAGTTCATATGCACTTATTGAAAGCAGTAAGAGGTCCATTTTCATTCATGACTAGAATGGCTACAGATATGCAAGAGAAATTTGAAAAATATTGGATAAAGCATAACTTAATCTTATCATGTGCGGCAGTTTTGGATCCCCGTTACAAGGTGAAGCTTGTAGAGTTTTGCTATACAAAAATCTATGGTGATAAGGCTGAGGATTTTGTCAACACAACTGTTAGAACTCTGTATGGTCTATTTGATGAATATAAGCCAAATTTTGTGACAAGTTCTTCATGCACTAGGACCTTTGCAGCTCCTGCTGTTGCAGAACATGGAAATGTAGATAAGGATGAATTTGAAGATTATGAACAGTTTTTGAGTAGGAAATCTAGGCCTCAAGGTGAGAAATCTCAATTGGATCTCTACCTAGAAGAACCAGGTCCCGACTTTAACAGTGATATTAATGTCTTAGAATATTGGAATAATAGTTCGATGCGATATCCTGAGCTTGCAATGATGGCCCGCGACATCCTGACAATACCAATGTCCTCTGCTTTTATGGAAGCTAGCTTCAACATTGGAAAGAGGGTTCTACATTCTGGCCAAAGTTTGCTTGATCCAAAGATGGTTCAAGCTTTAGTTTGTCTTTCAGATTGGACTTATTCAGCTTTAGGTAATTTTTGTAAACCTGTTTCTGTTTATCTGATGAATTCAAGCTTAATATGCTAATCTTGAACTGCTATGGCTTCTTTGCACTCTCCGTAGAGAAATTATCTGGCACCAGTATGACGGCCATCCATGAAAATGGTGATCCCTGTGTAAGTGATGAAGAGAATGACTTAGATGATTTGGACATTGAAGAGGGTACCTTTCCTTAGGTTTGTTTTCTTTTGCAATTTCCTGGTATTACTATTATATTTCTCTTATTGTTTTCTCATGGCCTAGGTCTTTTTTTCCTTTATTTTTTTACTTGGCTCCTGTTCAATTGGTTTATTATCATTAATCAATTGCCCTTCTTGATAGATAAAATTTCATTTCCTTATTTCTCTTTGCTATATCTCACCTACTATTGCTTTATTTTTGAGGTGCTTATTGTTACACTTTTGACAATCATGGATTGGGACTTGAGCATTCTTTGGTAGTCCAAAAGAGAGAATTCAAAGCAATTATTTTGATGTGATGGGAAGTTGCTTTGCACGTTTATATGTTGAACCTTATCGTGGATAACTTAAAAGAATGTTGAATCTAGAGATGTGCACTCTAGATTACTGTACAGGTTTTGGTTTGTAGCAAAAATTTGGGTGAGCTCTTGACCTTGTAACAAGTGGTATCGGAATAGAAGTTGAAAACACATTCTTGATGGGTGGAGTCAGAGTGCATATGAGAGTTTCTCTCCTTAAGACCTTGGTAGGAACTACTTTCTCGTAGATTGTTTGCTGGATGTGTAGTAACAATTAGAGACTTTGCAACAAGTCATTGCCCTGCCTATCTATAAAATAGCATAGCCATAAAAATAGCATTATTGTTATTATTATTAATTTTTTTAGAGCATTAATACATTCTTAATATGCAATTGAAACTCCCAAGGGAGTTAATGTTCTTAAGCTAAAATCCTTGTTGATGGGGAAACACAAGGGAGCTTTGAGAACTTCTTATAAGACATAAGCAGTACTTTATGCTACTTATGTTGATGTAGTGAAGGTAGGTTTATGATTAAGCCAAGTCAAGCTGAGTATTTTGTAGACTGGATTTGGCTTGGTCATTTTACAAGTTATTTATATTTGCTTCAAGCTCGAACCGAGCTTTCACATATATGTTCATACTTGACTTGTTTATATTATTTGAATAAGTACTTCAACAATTCACTAAGCCAGCGAAAAATTCAATTGAGTACTTGCATTTTCATATAAAGTTATTAACAAATGATTTTACAAACCAAAACAAATATATAATTAAATAAAATTTAAATTAATATCCATGGAATTCTACCCATGTTAGGTGGCTCAAAAGACTTGTCATATGGGCCCCATATGATCAATTTTGTGGAAGTTATTGGATGGAGTTTTTTATTTCAGTTTTATTCTTTTTTATTCTTTTTCTAATTATATTGTGTCTTTATTTTATTGTTTATTTTGTATTTGGTAAGTTGTAATAGCCTTAATTATATTTGCTGTAGACATACCCTATATAATAAGGGGAAAGTTTGTAATTTGAATACAATGGAATAAGAGAATGAAGTTTATTCACTTTTCTTTTTGGAACAATAGGAAAGGTCATTTGCATCGTTGGGCGTCGACGACGATGCCTTCAACTTCCTCTACTTCGCCTTCACCCTGCGACGACATTAGGGTGTCGATCTTCTGTATCGAACGATATCACTCTCATCTTGCGACGATGACTTCCTCCATGCCATTCCAATGAATCTGCCTCGATATTTTCTGTGTGTGCTTTGAATGATATTGTGGTCTTCTTCCTGTGACAACTTCTCCGTCTATGTCGGTCAAATGAATAAACTTCATCTTCGTTCGTCAAAGAAATTTGTCTGCTTCGCCTTCTACTGTCGTCTTTGTCTTCGGATTCGTCTGCTAGTACTCCTTTAATGATATCACCCTAACTCTCCTTCAGTAGTCGGAATCCTCCATGTAGTCACCAAAATTCCTTCAACCAATCTGTAGGCCCTCCTCTGCTTGCTCCGACAACCGCTCAAAACTTGACTTGAAATCTATCAAATGTATCTTCCTTGGTTATGCTTTTAACATAAAAGTGTACAAGTTATATTCTCTCATTGCAAAAAAAAATACTATAACACCATGTTTGTTATTTTTTTTTTGAAAAACAATCCTACTAACCCAAATATGAAATTTAGATGAAGAGTTTGGGTGAATATTAGATTNTAATGACTTAGATGATTTGGACATTGAAGAGGGTACCTTTTCTTAGGTTTGTTTTCTTTTGCAATTTCCTGGTATTACTATTATATTTCTCTTATTGTTTTCTCATGGTCTAGGTCTTTTTTTCCTTTATTTTTTTACTTGGCTCCTGTTCAATTGGTTTATTATCTTTAATCAATTGCCCTTCTTGATAGATAAAATTTCATTTCTTTATTTCTCTTTGCTATATCTCACCTACTATTGCTTTATTTTTGAGGTGCTTATTGTTACACTTTTGACAATCATGGATTGGGACTTGAGCATTCTTTGGTAGTCCAAAAGAGAGAATTCAAAGCAATTATTTTGATGTGATGGGAAGTTGCTTTGCAGGTTTATATGTTGAACCTTATTGTGGATAACTTACAAGAATGTTGAATCTAGAGATTGGCACTCTAGATTACTGTACAGGTTTTGGTTTGTAGCAAAAATTTGGGTGAGCTTTTGACCTTGTAACAAGTGGTATCGGAATAGATGTTGAAGACACATTCATGATGGGTGGACTCAGAGTGCATATGAGAGTTTCTCTCCTTAAGACCTTGGTAGGAACTACTTTCTCGTAGATTGTTTGCTGGATGTGTAGTAACAATTAGAGACTTTGCAACAAGTCATTGCCCTGTCTATCTATAAAATAGCATAGCCATAAAAATAGCATTATTGTTATTATTATTAATTTTTTTTGAGCATTAATACATCCTTAGTATGCAATTGAAACTCCTAAGGGAGTTAATGTTCTTAAGCTAAAATCCTTGTTGATGGGGGAACACAAGGGAGCTTTGAGAACTTCTTATAAGACTTGAGCAGTACTTTATGCTACTTATGTTGATGTAGTGAAGGTAGGTTTATAATTAAGCCGAGTCAAGCTGAGTATTTTGTAGACTGGATTTGGCTTGGTCATTTTACAAGTTATTTATATTTTCTTCAAGCTCGAACCGAGCTTTCACGTGTATGTTCATACTTGACTTGTTTATATTATTTGAATAAGTACTTCAACAATTCACTAAGCCAGCCAAAAATTCAATTGAGTACCTGCATTTTCATATAAAGTTATTAACAAATGATTTTACAAACCAAAACAAATAAATAATTAAATAAATTTTAAATTAATATCCATGGAATTCTACCCATGTTAGGTGGTTCAGATGACTTCTCATATGGGCCCCATATGATCAATTTTGTGGAAGCTATTGGATAGAGTTTTTTATTTCAGTTTTATTCTTTTTTATTCTTTTTCTAATTATATTGTGCCTTTATTTTATTGTTTATTTTGTATTTGGTAAGTTGTAATAGCCTTAATTATATTTTGCTGTAGACATACCCTATATAATAAGGGGAAAGTTTGTAATTTGAATACAATGGAATAAGAGAATATAATTTATTCACTTTTCTTTTTGGAACAATAGGAAAGGTCATTTGCATCGTTGGGCGTCGACGACGATGCCTTCAACTTCCTCTACTTTGCCTTCACCCTGTGGCGACATTAGGGTGTCGATCTTCTGTATCGAACGATATCACTCTCATCTTGCGACGATAACTTCCTCCATGCCATTCCAATGAATTTGCCTCGATATTTTCGGTGTCTGCTTTGAATGGCATTATAGTCTTCTTTCTGTGACAACCTCTTCGTCTGTGTCAGTCAAATGAATAAACTTCATCTTCGTTCGTCTAAGAAATTTGTCTGCTTTGCCTTGTACTGTCGTCTTTATCTTCGGCTTCATCTGCTAGTACTCCTTTAATGATATCACCCTAACTCTCCTTCAGTAGTCGGAATCCTCAATGTAGTCACCGAAATTCCTTCAACCAATCTGTAGGCCCTCCTCTGCTTGCTCCGACAACCGCACAAAGCTTGACTTGAAATCTATCAAATGTATCTTCCTTGGTTATGCTTTTAACATAAAAGTGTACAAGTCATATTCTCTCATTACAAAAAAAATACTATAACACCATGTTTGTTATTTTTTTTTGAAAAACAATCCTACTAACCCAAATATGAAATTTAGATGAAGAGTTTGGGTGAATATTAGATTTGAGACACTACTGATACCTACAATGATCTAGAGTCATCACGGTTATTCCACTTCCCTCTAACCATCACATCGCCCATGTTCCAACACTTGTGGATATCCAACTTAAGATTGACAACAAGGAATGCACAAGGAATATTATGTGTATATTAGGGGAAAGAAATCCATTGAGCAAGATAATGACAACATGCAACCACATGATTGTTCATAACCAAACCTGAATTCATACATCTTTGTAGTTTAAAGGGAGGTGGAATCTAGTAGAGAAGACAAAAAAAGTTGCACAAATTATCCTATCCAGGAGTATGTTAAATATAGGAAGTTGTCACCATCTTATAAAGTTCGTGTATATAATTTTGATAGTGTGCAGATACACAAGTCTATTCATGAAGAACATTCAAGTCCAGAATGAAAGAAGACAGTTGAAGAAGAGATCCAATCACTTGTTCTAAATGACACATGGACTTTTAGAAAGCTTCCTCCAAATAAAAGACTTGTTGTGTGCAAATGGGTGTTCACTGTCAAGTACAAAGCAGCTTGGAGCATTGAGAAGTTTTAGGTTAGGTCAGTGTTAAAGGTTTCACTCAATCTTATGTGATAGACTATCAAGAGACCTATAAACCAGTAGCCAAGCTAAACACTGTAAGAGTTCTTCTTTCCTTGGTAGTGAACAAAGAGTGAGAACTGCATCAACTTGATATCAAGAATTTCTCTTTGAATGAATATATTGAGGAAGAAATGTATATGGAGATCTCATAAGGGCTGGAAAATGGCTTAAATAAATATCTGGTTTGTAAACTAAGAAGGTTAATTCATAGAATCAAACAATTTCCGCGGGCTTTAGTTTGACAAGTTTGATAAGACTATGAAATATAGTGGGCGCATTCAATGCAAATTGATAATACATTATTCATAAAGCATACACGTTAACTTAAGAAAGCTATAGTCATTATCTATGTGGATGATATGTTTCTGACAGATAATAAAAACAAGTTTGGGAAGATTAAGAAGTTTTTTTTACTGAATGTGAAGTCATGGATTTGAGCTATGAGATAATTTTTGGGCATGATCGTGGTCAAGTCTAAATTGAAAATTGTAATATCTCAAAGAAAGTATTTCCTAGACATACTAAACGAGAAAGGAATGTTGGAGTGTAAACCTACTGTGATTCATATAGATTTCAACAAAAAATTAAATTCAAGGGGAGAAAAGATAACAACAACAACAAGCTTTTACACCACTAAATGGGGTCGACTACGTGAATACTTTTTCTCCATTTTGTCCTGTTGAGTGTTATATTTTCATTTAATTCTAATAAATTAAGATTATTTTTTATACAACATTTCTTTTTAACTTAAGTCGAATCTAAAACATCCACTCTCCTAACTGAATCATCAGATGGTCGAATTTCAATTTGACCAAACCATTTAAAACGACTTTCTCTAATTTTGTCCGTCACTGGAGCTACACCAACTTTTTTACTTATACATTCGTTTTGCATTTTGTCTTTAAGTGTCAAGCCACTCATCCACCTAAGCAAACATTCTCATCTCAGCAACAGTTTACTTATTTTTATGCTTCTTTTAAAGGCCAACATTCTGCATCATAAAGCATTGCAGGTCTCGCCACCATCTCACTAAAAATTTGCAAGTCTAAGATGTACTTTACCATCACACAATAAGCCCGATGCATTCCTCCAATTCAACCATCCAACTTGAATTCTACTATTAACACCTCCATCTATATCTTCATCACTTTGAGCAAAACAAGATATAGGGTTATTGTCGATCCCAGTGTAATTACACAGATATAGAAAAATAGTTGGTCAATCCTCCTTTTGTTTGAACACAAGTAACAATTCTAATATACATATCTTTAATGACTTAAATATAAGTCATATCAACACCTTTTTTTTAGAACTCTTCAAAGAATTTTTCTTGGAACCTTATTGTAAGCTTTTTCTAAATCCATAAAAATCATAAGTATATTCTCCTTATCTTTTTGTACTTCACTATCAAACATCTCAATAAATGTATAGTTTCCATAGTAGACCTCCTCGTTATAAACTATGTTCAATTACTCTTTCTTAATTTTAATGTATGACACATTAACTTAATTCCTCTATAATTTGCACACTCTTGTACATCCCTTTTATCCTTAAAAATGTGAACCAAAATACTCAACCTCTACTCATGCATCATTTTAGTTTTTAAAATGATATTAAAATAAGTCAAGAAACTCCTAAATCTCCTAAAATTATCTTTCATCATTAGTTTTTTGTAAAGGCTCCTCAATTTATTTTTTACTAATACGACGGTAAAAATAAAAAGTATTATTATTATTTATAATATTATAATCACCAAGATCGATCGTATTTTCAAAAGCTTCATTGAAATGATTAACAAAATATCTCACCGACCTATGTTCAATAACTTTCATTAAGAAAAACACATTTTTTATTTTGATCATTAATACGCTTTACTTGAATGATATCTTTACTTTTATTTTCTCTTTATTTAGCTCGTTCGACTTTAATTCTCTCTTTTTGTAGCTAGTTTATAGATATATGTTTCTCCTTCTTTAGTGTTTAATCTATTATAAAGGTCACAAAAAATAAAATTATTAGCATAAAAAATTGTTATCTTAAACTCCTTACGGGCCACATTATATTTTTCCAATTATCTATGCTTTTACATTTAAACCAAATTTTATAGCAAAACTTCATATATTTTATTTTTTCTTGCACATTATTATTTCACTACCAGTTATTTTATTTATGAAAACTTTTTTCATTTTCCTAGTACGACTTTGTCACTTGTTTAATAGTGCTTGTTACTTTATCTCACATAAAATTAGTTTCTTCATGAACATCTCAAATCTAAAAATTAAATTTTACTCATAAAAATAATTGTCTTTTTTGTTCCATCATCTAATTTTATGATAATGTTTGATTATATTTTTTATCTTATAACCCCTCATCTTACATATTTCATTGTATTTGTTTTCTTTCAACTTCTATTTTAAAATTCAGAGCTAATAATCAATGTTGACTACTTCAATTTTTACTTGGAATGACTTTACAATCTTTACACTCTCGACAATTTTTTTTTCTCATAAAAAAATAATCAATTTATGATTTATTATATTTATTCTTATAAGTAATAATATATTCATCTTATTTCTTAAATAAAGTATTAACAATAATAATGTCATAACAACAACAATGAGCCTTTATCTCACTAAGTGGGGTCGGCTACATGAATCCTATTGAGTGATTTATCTATTGCATCCTATTGAGTGTCATATTTTCTTTTAATTCTAATAAATTAAGATCTTTTTTATACAATATGCCCAAGTCTTTTTAGGTCTACCTCTTGCTTTTTTAACATAAGTCGAATCTAAAACATCTACTCTCCTAGCTGGATCATCAGATGGTCGACGTTTAATGTAATCAAACTTTTTAAGACAACTCTCTCTAATCTTGTTCGTCAGTGAAGCTCAACCAACCCTATCACGAAGATATTCATTTCGCATTTTGTCTGTAATTGTTAAGCCACTCATCTACCTAAGCAGTCTCATCTCAGCACCACTTAATTTTATTTTATGCTTATCTTTTAAAGGCCAACATTCTTCTCCATAGAGCATTGCCTGTCTCACCTCTATCTTATAAAATTTTTCTTTCAGTTTAATCGATATTTTTCTATCAGACAATAGGCCTGATGCATTCCTCCACTTCAACCAACCAACTTAAATTCTACTAATAACATCATATCTATATCACCACCACTTTAAACAATAGACCTGAGATATCTAAAACTTTCTTCATTAATCACTCCAAAACAATATACCCAAGATAATAAAATCATAAGTTAAAACAAAATCTAATATGGTTCTATCTTCTTCATTAATCACTTCAATACTGTAGCCACCATGAATATTTCTAAATTCTTCTATCACTCTACAACATATCCATTTAAATCTCATCCAATAAAAACTCTTTCTTCCAGAGGTATCATTTGTATTAATTTTCTAGCTCATAGCAAAATTTTTGTTGTAACCTATATGTAAACTTGAGAAAAAATTTTAGTATCAATAATAATCTTTAGGGCATCACTTCTATCTCGATTTCTTTTAATTTTTACAACATTTTATTTCAAAATCTTATATATAATTACACATACACCATTTTAATTGCTATTCCTACCCGAATACCAAAGCTTAAAGACTAAGTTATCAATCTCTTTATCTTTTTTCTCAACCTATTTAGTTTCTTGAATGCATAAAAAATTTATTTTTCTATGAACCGTATTATCTACTAATTCTATTAATTTAACAGTGAGAGTACATATATTTCAAGATCCTATCATAATATTAGTTTAATGAATGAAATTTTTTACCCTCAATGTGGGTACCGTTGTTTATTTAACACTACACTCGGACTCCGGTGTATTTTCCCTTGCTCCTTATATTTAGGTCATTTAGTGTGTTGTTTTCAGGGGATGCTCTAGTATTGACACAATAATTTAAAAGATTTATGTCATGATTTTTTCAACAAAAAATTTACGTTGGTTGTCGACTATATAATGCAACCTTTCACTTTTCACATCCGGGGTTTGAGACTCGTCAATGTCAGTACTAAAGGTGAAAATGTAAATGCAAGAGATTGGTGAGTAAGCTTATCTGCATATCACTCACTAGTCAATATATAAATAGTTCAAATGAAGAACATTTGAAGATGATTTACAAAATATTGATGTTTCTTAAAAAGACCCTTGGAAGAGGGTCATTTTTAAAAAATATCAGATAACAGGGAGGTAGAAATTGATGTTCATGCTACTTGGGCAAAAGAACTCACTGATAGAAGGTTCACATTTTGGGTTTTGTTCCTATATATGGGGAAATCTTGTCACATGGAGGAGCAAGAAACAAACAGTGGTCTTTAGAAGTAGTGCAAAAACTAAGTACCAGACACTTGCTTTGGGAATTTGTAAAGAAGTAGGGATCCAAAAATTACTAAATTAGTTGAGATGGTCCATAGTCAATCTAATAAAGATATTCTACGACAATCAATATGTCATTAGTATTGTTAAGAATCCTGTGTGGCGTGATAAGACCAAACACATTGAGATTGATAGAAATTTTATCATTGAAAAAGGTCAATGGTGGCATTATGTACTTAATCTACGTTCTAACTCATCCTTTAAGTCACGGATAGTTTTATTAAATCCTCACCCCCAGGCAGGCTCAATGATTTGAATACCAAGTTGGGCTTTTATAACATCTATGACCCAGTTTGATGGGGATTGTGGACTTTTGTCCCTATTAGGTGGCTTGGATTACATGCTATATGGTTCTACATGGTCAATTTGTGGAAGCTATTTGTGAGAGTTTCCTATTTCAATTTGTGGAAGCTATTATATTTCTTATNTTATTTTTCTATGAACCATATTATCTACTAATTCTATTAATTTAACAGTAAGAGTACATATATTTCAAGATCCTATCATAATATTAGTTTAATGAATGAAATTTCTTACCCTCAATGTGGGTACCGTTGTTTATTTAACACTACACCCCGACGCCGGTGTAATTTCCCTTACTCCTTATATTTAGGTCATTTAGTGTGTTGTTTTTAGGGGATGCTCTAGTATTAACACAATAATTCAAAAGATTTATGTCATGATTTTTTCAACAAAAAATTTACGTTGGTTGTTGACTATATAATGCAACCCTTCACTTTTCACATCCGGGGTTTGAGACTCGTCAATGTCAGTGCTAAAGGTGAAAAAATGTAAATGCAAGAGATTGGTGAGTAACTTATCTGCATATCACTTACCAGTCTATATATAAATAGCTCAAATGAAGAACATTTGAAGATGGTTTACAAAATATTGATATTTCTTAAAAAGACCCTTGGAAGAGGGTCATTTTTAAAAAATAGCAGATAACAGGGAGGTAGAAATTGATGCTGATGCTACTTGGGCTAGAGAACTCACTGATAGAAGGTTCACATTTTAGGTTTTTTTCCTATATATGGGGAAATTTTGTCACATGGAGGAGCAAGAAACAAACAGTGGTCTCTAGAAGTAGTGCAAAAACTAAGTACCAGGAACTTGCTTTGGGAATTTGTAAAGAAATAGGGATCCAAAAATTACTAAATTAGTTGAGATGCTCCGTAGTCAATCTCATAAAGATATTCTACGACAATCAATATGTCATTAGTATTGTTAAGAATCCTGTGTGTCGTGATAAGACCAAACACATTGAGATTGATAGAAATTTTATCATTGAAAAAGGTTAATGGTGGCATTATGTACTTAATCTACGTTCTAACTCATCTTTAAGTCACAGATAATTTTATTAAATCCTCACCCCCAGGAAGGCTCAATGATTTGAATACCAAGTTGGGCTTTTATAACATCTATGACCTAGTTTGATGGGGATTGTGGACTTTTGTCCCTATTAGGTGGCTTGGATCACATGCTATACGGTTCCACATGGTCAATTTGTGGAAGCTATTTGTGAGAGTTTCCTATTTCAATTTGTGGAAGCTATTATATTTCTTATTATATTGTATGTCTTTCTAATATTGTTTATTTTGTATTTCATAAGTTTTAGTAGCCTTAATTATGTTTGCCCAGACATTGACAATATAATAAAGGGAAATATTGTAATTTGAATAAGATGGAATATGAATAAGAGAATATAATTTATCCATTTTTCTTCAATATCTAACTAATTTACACCAATTAATTAAGATAATATATAATTTGTAAGTACATATTATTGCAATCAAATAATATAAATAAGTATTATCAAATTAGTTCATTAANATATACTTAATTATGTTTGCACTAGACATTGACAATATAATAAAGGGAAATATTGTAATTTGAATAAGATGGAATATGAATAAGAGAATATAATTTATCCATCTTTCTTCAATATCTAACTAATTTACACCAATTAATTAAGAGAATATATAATTTGTAAGTACATATTATTGCAATCAAATAATATAAATAAGTATTATCAAATTAGTTCATTAAAATAAAAAAAATGAAAGAATTGCATTAAATTAATATGTATATTGATATTAAATCTAATTTGTTACTATTGGAAATATAATTAAATAAATTTTTGTTAATCAAATTTTAATTAAATAATATATTATATAACTAAAGAATCTATAATAGGTTATTTGTTTTGAAAAACAAATAAGTTTGTTCATGAACATAAATAAATGAGTTGGATTATGTTTAAGGTTGTGTTTGTTTCGGTTGTGACCATATAAAATCTTAATTTAAAAGCTGTTGCGGAAAATTTGTTATTTAAAAACTAGTATTATACAAGTAGTTGGTCTGTTTGAAAAAATAAGTTTTGAAAGTATTGTCCATGATTAAATGTCTGAAATACCTCTATGTTCATATTGTGTGTGTGTGTGTGTGTGTGTGTTTATATATCTATATAGTTTATGATTAGTATTATATAATATAAATAAGAATTTTGTGGTATGTGTGTGATTGTAGAANATGCTGTTGGAAAGAGAATTCACTGATTTTTATATATTTTTGTAGTCTTATACAAAATTTTGATATAATTATTTTTCGTATATATATATATATATGTGTGTGTGTGTGTGTGTGTGTGTTTGTTTATATAACTATATAGTTTATGATTAGTATTATATAATATAAATAAGAATTTTGTGGTATGTGTGTAATTGTAGAATAAATGTATTTCATTAAATGCATTTTATTCTGTGGCAATGCCTGTGACAACAAATTTCCCACAAAAAAAAAGGCTTCGCAAGATATTCATCATAAGGGTAAACCGGAAAATATCATGTCCCACACAGGCATTAAGCCATGGACGCAAGCATGAAACTGCATTCCCGTTGTAGTGAGAATTGAAAAATTGATTTGAAAACTCAGTTGCACAGCGCTTCTTCCAAACGCTCCAAAATCCAATTCGGTTCCCAACCATGGGCCAAAAAGCTGTCCCAATCGCAAAAAAATATTACGCTCGGACTCCGGATGTATCCAGACTCCAATATCATTGTGACGCGTGGCGGGTCAGGGTATTTAACTTTCATGAGAGTACAAATGTTGTACTATCTTGTTTTAAATGTGTCACGCTTCACGATATTATTGGAGTATGGATACATCCAGAATATTTTTCCCTCAAACGCACTCTAAGTTTGATTTTTTTAACTTTCTTGTTTTTAAAAATGGTCGAACTTTTTGCTCTAATTTGAGCAAATTTGAATGTGTAGTAATGNGATTGTAGAATAAATGTATTTCATTAAATGCATTTTATTCTGTGGCAATGCCTCTGACAATGAATTTCCCACAAAAGAAAAGGCTTCGCAAGATATTCATCATAAGGGTAAACCGAAAAATATCACGTCCGACGCAGACATTAAACCATGGACGCAAGCATGAAACTGCGTTCCCGTTGTAGTGAGAACTGAAAAATTGATTTGAAAACCCAGTTGCGCAACGCTTCTTCCAAACCCTCCAAAATCCAAATCCAATTCGGTTCCCAACCATGGGCCAAAAAGCTGTCCCAATCGCTAAAAAATATTACGCTTGGAGTCCGAATGTATCCAGAATCCAATATCATTGTGACGCATGGCGGGTCAGGGTATTTAACTTTCATGAGAGTACAAATGTTGTATTGTCTCGATTTAAATGTGTCACGCTTCACGATATTATTGGAGTTTGGATACATCCGGAATATTTTTCCCTCAAACGCAGTCTAAGTTTGATTTATTTAACTTTCTTGTTTTTAAAAATGGTCGAACTTTTTGCTCTAATTTGAGCAAATTTGAATGTGTAGTAATGAACCGAGTTCAAGTATTTCATCGAGATTATTGTTTCATTTATAGCGCTAAGTGAGGATAACTTTATTGAAATGTTCTTTTATGGAAAACTAAAACATTGAATGATCTTACTATAGAGAGATTTATTTCCCTATTAAATGTGTAGAAAGAAGAATTGCATAAATAATTCCTTCCTAGAAACTCAGTGTAAGTTTCTCAAGATACACTATAATTTCTCAAGCTAAATGCAGCAGTGCAAAGTACATTAGGAGTCTTGTTCCTTCATGTTTGACATTCATAGCATGATAGATAAAGACAAGATCTTCAAATTTCTCACAATTTTACAATAATGGGCTTAGTTGAGGTTAACCTTTTTGTGAACTCTAAACCCAGTGAGGATTATTGTACTTGAGAAGTAATTGCTAGTTATTGTTTTTTTAATTTGATGTGTATGGATATGTTTTATCTTCTTGTTCTTTTTTGTTCTGTTTTTTGTAGCTCTCCATGGGATGCAAGATTGAGGAGATGGGCAGAAGAATAAAAATGGTATCAATACCTTTCTGAAACTTCTGTAAATAATTTTTGTGGTACTTGCGATTTTTATTTGCCTGTTAATGGACATTTTTCTGCTTGAATATATAATTGTGTTTTTATCTGCTGCATATTTTCTGTAATTTTTTTTTTTAAAGAGGCTTTGTTTGTCAAAATTTTTTTGGTATTTGTACTGGTTTCTGCTTTTCTTTTCTGTATTGCTATGAAAATGTAATGAAAGAATCAGGCGTGATTTGCCCTGTAAACAATTTTTTTTAGTGCTTACTACTCGTATAGGAGTTGACAATAATTGTTCTGGATCAGTTGAACTATTTGGACTCATGTGTAGTATTATACTTATATTTAATTTTCACTTTTGTTTTTACGAAACTATATAAAATCAGCATGATTAGTTGGAACTTCCTCTTTAGATAAAGCTCAATTGGAGGTTTCTGTTTAACTTTTCTATTTTTAAGAAGGGGTTTCATATTAATGGCACAAAATTCTTTTGCATTTACATGTAGAATGTCTAAGTTTTCTTATATTTATTTTTATGCTATTTCAGTTTTTAAGTATTTTCTAAATAAACATGTTGTGTGACTTTGAGATTTCATTATTTTCTAAATAAATAATATGGGATTTTATTGCATTTAAAATTTGCTGTTTTAGGGTATGTTTGAGGCAGTTGTAGCTTAATAATAAGTTGTTGCGTAACAGTTGTGGATAAATTAACTGTCTGTTTGTTTTTTTTTTAGTTTAAAAACAGTTGTATTGTAGTTGTTTCTGAGTAAATTATCATTGTCTCTGTGTAGTAATGTTGCCCACAACAGAACTATTAATAATAATATATTTTACACTTTAAAAATAAAATCTAGTGCAGAACATTACAAAATAAAGATAGACACCACACTTAATAATGAGTATCATTATTTCTACAATTGAGAAAAAGTATTAAAACAACAATTAATTGCGACAAACATGACATCCAGAAATACCCATAAGGTCAAACTTATCATCATAGAACTCTAAAACCCACCAAAAGAAAAATAAAAAATAAACATGAATTGTATAAAATATTGCTACAATAAAAAATGAATCTTTTCAACAACCATTACAATTAATAAAATGATATAAGCTCCAATCATCCTCCAATTATCACATACGTAATTTTTTTCCCTCAACTTTGTCATTTCGCTTGCTCCATCATCGTCTTTAGTACAGGTCTTTGGAACATCATTTTTGGTCTGTGATAAAGATTGTCTAAGACGGTACTCATATGCCTCGATAGTGTCATTTTCATGATCATCATTTGCCTTACAGAAGGATGCCCTCGAATATGATTGTGGGGAGTCATTGTGACAGTCACAATATGCAAATATTTGGGCAATGAGTAAGATGACATCGCGAAGTATAACACATTTCTTCTTCTTAACACTAGAAGTCTTCTCAATAACATCGTGTAAGGATGAATGTCTTTTATTGAACATTTCCTTTCTGTCCAGTGCAATATTGCTGGCTCGCCTAAAATTAGGTATGCAGTATCTCGTATCAGGATAAGGCTTGAGATATCCTTGTTGCAATTGATTCCCAACATCGACTAAATAGTACTTACATGATGTGAATTGAATGATTAGTGTTAAAGAAAAAAAAAAAGAAAGTAACTCTGTCTAAAACGAACCTGCAGATGGATATGTGAAGTTGTATTTGTTAATCCGTGTTGTAGATTTGAAAATTCAATTTTCACGTGCACTGCACTCCCAACCGGCTAGGGCAAAAGTGAAACACACATTGAAGTCGCATACCTCAATGACATTTTGCGTCGGGGACCCATAATGGTTGACGAATGCGATCTTCTCATTATTTAGAACACGTGCATCAATGTGTGTTTCATCGATTTCTCTAATACAATTCCAGAAAGATAACGAAGGGTTACATAATTACGATATGCATATGAAAATTGAATGTAAGAAATATGAGAAATTACCTTAAAGTTTGACATATATCGCGCATCGTGCAAAATCTCTGTGAGGATCCTTTCGAATGTAGGATCTGTTGGTTTTGTAACTTTGTGAAGAAAAACTGATAAGTGCATGCAACCCTACTGAGAAGTATCTACAAATATTTTTGGAGGAGTGTTGAAATCGCTTCATAGCTCATCACATTAGTTTTGTAACTTTGTAACTTTCCAACACATCTCGCAAAGTTGTTCTGGATGAGCCATGAAGTCCATGATTTTTGTGTAGTTCCTCCAACAGAATGTTGAATACCGCCTATCATGCGGAACATATTGTTAAATGTGGTTGGGTGGCTCCGCAAGCAACTTTTCAACTAATTTGTCATCAACATATGAGGATGAATGCAAGGGGAGGGCTCTATGTACAAGTTTTAATATTCGTACATCAAGCATACAATAGCTTCAACTCTCCTTCTGTGTCTTTCTCTAGTTGCATCCATGTGTTTCAATATCGAAATGGCTAACACATAAACATCAATGAATTAACTACAATCATATAACACTACGAACAAAACCAACATAAGCGAATAACATTACAGAAGTAAATAGAAAACATGACAATGAATGAAAAACTCTCAAGGGACATGACTACAACAACATAAATATCTAATGCAACATAAAAAATTATAAATAAATAGAAATGCCCCATAAGAATCTAATTAAAAAAAAGGTGTCCTTCAAATGTCACTGCTCCCATGAAAATAACATAGGTAAAGCACCCTACGGTCAATGAACGCTATGATAAACTCTCCATGGGTCGTACCTTCAAGTAACTTCATAGAGAAGAAATACAACGACATGTTCTTGAAAATTTCTAGAGTTGCATCCATAATTCACATAACTTGTTGGACAGACATTGCTTATGATTGGTCAGGTCATTGGAGCATAATGCCACCAACTGTGAGATCTGACTTCTAAGGAAAGCAACTCCCTCTTTCCTTTTTTTTCCCAACCTGGGGACGCTTTGACTGGCTCTTGGACTCAACCTCATAGATTTCTGAGCTTGGGCTTTCAATGGAATCACATGTTTGTTCAGCTATCAAATTTTTGGGGATGCCACAAAACCTTGCCTCACTGAGGATACATGTATTGTTGCTCGTTGCTATGACCCTCCAATCATGCGATCCAACTTCTCCTCCAACTCAGGATCGAGTCCATCGTATTTAAATTTTTTTTTGCAACATACACCACCTACAAATTCATAAAACATGGATTTAGAAACAAATTAAAAATTCAAAAAGTTAGAGGACATTTTTAAAATGCTTACCGCCAGTCTCTCTACCCACCACTCCTCGGAAGCATCAATCGTTCGATTTACTGGGTCCCACCCCAAACCCGTTGATCCTTTCTTCAATTCCTTATAGATTTTCTAATTCTTCTTTAGTTGATCCCACTTATTTTCTAACTACATCCTATCATCTTATGTGCATGTACTTTCGTTGAATTTTTTAATAATATTTTGTCAGTCTTCCTTATTGAAATAGGTTATCGACTTATTTCCTAGTTCGACCTCGTTGAGACAATTGTCGTAATATATTAAGTCTCTCTTTATCCCACATTGCAGATGAACCGTCTTCCTTTGTCTTAACCATTGTATTACTAGCATGAAAAAAAAACTAATTAACATAAATAGAAATGCCACAATATTGCAACTCAATGAAAAATAAGAGTGTCATAATATCATCAACAATCCCCCTCCATACCACACTACAACACCAGTTACACATCACCACTGCCACCACCTCCCACACAAATACCTCCACACACCAACACATCCACAACAACACCACCACCTCTACACACTAACATCTCCACACAAACACAACCACACCCCAACCACCACCTTTATAACATCATCACCTCTAAACATCGACCTGTACATCCTCGAACACAAACATAACTACATACCAACCACCATTTCCACACATCCACCAACACATCCTTTAATGCAACACAACCACACACCAACCACCACCACAACACACCAACCACCACCTCCACAAACACGAAACAACGTACATTGCCACCACCAAACATCAAAGGTAAATTTAAAATCCCATGCCATATTTTTCATTTAATGTTGTTACATGCAAAGCACCCAAAGCATTGCTAACAACAAATCAGACACCCTCTTTCAGCCATTTCTCAAACTCACACTCAAATTTCAAAGGTAAAGATAAAGCCTCAACATAAAGTTCTTCGATCAGATATTACTGAGATGTTTAAGCAGAACAGAAGCACTGAATATCATCAAAGAAGTACATGTCGGACCGTATGGTGTAAGTTTAGGGTTTAGATATAAAGTGTGCATGCAAATGGTTTGGTCGGTGTTCTGCCACCGTGTACCTCCTATATAACCAGACTATTGTTCTTCTATTCTAAGAGGTTTTGCTAGTAATATGCCTAGAAGTGCAATATAATAAAAGAAAACAATAAAACATAACATTGCATTTTTGGGCCTTTGCTATTGCTGCAAAAATATTAGGACAATAATATAATGAAGTGCAGGAAATTTAAGCAAACTTATGAAACATAAACAAATGGTGAAAAAATCCAGTATGAGAAAACTTTATTTGAATCATGAGAAAAACCCATATCAAATAAAATAAAATCCGTTGTCACATATCGAAGATCGGGGCTAAGTGTAAGACTTTAGTAAATGTGGGGGCTCAGAGCTAGGTTGTGTGCTTTATAATTCCAACCTCGGGTAAAAGCTACCAACCCAGCAATACAAGGAGAGCAGTCCCTAACCTCAATCCAAGTGACTAACCTGTAGACCTTTATAAGTTTTCATCTAATTTCTTTTATTTTTCATGAATAAAGAATTCATTTTATCGAGCAAAAGTAATTATGTCACAAAAAGGTGTGTAATCCATAGGCTAGTTACTCCAATCAGGCTAGGATTATCAATAACCTAAGAGTGTTGGGGGCAACTTCTATAAAAAATAGGTGAATAGTATCATGAGTCCTACCCTCTCTCCGTAGGTCCTAGAGGTATGAGATACTATTTTAAATACCACTATGTATCCCTCGTTTAGCACTAATAAGTAATGTCATCATCGCCCTAGCCACCTAAACCTCAGACTTACACAACCCTAATGGGTCGTATGTGGCAAAATTTTCTTAGTTTCTTACAAAGATTTGAATACCTTATTGAAGAATCAGATCCTTAAGCATTGGGTTATTAATATAGGATAAGTAGTGTAGGGTATTTTATTTGGAAGTGTAAATTAATGGGTCCCAAGTCATATCTTGGTAGGTCCCTATGGATTTTATCTTTTTTTTTGGTTCTTAGTGGTTGTTTATGTTCTTAGAATGATTTTAATAAAAAAATATAATAAGTTCAGGTGTCCTTTGAAATGCCTCAAAAAATTTCAAAAGTGTTCAGGGAATAGCCTCAAACAACTTTAGGAGTTTCTGCATCATTTCTAGTTCACCTAAATTTACTATATCATTGAATTAATTATTTTTTAGTTTTGGTTAAGGTGTTTTAACTCGTGCTCAATGAACTTCAATGTTCTAATCATCCCATGAGTGGGGTAACTAGTCATTCATTTGATGTTGAGTTTGGGAATTATGTGGGTAGGCACACTTGAGGCAAGTTAAGTTATTAAGAAATCCTTACCCTTTCTCTTCAGATTGAACTTGTAGTGTTTTAAAGATGTGATTGATTATATTTTATTGTCTAGGCATCATTAAATGATTGTGTATCAATCATTGTTCACTCTAAGCTCTTAAGTCTTCATGAATAAACTTATAATTAAAAAAAAAAATAATATGTTGAATTCTTATTAAAGGATTGTATTATTACTTAACCATTGATTTGGGACATTAATTTGTGAATTATTGTCTTCCTGCTTTATTCCCCCCACATTTGAATCATTCAAACTTAATTAACTTCCAGACTTAAAAAATTTGAATAATTATAACTTTACCCTTTTGTAGAAGATAGTGTAGATTGATTTATATCCTTTAACCCTTTGCGTTTCAGTCATCTAGGATGGTTAATAATCATCAATTTTGCCCTTTTACCCTCTGGTTTGACCTAAATATTAATTAAGGTATGGAATTCCAAAATTACCATTTTGCTCCTAGGACTTTCTACTTCATAATTCCCTAAGTGACTTTAAAACATTGCTATGACCCCTTTGATGGATTAATTGAAACATTAAAGGATAATTCACATTTTTCTTATTTTTAATTAATTTTTAATAATTATTTTAGTTCAAAAATAAAAATTTTCAAGGATAATTAATTTAACTAATTAAACTAACCTTTCTATTCTTAGGAAAATTATTGGAGGTCCATTTTGGTCAGAGGACCACTTAGAATGATTTTTGTGAATTTCTTAATTATATTTTAATTTTTATATTTTTTAATTGATTTTAATTGGTAAATAAATAGAAAATATATTTTTATTTCAAATTTTTTTTAGATTTTTTATAAGTCTCTCTAACCTCAAGAAACTCAAAGAAGTTTATTTTGTAATTTTGTGAATTTTGTGAATTTGTTTATAATTATTTTAATCACAAATATTGGAAAATACATTTTAAATAAAAGTATATTTTAAACTTTTAAAAATCAAACACATTTTTGAGCTATTCTCTATGGTTGAGATGATATTCATGACAATTTGAAATAGTTTCATATTTTTGTGATTTTTGATAGTTTTAATTATTTTAAAATTAGGAAAATGCCTAAAAATTAATTTTTCTTTTAACTTTAATTTTATTTTTCTTAGGTTCCTTTAGTTTCAAGGAACATTCCAAAAACATTTTCATAATTTTTTAATTTTTATTTTAATTTTTCTAATTATTTGAAGCAAAAATTCCTATTTACTTAGAAAATATATTTTTATATTAAAAATAATTTTTATGGCTTCCAAATTTTTATAGAGACCATACAAGACCATTTTCTTCATTTTATGATATTTTGGTGATTTGTTTGAATTATTTTATATTTTTGAAGTTTCTAAATTTTGCTCTAATAAGTTTATATTTTTTATTTTGATTTTATGATATTTCTACACCAATATATAAATTTTTGAAATTTCTAAATTAATTTAAATAGAAAATACCCTAAATTCCTACTTATCCACGTCGGCATCGCGTCATACCTTGGACCCGTCAAGTGACCACACATCGCCTGCCGATTTGCTGCACTTTAGACCTCAGTTGCCACGCGGACCACAGTTCACGTTCCACCTTCTCATCTGACGCGATCTGATTTGTCTATTCGATACAAGCGGAAACAAACGACATCCGCTCATCGTCCCAAATGCGCCCTAACCCGAGAACCGTCCAACTTCTAACCCAAAGATCTCACTCGATACCCAACTAAATTAAGTGTGTTTAGTTCCTGCACCTTCATCTAAGTGAGACAAACATATCTATACAACTAATTAAGCATGGAATGTAAACTTTCTTCACAAAGGTCCAAACCGAGGGAAAATTTATGGATTTTGATCTACACCTTTGCCCAAGAGGTGAGACCTGTATTTGTTCTTGAGCTTCGCCATGGTCCTGCAAACCTCCTTGAAGTGTCGCCTTGCTCTGTGATGAAGCTTAGGTATGGTCTTGATCAGAGGGTAGCTTGGGCTTGGTCTAGGCCTATGCTAGAGTGCTCGGGAAGGGCTGAGTTTTTGTGGAGAAAGTCTCCTTAAGCTCTGGCGAAACTTAAGGGTGAATCAATTTAGGATTTTGATAGAGTTTGTGGTATGGTTTTGAAATGCCCTGAATTTTGAGATCAAAGTTAGGGTTGCGCAGTGGGGATGAATGAATAAAATTGATTGGAATGAGCTTAGGAACACTGGAATTAGGGTTTGGAATAATTTTGATAGTGTTTCCCAAAGGTTTTTGCAAATCTCCCCTTTTGGCCGTGAGGTGGGGTGTATTTATAGAGGAGGAAGGGGGCTTCAATTAGGCTGTCCAATGGGTGAAAGATGATGCTGAGTTGGAGGGAAGAAGAGTGCAAGTGACCAATTGGGTTGAGCCACCTTGGATGGCTAAAATTTATGGACTTTTTTCACATGGTTCCTCTCGGCCATGGTGTTTTTCGACAGCCAAGGTGGCTGACCGGGGAAGGAGGAGCCACCATCCCACTGAGGATGATCAGTGGTGGGCAAATGTGAAGCCAAATGTGAAGCCAATTGGGTTTTTTCTTGGGTAAAGGTGGTTAATTAAAATGGAAAGTGGTTTAGGCTAGGTTTGGGTCAACTATGGATTAGGTACATGGAAATGGACTTGGGTGGCTTCCCATGGCTGACCAAGCTCAAGTGGACCAGTTGAAATGGTGTGGAGAAGTCCCAATCCAAGAGATTAGGTCTAATCATGGGTTAGAGTGAAACATTAAAAGGGTTAAAAACTTTTTAAGGGAGCTTAAAAGAGGCTCCTCCTTTTGTCACTTTAAGCATGGTGATATGCCAATGACTCACATGACTTGCATGTGACTTGTAGGTGGTTTCATGGCTTACCTTTAGCTTGGCTAAGTTGCATGAAAAAAGATTTTAGATTTTTGGCATTTCTAGATGGATTTTTCATGAGGCTTAGCGTGCGTTTGGGGCAGCTTATTGCCCGTGGCAGCGCTTTGAAAACGCCATGATGCCGTTTGGTAAGTGCGTTTCCAGTGCTTCATAGGAAACACCGTTTTAGATTTGTTAATAAAGCAGACCGCGGGATAACCTCCGCGATCGGCGTTTATTCTCTAATTCACGCTAGAGCCCTCCGCGACGTTGCCTTAGCGTGATCGCGGTTATCTCTGGTTCTGGTTGTCGTTCCCTCCGTGCGAGAACAAAAACTTGGAGGTAGATAACACTGTATCGCAGGGTGCGGAGCGGAAGGAGAGGAAGAATTGGAGTTTCAGTGGTCTTCGCACGCCACGATCTATTCGTTGCCTTCCCACCTCGCGAGGTTGCGATGGTCTTTTAGCAAAACCGGGAGGCATTGTGGTGCGGGGGAGGGAGAGCGACGGAGGTGAGAGTTTGTGGTTTTAATTTAATTTTATTTAAGTTATTTTTTATTATCAATAATCTATTATCATATTAATTATAATTATATAAATTTAAATGCAAAATTTAATAGATAATTAATAAAAAAAATTATACTTTTAAATTTAATTTTTTGATACAATTTTAAATAATTATTCATTAATATGATAAATAAATAATTAATTATTAATAGGTAAATATTAAACTNGTGCTTGAATATATAACCGTGTTTTTGTCTGCTGCATATTTTCTGTAATTTATTTTTTTAAGAGGCTTTGTTTGTCAAAATTTTTTTGGTATTTGTACTGGTTTCTGCTTTCTTTTCTGTATTGCTATGAAAATGTAGTGAAAGAATCAGGCGTGATTTGCCCTGTAAACAAGTTTTTTAATGCTTATTACTCGTATAGGAGTTGACTATAATTGTTCTGGATCAGTTGAACTATTTGGACTCATGTGTAATATTATACTTATATTTAATTTTAACTTTTGTTTTACGAAACTCTATAAAATCAGCTTGATTAGTTGGAACTTCCTCTTTAGATAAAGCTCAATTGGAGGTTTTTGTTTAACTTTTCTATTTTTTAGATGGGGTTTCATATAAATGGCACAAAATTCTTTTGCATTTACATTTAGAATGTCTAAGTTTTCTTATATTTATTTTTATGCTATTTTAGTTTTTAAGTATTTTCTAAATAAACATGTGTGTGATTTTGAGATTTCATTATTTTCTAAGTAAATAATATGGGATTTTATTGCATTTAAAATTTGTTGTTTTAGGGTCTGTTTGAGGCAGTTGTAGCTTAATAATAAGTTGTTGCGTAACAGTTGTGGATAAATTAACTGTCTGTTTTTTTTTTTTTTAGTTTAAAAACAATTGTGCTGCAGTTGTTTCCGAGTAAATTATCATTGTCTCTGTATAGTAATGTTGCATACAACAGAACTATTAATAATAATATATTTTATACTTTAAAAATAAAACTTTAATGCAGAACATTACAAAATAAAGATAGACACCATACTTAATGGTGAGTATCCTTATTTCTACAATTGAGAAAAAGTATTAAAACAACAATCAATTGCGACAAATATGACATCAAGAAGTACCCATAAGGTCAAACTTATTATCATAGAACTCCAAAATCCACCAAAAGAAAAATTAAAAAAAAATGTAAAAGGAAAAAAACTTATAAATTGCATAAAAAACCAAAAAAATCAATATCAAATTTAGAAGGAACGAAAATAAATATGAATTGTATAAAATATTGATACAATAAAAAGTGAATCTTTTCAACAACCATTACAATTAATAACCTGATATAAACTCCAATCATCCTCCAATTATCACATACATAATTTTTTCCCTCAACTTTGTCATCTCGCTTGCACCATCATCGTCTATAGTACATGTCTTTGGAACATCATTTTTGGTCTGTGGCAAAGACTGTCTAAGACGGTACTCATATGTCTCGACAGTGTCATTTTCATGATCATCATTTGCCTTACGGAAGGATGCTGTCGAATATGATTGTGGGGAGTCATTGTGACAATCACAATATGCAAATATTTAGGAAATGGGTAAGATGACATATTGCGAAGTATAACACATTTCTTCTTCTAAACACTAAAATTTTTCTCAATAGCATCGCAAAAGGATGAATGTCTTTTGTTGAAAATTTCCTTTCTGTTCAGAGCAATATTGCTGACTCCCTAAAATTAGGTATGCAGTATCTCGTATCAAGATAGGGCTTGGGATATCCTTGGTGCAATTGATACCCAACATCGACTAAATAGTACTTACATGATGTGAATTGAATGATTAGTGTTAAAAAAAGTTAAGAGAGTAGCTCAGTCTAAAACGAACCTGCAGATAGATGTGTGAAGTTCTATTTGTTATTTCGTGTTGTAGATTTGAAAATTCTATTGTCATGTGCACTGTCATCCCAACCGACTAGGGCAAAAGTGAAACACACATTGAAGTCGCATACCTCAATGACATTTTGCGTCGGGGACCCATGATGCTTGACGAATGCGATTTTCTCATTATTTAGAACACGTGCATCAACGTGTGTTCCATCGATTTCTCTAATACAATTCCAGAAAGATAACGAAGGGTTACATAATTACGACATGTATATGAAAATTGAATGTAAGAAATATGAGAAATTACCGTAAAGTTTGATATATATCGTGCATCGTGCAAAATCTCTGTGAGGATCCTTTCGAATGTAGGATCTGTCGGTTTTGTAACTTTGTGAAGGAAAACTGATAAGTGCATGCAACCATACTGAGAAGTATCTACAAATATTTTTGGAGGAGTGTTGAAATCACTTCATAGCTCATCACATTAGTTTTGTAACTTTGTAACTTTCCAACACATCTCGTAAAGTTGTTCTGGATGAGCCATGAAGTCTATGATTTTTGTGTAGTTCCTCCAACCGAATGTTGAATACCGCCTATCATGTGGAACATATTGTTAAATGTGGTTGGGTGGCCCGCAAGCAACTTTTCAACTAATTTGTCATCAACATATGAGGATGTCATGCAAGGGGAGTGCTCCATGTACAAGTTTTAATATTTGTACATCAAGCATATAATAACTGCAACTCTCCTTCTGTGTCTTTCTCTAGTTGCATCCATGTGTTTCAATATCGAAATGGCTAACACATAAACATCAATGAATTAACTACAATCATATAACACTACGAACAAAACCAACATAAGCGAATAACATTACAGAAGTAAATAGAAAACATGACAATGAATGAAAAACTCTTAAGTGACATGACTAAAACAACATAAATATCCAGAGCAACATAAAATATCATAAATAAATAGAAATGTCCCATAAGAATCTAATTAAAAAAAAGTGTCCTTCAAATGTCACTGCTCCCATGAAAATGAAACGGTAAAACACCCTACGGTCAACGAACATTGCTATGATAAACTCTCTATGGGTCGTACCTTCAAGTAACTTCATAAAGAACAAATACAACGACATGTTCTCGAAAATTTCTAGAGTTGCATCCAGAATTCACATAACTTGTTGGACATACATTGTTTATGATGGGTCGGGGTCATTGGAGCATAATGCCACCAACTGTGAGATCTGACTTCTAAGGAAAGCAACTCCCTCTTTCTTTTTTTTTTCCAACTTGGGGACGTTGTGACTGGCTCTTGGACTCAACTTCATATTGTTCCGAGCTTGTGCTTTCAATGGAATCAATAGTTTGTTAAGCTATCAAATTTTTAGGGATGCCACAAAACCCCGCCTCACTGAGGGCACATGTATTGTTGCTCGTTTCTATGACACCTCTAATCATACGATCCAACTTCTCCTCCAACTCAGGATCGAGTCCATCGTATTTAAATTTTTTTGCAGCATACACCACCTACAAATTCATAAAACATGGATTTAGAAACAAATTAAAAATTGAAAAAAATAGAGGACATTTTTAAAATGCTTACCGCCAATCTCTCTGCCCACCACTCCTCGGAAGCATCAATCGTTCGCTTTACTGGGTTCCACCCCAAACCCGTTGATCATTTCTTAAATTCCTTATAGATGTTCTAATTCTTCTTTAGCTGATCCCACTTATTTTCTAACTACATCTTATCAACTTATGTGCATGTACTTTCGTTGAATTTTTTAATAATATTTTGCCAGTCTTCATTATTGAAATAGGTTATCGGCCTATTTCCTAGTTCGACCTCGTTGAGGTAAATGTCGCAAAATATTAAGTGTCTCTTTATCCCACATTGCAGATGAACTGTCTTCCTTTGTCTTAACCATTGTATTACTAGCATGAAAAAAAAAACTAATTAACATAAATAGAAATGCCACAATATTGCAACTCAAAGAAAAATAGGAGTGCCATAATATCATCAACAATGCCCCTCCATACCACACTACAACAACGCTAACACATCACCACTGCCACCACCTCCCACACAAATACCTCCACACACCAACACATCCACAGCAACACCACCACCTCTACACACAAACACAACCACACCCCAACCACCACCTTTATAACATCATCACCTCTAAACATTGACCTACACATCCTCGAACACAAACATAACCACATACCAACCACCATTTCCACACATCCACCAACACATCCTCTAATACAAACACAACCACACACCAACCACCACCACAACACACGAACCACCACCTCCACACCGACCACCACCTCTACAAACACGAAACAACGTACACTGCCACCACCAAACATCAAAGGTAAATATAAAATCCCATGCCATATTTTTCATTTAATGTTTTTACATACAAAGCACCCAAAGCATTGCTAACAACAAATCAGACACCCTCTTTCAGCCATTTCTCAAACTCACACTCAAATTTCAAAGGTAAAGATAAAGCCTCAACATAAAGTTCTTCGATCAGATATTACTGAGATGTTTAAGCAGAACAGAAACACTGGATATCATCAAAGAAGTACATGTCAGACTGTATGGTGTAAGTTTAGGGTTTACATATAAAGTGTGCCTGCAAATGGTTTGGTCAGTCTTCTGTCACCGTGTACCTCCTATATAACCAGGCTATTGTTCTTCTATTCTAAGAGGTTTTGCAAGTAATATGCCTAGAAGTGCAATATAATAAAAGAAGACAATAAACATAACATTGTGTACCTGGGCCTTTGCTATTGCTGCAAAAAGATTAGAACAATCATATAATGAAGTGCAGGAAATTTAAGCAGACTTATGAAACATAAACAAATGGTGAAAAAATCCAGTACGAGAAAACTTTATTTGAATCATGAGAAAAACCCATATTTAATAAAATAAAATCCGTTGACACATATCGAAGATCGGGGCTAAGTGTAAGACTTTAGTAAATGTGGGAGCTCAGAGCTAGGTTGTGTGCTTTATAATTCCAACCTCGGGTAAAAGCTACCAACCCAGCAATCCAAGGAGAGCAATCCCTAACCTCAATCCAAGTGACTAACCCGCGGACCTTTATAAGTTTTCATCTAATTTCTTTTATTTTTCAAGAATAAAGAATTCATTTTAGCGAGCAAAATTAATTATGTCACAAAAGGTGTGTAATCCATAGGCTAGTTACTCCAATCAGGCTAAGACTATCAGCAAACTTAAAGTGTCGGGGGCAACTTCTATAAAAAATAGGTGAATAGTATCATGAGTCCTTCCCTTTCTCTGTAGATCCTAGAGGTATGAGATACTATTTTAAATATCACTACGTATCCCTCGTTTAGCACCAATAAGTAATGTCATCATCGCCCTAGCCACCTAAACCTCAGACTTACACAAGCCTAATGGGTCGTATGTGGCAAATTATTCCTAGTTTCTTACAAAGATTTGAATACCTTATTGAAGAATCAGATCCTTAAGCATTGGGTTATTAATATAGGATAAGTAGTGTAGGGTATTTTATTTGGAAGTGTAAATTAATGGGTCCCAAGTCATATCTTGGTAGGTCCCTATGGATTTTATCTTTGTTTTGGTTCTTAGTGGTTGTTTATGTTCTTACAATGATTTTAATCAAAAAATTATAATAAGTTCAGGTGTCCTTTGAAATGTTAAAAAAATTTCAAAATTGTTTAGGGAATAACCTCAAACAACTTTAGGAGTTTTGCATCATTTCTAGTTCACCTAAATTTACTATATCATTGAATTAATTATTTTTTAGTTTTGGTTAAGGTGTTTTAACTCGTGCTCAATGAACTTCAGTGTTCTAATCATCCCATGAGTGGGGTAACTAGTCATTCATTTGATGTTGAGTTTGAGAATTATGTGGGTAGGCACACTTGAGGCAAGTTAAGTTATTAAGAAATCCTTACCCTTTCTCTTCAGATTGAACTTGTAGTGTTTTAAAGATGTGATTGATTATATTTTATTGTCTAGGCATCATTAAATGATTGTGTATCAATCATTGTTCACTCTAAGCTCTCAAGTCTTCATGAATAAACTTATAATTTTAAAAAAAATAATATGTTGAATTTTTATTAAAGGACTGTAGTATTACTTAACCATTGATTTGGGACATTAATTTGTGAATTATTGTCTTCTACTTTATTCCCCCCACGTTTGAATCATTCAAACTTAATTATCTTTCATACTTAAAAATTTTGAATAATTATAATTTTATCCTTTTGTAGAAGATAGTGTAGATTGGTTTCTATCCTTTAACCCTTTGTGTTTCAGTCATCTTGGATGGTTAATAATCATTGGATACACTTTAGACCTCAGCTGCTAGGTGGACCGTAGTTCATGTTCCTCCTTCTCGTCTGACGCGATCTGATCCGTCTATTCGATACAATCGGAAGCAAACGACATCCGCTCATCGTCCCAAACGCGCCCTAACCCGAGAACTGTCCAACTTCTAACCGAAAGATCTCACTCGAGACCCAACTAAATTAAGTGTGTTTTGTTCCTACACCTTCATCTAAGTGAGACGAACATATCTATACAACTAGTTAAGCATGGAATGTAAACTTTCTTCTCAAAGGTTCAAACCGAGGGAAAAATTATGGATTTTGATCTATACCTTTGCCCAAGAGGTGAGACCTGGGTTTGTTCTTGAGCTTCGCCATGGTCCTGCAAACCTCCTTGAAGTGTCACCTTGCTCTGTGATGAAGCTTAGGTATGGTCTTGATCAAAGGGTAGCTCGGGCTTGGTCTAGGCCTATGCTAGAGTGCTCGGGAAGGGCTGAGTTTTTGTGGAGAAAGTCTCCTTAAGCTCTGGCGAAACTTAAGGGTGAATCAATTTGGGATTTTGATAGAGTTTGTGGTATGGTTGTGAAATGCCCTGAATTTTGAGATCAAAGTTAGGGTTGGGCAGTGGGGATGAATGACTAAAATTGATTGGAATGAGCTTAAGAACACTGGAATTAGGGTTTGAAATAATTTTGACAGAGTTTCCCAAAGGTTCTTGCAAATCTCCCCTTTTGGCCGTGAGGTGGGGTGTATTTATAGAGGATGAAGGGGGCTTCAATTAGGCTATCCAGTGGGTGAAAGATGATGCTGAGTTGGAGGGAAGAAGAGTGCAAGTGACCAATTGGGCTGATCCACCTTGGATGGCTAAAATTTGTGGACTTTTTTCACATGGTTCCTCTCGGCCATGGTGTTTTCCGACAGCCAAGGTGGCTGACCGGGCAATCAGGAGTCACCATCCCACTGAGGATGATCAGTGGTGGGCAAATGTGAAGCCAATTGGGTTTTTGCATGGGTAAAGGTGGTTAATTTAAATGGAAAGGGGTTTGGGCTAGGTTTGGGTCAACTATGGATTACGTACATGGAAATGAACTTGGGTGGCTTCCCATGGCTGAGCAAGCTCAAGTGAACCAGTTGAAATGGTGTGGAGAAGTCCCAATCCAAGAGATTAGGTCTAATCATGGGTTAGAGTGAAACATTAAAAGGGTTAAAAACTTTTTAAGGGAGCTTAAAAGAGGCTCCTCCTTTTGCCACTTTAAGCATGGTGATATGGCAATGACTCACATGACTTGCATGTGAATTGTAGGTGGTTTCATGGCTTACCTTTAGCTTGGCTAAGTTGCATGAAAAAAGATTTTAGATTTTTGGCATTTCTGGATGGGTTTGTCATGAGGCTTAGTGTGCGTTTGGGGCAGCTTATTGTCCGCGGCAGCGCTTTGAAAACACTGTGTGATGACGTTTGGTAAGTGCGTTTCCAGTGCTTCATAGGAAACACCGTTTTAGATTTGTTAATAAAGCAGACCGCGGGATAACCTCCGCGATCGGCGTTTATTCTCTAATTATCACGCTAGAGCCCTCCGTGACGTTGCCTTAGCGTGATCGCGGTTATCTCTGGTTCTGGTTCTGTCGTTGTGGTGCGGGAGAGGGAGAGCGACGGAGGTGAGAGTTTGTGGTTTTAATTTAATTTTATTTAAGTTATTTTTTATTATTAATAATCTATTATCATATTAATTATAATTATAAAAATTTAAATGCAAAAATTTAATAGATAATTAATAAAAATAAATTATACTTTTAAATTTAATTGTTTCATACAATTTTAAATAATTATTCATTAATACGATAAACAAATAATTAATTATTAATAGGTAAATATTAAACTATTACTTAATAAATAATTAGTTTTACAAATTTTAGTAATAATTAATTAGTTTAATAAATAGTTAAATATTTATTTTAATAAGTAGGGGTAAAAAAATTTATATTAGCTGAATTTAATAATTCATTTTCATGGTAATAATTAAAAAAATCAAATTTTAATTGTGCTTAGGTGTCTAACAAACTTAACATAAGTATGGCATGCAAATCAGCTGTTTTTTAACCACTCAAACGAAACAATTTAGCAGTTTATTTAGTTAATGGGCAAAACAGTCATTTATTTACAAACAACTGCAAATCAACTGTTTTCCAGACGCTCAAACGAAATAATAAGCGAGCTTATTAGGATAAACTGTTGATCAGTAGCTTATCAGGATAAACTGGATAAACTCAAGCTGCCCCAAATAGACCCTTAATATGAAAGATTTAATCATGCATATGGTGTAAAGTTTTGATTTAATNCTTTATATTAGCTGAATTTAATAATTCATTTTCATGGTAATAATTAAAAAAAATCAAATTTTAATTGTGCTTAGGTGTCTAACAAACTTATCATAAGTGGCATGTAAATCAGCTGTTTTTTAACCACACAAACGAAACAGTTTAACAGTTTATTTAGTTCATGGGCAAAACAGTCATTTATTTACAAACAACTGCAAATCAATTGTTTTCCAGACGCTCAAACGAAACAATAAGCGAGCTTATTAGGATAAAATGTTGATCAGTAGCTTATCAGGATAAACTGCTTATTTGGATAAGCTGGATAAGCTCAAGCTGCCCCAAATAGACCCTTAATATGAAAGATTTAATCATGCATATGGTGTAAAGTTTTGATTTAATTGAATGGATGATAAAAAAAAAAACATTTGTCATGTGGGCTCAATTTTAGGTTTTTAAAATGAAGGGATGATGGGCTTTTTTAAAATCATTTAGGGAAGGCCTTTAAGAAAGGCTTTTAAATCATGCATGATGGGATAATTGGTTAATTGCCTTAAAAGGGGATTTATTTTGGGCTTGAAGATGATGAAATTGAACTTGAAATGGTTTTGGTGGGAATTGGGGTAAATTTGGAATTTTGGTAAAAATTAGGTTACTTTGGTAATTTTTGAAAATTTAGGGCAATTTGGTTAATTTTAAGGAGTGTGGAGTACTCTAGATCAATTGGGTAATTTGGAGGGGTTTTAAAATGGTTTTGATGAAGAAATAAGATTTTAGGGCCATAGGGGCATTTTGGGAATTTTAGGTGTTTTGGTCAATTTTGGGAAACTTGAGGTGAATTTAGGCAATTTGAATAATTTGAGATGATTTAGAATGACTGTTGGTGGGAGATTGGAAATTTGGGTAATTTTGGCAAAGTTTGGGTTCCAATGGTACTTTGGTAATTTTGGGGNTTAGATCAATTGGGTAATTTGGAGGGGTTTTAAAATGGTTTTGGTGAAGAAATAAGATTTTAGGGCCATAGGGCATTTTGGGAATTTTAGGTGCTTTGGTCAATTTTGGGAAACTTGAGGTGAATTTAGGCAATTTGAATAATTTGAGATGGTTTAGAATGACTCTTGGTGGGAGATTGGAAATTTGGGTAATTTTGGCAAAGTTTGGGTTCCAATGGTACTTTGGTAATTTTGGGGGAATTTTGGGTAGGATAAACATGCAAGCCATGAAACCTCCCTAAAGCCATATGATCCATAGGAGAACCCATTTTAGATCCTCCACATGTTGGTCCTAGCCATCTTAACCAAAGGCCAAGGGCTTCAGACCACCCATATGAGTTTCCAAAAGGAGTTAGGAGGTAGCGACTTTAGGGTTTATGATGTATGGGAAATTGTGATAGGTTCAAGTGTATGTGTGTGAAAGACCAAGACCAAGCCACCCACAGTCATCATAAAGCTCCACTGATCCTAGATGAACTCACTCTTGAGTCTTCACATGTTGGTCCTGATCATCTTAGCTAAAGGCTACCACTAAGGTGAGACTTCATTAGAAGAGTCAAGAAGTGTCTAGAATTTCTATATTAGAAGTTTCCATCACTAATCCTCTAGGATAGTCAACAGGAAAGTCCTATGGCTAAATTCTAGGCTTTTGAAGAAAAAAAAATTGGACCTCATCAGAAATGAGGTCAACACAGACTTCATTGTCTGAATATAGTAGCTTACGGTAGCTCTTTCTCGGGTCACCTCACTCAGATTAATGGAAGGAAGAAGCTTGGTAGAGATGAAGTAATGCTAGGTTTTGAATGATGCAGTGAGATGGGACGAAGAAAAATTAACTTTATGATCATTTCTCAGTTTCCACTCTCCCCTCCCATTAGTTAAAAATTTTATGATATCATCGAGCTCAAAGTCAGCGGGGGCAAAGCTAGAATAGAAACTTCCAGGGACATTACCCAACAAAAATAATGCATTAATGCGGGGAGGGGAGATGTCCACTTGCTTTTCTCTCACTAAGGCTAAGTCGTCAACAACCTCAGAGAGGTTTGCATAAAACTCCCAAACAAAGAAAATTACTGCAACAACAGTAGTGTAGTAGAAGGCTTCCCAGTGGCAAGAAACATTCATGCTCTCCACCTGACCTGCAAGGCTAACAAAACCCCATTCGACAATAAACTTCTTTGACACTAGAAATTCATTATATTGCTCTTGAGCTTTGGAGCTAATGAATTTCTTCTGATCAAAGGAGCTTTTTCCCTTTGATCATTTGGTTTTAGGAACCATTAAAAGTAGTTATGGTTAAACCCATATACAAGAGTGTTCCCAATAGGTTAGCTTATGTGTTTCCAACCTCAAGAATTTCCTTGTCCTCTAAAACACACACTTCTAACAATAAATAAGAAGATTGAAAAGATCATCCACATGTTCATCTACAACCGGGCTATTGGACCCACCTGATGAAAAACATGGTGAGATAAATGAAGTAAGAGAATTGAGATGGACTCTTCTGAAGGATAAATCCAACATGACTCCGGATAGACCTAAGCTCGCTTAAGAACTAAAGTGTAAGGGTTAACGTTGATCCTGCTACCTCCAAAATCATGCTACAATCCAGTTTTAATAAGAAAACTGTAGATTTACAATCTCACATGACTTACTACAATCAAAGCAATTCATCTCAAACCTAAACAAACAACCCAATCCACAATAAACAATAACACAACATCCTAATACAAACTTTGGGTTGCCTCCCAAGAAGCGCTTGGTTTAACATCGTTAGCCCGATGAATCCAAATATTTACTTAAGTTGTCCCAACATCATAACTTCATTAATTATAGGCTTATTTCCACCCATATAAAGTTTAAGTCTTTGTTCATTAACTTTAAATATCCTTCCACTTTTAGGATCTTTAATATCGACTAAACCAAAAGGATAAACTTTAATTACAGTAAATGGCCCCGACCACCTAGACTTAATTTTTTTGGAAAATAGTTTCAATCTTTTATTATATAGTAAAACCTCCTCTCCAGGTTCAAAATCTTTTCGAAAAATCTTTCGATCATGCTAATTTTTCATTCTCTCAATATAAATTTTTACACTATCATAAGATTCATTCCTAATTTCCTGTAGTTCATTTATTACAACAATTTCTTCTCATCATCTTATTTTAAATTATAATTAAATTCTTTAATTGCTCAATATGCTTTATGTTCAAGTTTCACTAGTAGGTGACAAGCTTTACCAAATATTAGTATATATGGAAACATTTTAATTGGTGATTTATAAGCAGTCCTGTAAGCTCATAGTGCACCATCAAGTTTCAAAGACAAATCCTTCCTGCTTGGATTAATAGTTTTTTTCCAATATTCTCTTGATTTCTCTATTAGAAACCACAACTAAATCACTAGTTTAAGGGTGATATGTTATAGCTATCCTATGTTTAATACAAAATTTTGAAACTAAGTTTTTAATCATTTGTTTTTTAAATGACTTCTCACATCTGTAATAATTACACTTGGCATCCTAAATCTTTTAAAAATAATTTTCTTCAAAAATTTTGCAACACTTTGAGCATCACAGTGAAGTAGAGCTACTGCTTCAATCCATTTGGAGACATAATCAACAACAATAAGAATATACAAATTTCCTAGTGAAGGTATTAATGATCCCATTAATTCTAAACTCCAAACATAAAAACACTCGATTTCTAAAGTAAAGTTTAGGGGCACTTTATCTCGCTTAGATATATTACCTACTCTTTGACATTTATTACAAGTTTTTATATAAATATTCACATCCCTAAAATCTAGATTACAATATCTTGAATGTTGTTCTATCAACACCAAAGTGTTCCTTGAGGAAATTTGTGTGTGCTTAGTGTGTAATTACTTCAATTTCAATCTCAAACAATGGTGCCAAAAACTTGACTCCTATTGCTCGTATGTGCTTTCACCCTTAGTTCTCAAATGAATGCTATTTAACAAATAGTTCTCGTTTTTCACTACAATTTAATTTTAAACACAAGGGATATTGCTCAAGTGCACATATCATTTCAAGTAATATAGGAATTTCTCTTAGTCCTTAAGTATCGATCCCACGGGGAAGGAAGAACTCTTTTTATCGACTTAATAAAACTCTACTTAAACTGCATGTAACTTATGTAGAGATTAATGTTGAAATTGCATAAAAAGGTAACTGATGCCTACAAATTCTATTTCTAAACTTAAAGGAATTGCTAAATATTTCTAAACTAGTTTTATGTAGAAGAGTTCAAATTGTATGAGAAATCCTTCTCCTTGTAATGAGATTATAATCAGTGTAGGAATCAAATGTTGTGAAATTTATATGTAGTTTTGTGCCAAATAGGATCATACCTATTTTTTACCCTCTTTTGAGTGCATAAAGAACATTGGCTAAGCTAGATTTAAGTTGCTAAATCGTTGGTTATGCTGGTTAGGTTCTAGTCTGTCACCCTAGAGTACCCATATAAGCCCTCAATTGGGGCTAACCAAGCCCCAAGTTCTAAATCTTAGATCAATCTAGTTAAGGTTCTAGCCTGTCACCCTAGAATCACAAATTTAAACCCGTCAAATCTTATCTTCCTATCTATTTGTGCTCAACCCATGATTAATTTTTATTCATCCTAAAGGTTAGTGTGGTAATTACTAATTGAGGAAAATCATAGCCCTCCCGCGTCATGACATTTTCACAATATGTTATAACTTGTGAATTGGCCAAATTGCATAAGTAAATTAAGTATGAAGTAATATATCATCACAATATTAAAATGAAAGCAATTCTAAACAATTATAATCCTACACGTGATTATTGCTCATCACAAGAAGAAAGATAAAGAAAACTACTCAGATTTCTTGGGGAAAATACAACAATACATGGATTGATATTTAAGATTTGGTTTACACAATAAACTTTAATAAACTTAAACAAAAATATGAAACACTTCACTCAAACTTTTCCCCAAGCAAATTTCTGAAGTTCCTTTGTCTCTTCATCTCTTCAACAACCTCATCACACACACCAACACCATTGAAAACAACCAATAACAACCCCTTTTAAAACTCTCATTTTTTACTTGAAGAGACACCTCTTTATAACCCTTGAAATCTCCAAGAGTCACTTTAAAATCCCCTTCAAAAGTTGTTCAAATACATTGTATCTAAAAAATTGATTATGTTGCTTAGGTTCCAGTCTGAGCGCTTAGGCGCTAGCCTTTTAGAAGCTCTAAGTAACTGCTTGACACCTAAGCGCCAAATCCTGGTGCCATGGTGTCGGCGTTATTTAGGGTTGGTTTGTGGGGTTGCCCGTAAGAAGCTGTCAGTCACCGGAATTGAAATCTCGTCGCCTGCTTCGGAAGGACGTTGAAGTATAAAATCAAACTGACCACATATTTTTCATAGTTTAAAATGAAAGAGAATTGTACCTAATATTCTGTATCTATCCCAAAGGATAAACACAAGAATTGAGGATGAGGCTCGTTCAAATAAACTAAGGAAAGTATGGCGACCGTTTGGTCTGCGAAACCTTTGTATTTGTCGACAAGTTCCCCTATTTAATATAAAGGATTAAATAGNAACTGCAAAAGCGTATCTGGCGAGTCTTCTCGTTCCACCACCTGAAACTTAAAAATACATGTGAGGGCATTTATGAAGAGCAGGATAAGTTTTGAGGGGTTTTCCTAACTCTATAATGTATTTTGGTAAGTCCTTAAAAGTTTAATTAAGGATGATTCCATTAAGCGAAGAATATTAAGTTTAATAGGCCTCTAAGGTATCCAACAAGCTAAGAGGGGGAAGCAGGTCCATGCCTCTCTCTCACCAACTAGTGAAATGCCTCGAGTCCATTTAAACTTATTATAATTGCTTAATTTTTCATCCTGTAAATATCCTTATTGCTCATTGAACATTGATGTCTCAATTATCTCTAAGAAAGGGGTAATTATCATTTATCATTTAATTTGAAAATTATGTGGGTGAAGACCCTTAAAGGGGCAAGTTATTGTAATTTGAACACTTAGCCAAATTTTAATCCTAATTGGGCTTAGTGGTGTTTCAAGAATGTTTGATTTAATTATGTTTATTTCTCTAATCCTCTTTTAGTCAATCTTGATTTAGCCTAAGTCATCATTAAGCCCTTAAGACCTAGGTGAGTGTCTTAATTAGAAGGTTAAGTTTTGAGTGGTCATGTTTCATGATTTGAATTTTATTTGAAAATCAACATAGAGGTGTTAAATTGATTAATCATTGACCTCAAAAGTTATACCCCTAAGACTAGGATCATTTAATTTTAATAAACTTCCAAATTTTAATAATTTAGAAATTTATTAATCTTATTAAGAAAGTGCAATTGGTTTCTATCAATTGACCCCTTTGTGTTTTAAGCATCAAATAAATTGATTAAGATCAGAGGTTACCCATTCCCCTCCTTTAAGAAAGTGAAATTCGTTTCTACCAATTAACCCCTTGTGTTGCAAATATCAAATAAATTGATTAGAAAGTGAGGTTGGTTTCTAATAATTAAACCCCTTTATGTTTCAAAATCAAATAAATTGATTGAATTGGTTTCTACCAATTAACTCCTTTATGTTTCAAACATCAAGTGAATTGATTAATATTAGAGTGTGTTTCATACATCAAATGAATTGATTAAGATCAGAGTTTCTACCAATTAACCCCTTTGTGTTTCAAACATCAAGTAAATTGATTAAAATTAGAGGTTACCCATTCCCCTCCTTGTATCAATTAACCACTTGTGTTTCAAGCATCAAATAAATTGATTAAGATCAGAGGTTACCCATCCTCACGTTTCAAGCATAAATTTATTAAGATCAGAGGTTACCCATTTTCCCTCCTTGAATTAGGCCTAAATGTTAATTAAGGCAAGGTTTCCAAAATTACACATTTGCCCCTAAGACTCTAACACTTCATAATTTGTCAAATTCAATTCAAAT